>JAJTUO010000066.1:0-186956 GCA_021399455.1 Flagelloscypha sp. PMI_526
CCTTTGCCGGCGTTCGACTTCTTCTTACGAGAAGTAGTCTGAAAGAAGTTGTTAGCTAATCGAAGAGAATCGGACATACAGAGGAGAGAAGTAGGAGAACGACGAGAGAAAGCGCGATATGCAGCTTCTCTGTCCAATTTCTCTCGAAATTGAGAAAAGAGGGCCTTAAACCCTTAAAACAGCTAGCCTAAGAAAATAAAAGAGACTCACCGCTTCGTGCTTACGCTTCTTAGGAAGCGGGCCAGCCTCAGTGCCGGTGCTCTAGAGAATTTGAGTAAGCAAACGAGCGGATACAAAAGAGAACAAAAGAAAGACTTACGGCGTCGGTGGTACTACCGACAGAGATGCTCCCATTGGCGTCTTCTAAGTCGTCTTCGTCGTCAGAAATGACGATCACAAGCGACTGGTAAAACTTACCTTTAGCCTAGAAAAGAAACAAATAAGCGATTATAAGAAGAAACGAGCGGAACACTTACGTTGGCAGCAGCCTCAGCTTTGAGGACTTCTTCCCTTCGACGAGCTTGTTCGTCGAAGACGACCCGGTAGAAGCGATCTTGAGCATCCTTCATAACCGGAGGGCCTTTCGAGAAGATGGGCTTCCCGTGCTCGTTCACAGGAACCTTGAAGGCTTTGGCGGCGGCGTCGCGAAGGTGGAACGAGGTGTCGATGAACTTCGACTCTCGGCTGACCGCCTGAACTGTGAAATCAGAGGGAAGTGTAGCCTATGTAAGAACTTAGTTAGAAAGAAAGAGGAATAAAAACGGAATGCACGCACGAGTTTGACCAAGAAACCGGACAAATAAGTGGTATGCATGTCGTTGATGACTGCTCCAGCAGCCAAGATGGTCGAAAAGTTCGAGTCGGCAGAGATAATCTCTTGCACGATGGCAGAGACATCGCCGGCGGAGGGAGCGAAAGAAACTTGCGAAGACATAGTAAGCGGGTGTTCAGCGAGATAGTTAGTTGAAAATGACTTACTAGAGAAAAGAGAGCGAGGCATTTATACCCCAGAGACTCAAGAAAACAAGGGTTCACTTACCCGTCCCAAAACCATACAAACGGGGACATAATATTTGAGTTTAAGGGAGGCAAGTCCTCGTGATCCCAAGAAAGGAGACCTCTGAGCCCTGAGTAGCCCAAAAAGTCTCAGAAAGCAGGAGACAAAAGAGGGGGAATACTTAGAAAAGCGGGATGGCCGCCGCTCACAACGACGATCTGGTCTGAAAAGTCGAAACCTTTGGACTTACCAGATAGGGACCACACTAAAGGGACCTTGAGAAAGCGAAGACCACATACCAAGAGAAGACATTCCATCGAGCCACTGAACGGCGGCCCGATTAACGAAAAGACTGAGGACAGTCAGTATTTGAGTTTAAGGGAGATGATGTGTGTACGCACCTACTGCCCAATAAAAACGCGATTTTGCACTGTCCAATGAAGTCCTAAGTTAGAAGCTCCGAATCGGCGTGATACCAGACGAAACTCACCTAGGATGAGGCCTCCGGGTCGTCAAACTCTGTGAAAGAAGTCAGTGCGGAGTTCTCCGTGTCGAGCAAGCTTCGGAAGCCTGTCAAGTGGGCGCTTATCAAAGATCCGCAACCATAAAGATGTCCTGAGCCTCCCCGCTCAGTCGTTTGTGTAGCAGTAGGGTAATCGAAACCTTACTTTTCAATCTCAGAGATCCGATAACACGGGAAACTAAGAGTCAGAATGGAAGAGAGACCCTGAGACGACCGTTCCAACCCATTTGGAAGGAAGTCCGGGGTTTTGAGGCAAGACGAAGGACCTAAGGAAACGCCTTCAACAGGCATTCGAAAGTACTGTATTCAACTACAGTACGCTACTACAGACCAACCGAAGCCTCCGGAGCGAGTCTTCTTACCAAATAAGGCAATACACGCGCCCTTTCTCATTTCCTCGCTGTTTCCCTTTTCAATTCAATTCTCCGCAGTATCAAACCTTCTCCTATTTACTGATACATACGATTCCTATGGCTACGAGATCCCGGAAGCAGAAGAGAGCTACTTACCTATATAACCCAGGGAGGAGCGGTCAAGCACCACACGCTTGTCCCCGCTTCCTGCCCTTACCTACCAAGGTGGAGCGCCAGCGGACAGTGTCGGAGATTAGACCAGAGCCCCAATAAATAGTTTGAGCACACACCCGAGCCCGAGTAAAAGAGTTAGTACCGAGCAAATAGTCAACCGAGAACCCCGAGAACCCGAGCTTAGCCCAAACCGAGAAACTAGTCTAGTCCCACCGAGAGAATCATATTGCAATTACTTTGTGCGAATCCCACGCTGGTGTGCACACCCTACTACAACGATTGCAACCCAATCTTAGTAGTCCCCCGCTGTTCACATAAGAAATCGAGAGAAAATCGAATTATATTGCTACTATCTACTTAGCGTATAGTTTGGTTAGTGTTTAGTGTGTTTGTTTGAAAGGATTCCGACTCCTCTGTCTACCCTGCACCCTTCTTCGCCCTCGCGTTACTTCCTATAGAAGCGCGAGTGCACTTCAACACGTGGGAAGTTTACTCGCTGATTTGGTCGATGCTCGGTATGCTCATCACTTGCTGTAACAACGTGCTGTCTTACGCTCATTCTATAGCTTGCCTTTCCTCAAGAAAGAAGTTGACACTGCCCTGGCTGAGACAAACGCGGAACTTTCTCTTCTACCCCCCGAACCCGACTGGTCCAAAATGAAGCGTGAAGTCAAGCTCCATCTCTTGCTCACGTCTTTTATCCAAGAAGTCCAGGTTGCCATTTTTGCATCCGATTCGGACAGCCACAGGCACATGTCTCTGACCCAGCAGAATGTCCAGACATACAAGCAGTTCGCTGCCGAAATCGCCGCCACAAAGCCGGCATATGCTGAGTCTCCTTCGAAGTATTGGAATCATGTCGATGATATCACTCGCAGGTGAGGCTACTATCTTCGCTTGTAATCTGATTTATTCATCATCTTGTAGATGCACCACTTGGGAGCTACCCGGGAATACTCCATACCTGGCTCTGAAGTCACTCATCTCCGAGTATACAGCTCGCTGGAAAAGCCCTTCGCAAAGATGTTTTAACTCCGTCGCCGAAAAGCTTGTGTCATACATCGAAGCTGGTATCATCCAAAATCATTTCAAAGAATTCCCTGTGCTCCGTGACCATGTTTTGTGCGTAAAACCTTCCCTATCTTCATTTTCTGAAGCTAGAACCTTATTCTTTCTACAGAAAAATCACTCAAACTTCAATTCATGATATAATGTCATCAGCTGGTCGTCGCCTGAATTCCGTACTGGAACTAGAACAGCGCGCGCCGTTTTACACGTTGATTCAAGACGACTATGTTTCTGCTGTTGCAACTTGGAAGAGCAACCTCGATGACCTTTCCGGATATAATCACCAGCACACTCTTCAGGTCGAGCTCATGGCAAAGGCTTTAGCATACTACGGTATCTCATCCAAGGTATGCTCTTGCACTTTATAACACCCTTCAGTCTCTTTAACTGATCTTTGAATCAGCGATTTACTGATTATGTAATGCTCACGCTTGAATCTGAGCTCAAGCAGGATTTCAGTAACGGGCTCCATGCCATTCTACTTGAGAGTGTCTCTTCCACCAACTCTGCGCCTCAGATCGAAGAGTTAATGGCTGAGGATCCAGCTTTGGACAGGCGGCGGGTGAGCCTCAAGGAGAGGCGAGATGCTTTGGAGGGAATACTTGCCAGGCTTTTGGAATACGATCCCGATTTGATTGCTGCTTCAGAGGTCTCTCCTCGGTTTGTGCCATTATCAATACCAGAAGATCCGCCGTTGGAGAAGTTGCCAGAGAGTACCAAAGCGAAGGAAGGTTCACCAAGTCGACTATTCTCACCGTTTTTGTCGCAAAACGCCCCCTTCGCGCTTGCGACAAGGCCTCTGTCTCAACTTATACCTCCAACGCTCATGCAACCAAGGGCTCCCGGCATTATTTCATCTCCAATGTCACTACCAACGGCAAACGAGCCAGTGAAGGCGGTGGAAGAAGAGAGCTCATTTGCACCTGTTGCGAAGAAGATGACGAAAAAAGAACGAGAGAAAATGAAGAAGGACGAAGAGAAGAGGAAGAAGGACGAAAGAGCCGCTGTGAAGAAACTTGAGGATGAAGCTAAGGCGGTGAGCTTTCTGCGTTCTAAATATTTTCATTTATTTATCTTCCACTAGGCGGAAGAGGTTGCTGTGTATGCATTGGCTGAAGAAGAAGGGGCGAAGCCTATGACTGACGAAGAGGTTGGTGCATTAGCAGTGCAAGAGGAGGGAAAAAAGGCTGAGGAGGATGACTTTGGTTGGGGAGGTGGCTGGGGAGGTGGTTGGGGAGCCGTAAAGGTGAAGAGAAAGGGGACGAAATTGAATAACAACAACGAATTCCAAGAAGACTAGATATTCTGTTCTTGGGATGCGATTGTTTGTTTGATTTCTTAGGCTTATTATCCTTTCTAGAAAAAAAATGAGGTGGAAATGAAATTACTGCATGCTTCACATTGTATTAGACCGTGTTTGTTAGAAAGCTGCCGGGGAAGAGGAAAAGCGGAAGTAGACAGCATGCGGAAAGAAAGGCGGTGGAGGTGGCGATTTCGGTTGGGGAAGTGGAAAGTGGTAATTTGACTTTTCTCTCGCCCGTAGAATCTATGTCTTGACTTTTTGGGTGGTTTTGTGTTCCTGATTTGTATCTTCCTCCTCCTCTTACTCACGGTATTGATTGTAATGCACGTCTTGGTCATCTAATCTTGCCTATGTTGCGACTCAATTGAAATTTGGTTGTGTTTCGACCATGGAATTGGATTATACAAAGAAATTCCGATCATTATAAGTCAAGTAAATAAAAAAGGCACGGATGGAGGAGCAAACAAAATCTGTAAGCCTCCACCGTCAGATTCGCGACTTCCTCCACTTTGTCGTCGCTCTCATCAAAGGTCAATTAGATGAATTGATCTCCGAGCGGACCACCGTTAGCATTGAGACCCTGCACCATCTGGTCTTCGAGTTCAATGGCAGGTGTAAGTTGACCAGAAGTGGTCATCAGTTTTCTGGTGAGGTTAGCAAGTATAACATGAGCTAACTTGCATTATCGAGTGTTCCACCCTTCTTCGCAAAGTCAGGACACCCTCTGTCATGCTGTTGCCCACAATCAAGACGATTTAGGCAAATGTCCCAGAACTGAGAAGTCATGACAGATTTTTTTCGTGAAGTCCAACATTCGCATGCCGAAATGGACAAGCCTTTCGAGTGCTTCGGCGATTGTCGACGAAATGGACACAAAGAGGCGTACATTCCGGAGTTAGATTATGCAAAAGCTGATATCTACAGTTCGTGTTGCTTTGAAGGCAGTTTCAGCATATGACAATCTTCTCCGAGTCGTGTTGGTAGAGGTCACGCCACGACTCTTAATAGTGATTCTTAATTTTGAGACTTAATTTAAACAAAGAAAAAAAAAAGTTCAGGATAACTTCAGGTACCACTATCACCTCCGCGCAAGTTTTGGAAGAGCAAGTGGGGGGTTTATACAGAATGTCCGGGTGGTCAATCACCAAGGAGAAGGGCAGAGACTTTCAGGCGCTCTGGTCGTTTGCTGGCCTCCGTACGCTCTGCCTGAGAACTGCCCTTTGGTATATCATAACAGCGTATGCAAGATATTACTGCTGCCACAACAGACGACTTGGAATCAAGAGCATTGCTTGCTTCTCGCGATCCTCCCTATCCAAGAACCTTCTCTTTTTGATCAATTATCATAGCGCAATTTATATGTTTCTTCATCACATTTGAGAACGTGAACAGGGCATCTGTCAAGACTCACCTAAAGAGAAAAGCAAAACACGTTTTGGAGACGAATAAGTGTTTTGAAACGCAGTGCCAGGTCTACTTCCGAGCCACCATCTCCATGATTCTCCAACTCGCTTCCAGAACTCCGCTGTCTTCTCGTTGAATAAACCGTTCTTTGCAAGTTCCTTCCAAGGTATCCCATTCATGGTCGAGTCTCAGCCAAGAGAGAGCGAAGAGACTGATGATAATGACAATTACCTCTCTGAGAGTAACACAAGCAGCTCTGAACCTGTGTGTCTTCTGTTCTTCCACCGCCAGAATATGAAAAGCCAGGAATGCCAAATATCTCAGAAGCGGTGGTAAGCAAGTCACTTGTAGCTCCTGCAGATCCAACTGCTCACCTCAAGTCTTTTACACAGTTGTCCTGCATCTCTGCTAAACTGATCAAACCTCTCTATGGCAATGTGTCATCAATACGAAAACATCACGAATTCCAAGACAGTTTCGGATAACGGAAACGCGGTGTGCGAACATCTGTTGATAGCCATCGAACGTATATCCGGTAAAACACAGACACATGCTCAACAATGAACGCGAACGACAAGCTAGGTTCGCTAAGCAGCAACTGCGAATTCTTCACGCCCAGCATCAGGCCGCTGCCAAACCTGCGCTTCAGAAGCAGGAATCCTCACTGCATTCATCAGACCACGCATTCACTGCCAAAGATTAGAAACGCTGGACAGTCATTGAGGACGATATCCCTGCGGAACAGGAGAAGGCACGGCAGAAACTCGCGGCCGGGGGGAAATACGCGAGGGCTAAGTGTAAGGGTTGAAGCTCAGATCGTCGATACCAAGACGTTCTGTGTTATCCGAAGTGCTATTCAGCAAGAGGACGTGAACGACATGATGGTAAGACGAAAGGAAGAGCTTGCGTAAGTAAGGATCGTCGATCCGATTTCCCAATCCTTACACTAAGGGTGGAGATGAAAGGCTATTGAGACGGCTAAAGCGAACGAAATTGTGGACGTGAAGGCGAAAGTTGATGCCATTGCTGCTGGGTTGCCAAAACAAATGGGCTTTGGCCTTCGTTCAGTTGAAGAAGAGTCGCAAACTGTCGGCAAATATTTCTGGTACATTCTTCGGCACTCCATTTCTATCTGCGTTTACTTACTTTTATACCCTCAACATCTAAGCCCAATGCAGTAGATACCACAACAGGCACCAAGCCGCCAAATGAACGGATGGTGCACCCCGTCTCTAAATCACCACTTGCATCAGACGAGTCACCACAAACTTGGCCCCTACCAACACCGCCTCCGTCCAAAATTCTACAAACCTCCGACCTACGAACTGTCTCCCCACCATGCCTCCCATTCGATGATGGGTTCACCTTCTCCAAAGCAGTGTTATTGCACATGGGGACCGAGTTCATTGCCGTCTAAACCCAAAACCTCGGCACCGAATTCGTAGATATCTTCTACTCTCAACTCGTTCAACGCGTTGGTACCCAGGCTATTCCCCTTCCTTGACCCAAAATCAACTTCAACGATCGAGCATAGAAGGATGATAATAAGTTAGATTTAACCGGATATCAATTTGATAGAGAGAAGCAGGAGGGCGAGGATACGGAGAGAGTTTACTTATGTTTGTGAGAGGAGGACGAGAGTGGTTGAGAAGGGGATAGGGTTTAAAGTACGATGTGGTGTCAAAAGCCGATATTTTCCATCCAGTTCTTAAAACAAAGTACTATTGTCATGATAGGTAGAGATGATTTCCTAACTTATATCATCGTAATATGGTTACAGGCTTGAAATTGAGTGATTTAGTTGGTCGATGGGACTATGCGAAGGGTAGTTCCGAGGTATCGAACCCATGGTTCGTTCATCTGCGTTCAGTGCCGCACTTGATTGATTGCTACGTCCCCCCTGCAAAAAAAAAAATCATTTGTTATCCAGAGTTCACATGAAAGACACCTACCCAAGTATCCCTCGTAGCCAGCGATGAATGATCCAGGGATCTAGCATGGTTGAGCTGTTCCGAGCGGCGGATATTTCGGGGCGACTCCTCATTCATAGCAGCTGGAATGATCGCCCTCGATGGCATTGAACCGGTGGGTGTGGAAGAGTCTACGGCTATTTGAGTGGAGGAAATACGGCTCCCTTCACTGGGCGAATTGATAGGGTGAGTAGATTCTGGTGGACCGGAGCTGATGTTGTGCCGGTAACGCGAAGATCTCGAGCCACGAGGTTTATTTAGCCGCCCAGTGTCGTGGAGACGCCTTCCACATGCATTGCACAGGAGCTGCCTCGTCTCGGGGTGCCGACGCTTTCAAGTATAAAGAATGAACATCAGAAAATAGGAATCGGTCAAATTAATTATATGACTAACCCATGTTGGAGTCTCCATAACCCTACAATAGCTGCAATGAAGCCCAAGGTAACCTTCAGGAGCTGTGTGGAGTAGTGGAGGACCAACTAGTAGGTTCATGGGACGATGCTGTCCGCGGGTTCGAAGGTATATCCCACAAGCATTGCATAAAGGAAAACCGTTTCGAGGGTTCGTACGCCATTCCGGTGTCTGGTTAGTACCACAATCAGAGCAACGGCGCTCCATGTCCTGATGACAGCTGGGATCATCGGGGTCCAAGAATCCAGCGATAGGAATGCTGATATTATACGACGTATAAGTGCTAGGAGCGGGATGCAAATTGGATTGACTGCTGGAGAATGGCTGGGAACTGCCAAGTAACGCTTGGCCCTGGCTGTTATGGTACATATTGCTGGTCGCTGAAATGAAGTCACTGCAAACCATGTCAGGAGGCGAGATAAACACGAACAAGAAGAGTGTTCCATCCCCGTTTCTATTTCACATCTGGAATTCGTGTTATTTAACTCGTCTTGACTCGTGTTGTCTTCCTGACACGGCTGCACAGAAAAACTGACACCTATAAGACTCATGAATATGCAGACCAAGGTCGCGAATTTTTTTGTGTTGTCATACACCCTCTTAAACAGCGGAATCTAAACAGCTTCATGGAGTGCTTCGCTGATCGGTCACTATCCAGGTCCAACGTCCGTGAATGGTCGATGAGGTGTGCGATATCATCATCATGAACGATAATGACTTCGGATCCAGGAAGTGCCTGTTGTGCGTGTCAGATGCTTTGAATTGCTAAAAAGCGGTTATAAACTTTGAGGATGATATCAATTGCGTCCTCAGCCGGATGATGAGGCTGATGAATGGTAGTAGTATGGCGGGTGTAAACTGTGAAAAAAGACTCACGAGCTGGCCACCAGCGAGTTCATGAACTAAATCGCGGGGTTCTTCACCCTCCGAGGGAGAGGATACTGAAATAGCGAGCGCTGTTGAGGGCGGAGGGGGTGGCGGCAAGTCTCGCGGTTCAGCGGCAGCGCGAAGGACCGGAGGAATACCAAGAGATATGAGCTTTAGGATGTTTTGAAGCCACGTTGGTTGAGGATACACGTGAGAAGGGTGCAAGTCACGGGTGCGGCGGCCAATTGTGTAGCCTCGAACGAACAAGGTTTGAGTGGAACAACGATCAGAAAAAATGTTTGATATTCGCTTATGTGATTGAAGGCGTGGAGGACAGTCCATTGTCACATTTCGTGGACCTTGTTTCGTGTTATGGTTTAAGGATGGATCCCAAGTGCCAGACAATGATGTGATGTTGCCAAATGAACGAATCACAGTGCCTGAATATGTGACAAGGGAGTTAGCATTCTCGTTTGACCATGCGCCCATCGCCCAAGATGAATTCTGGTATATCCCAGTTACGAAAACGAGGGAAATTCCCTCAAGAATTCTTCTTGGGCCTTTAGAGTCCATCTCATAAAAATGGTACCAAGACTTATAATGACATTCGATGTATTCAATGATCTTGTGGCTGCGTTGCAGCGTAATTCGTGTTGGGGGATCCTTAAGAATAAGGGCTGCTCCTCGCGTCGTTTTAATGGTTAGCGAGAAATCGGTTTCTCGAGAACGTACAGTCCAATTCTTGGGTCTGGGCTGATGCATGGGTCCTGGTGAATGGGCATATGAAATGGCACTTACTTTTCTAATCCCTCTGGACGAAGTTCAATGTTACCATGCATAACAAAGGGAGGATCAATAGCCTCGTAGCGAACCTGTAGGTCTGAGCTACAAATAGCCAGCGGTTCAAAAGATGGAGGGAGCTGGAATCCAGCTGCAACTTGAGGTTCTGCTGCAACTGTGGCATTAAACAGGGTTTCGAAGCCCCCATCTTCAGTGATTATTCCGACATCGCCGATTTCGACAGGTTTAAATCCATCTAGAGGAACGAACGCACTGAGCGACAAGTCGGAATACGGGACACATCCTGCCACTACGTACCGAGGGGTTCGGGGTCCCAAAGAGCTCAAAAGCTGTGAGGATAGAATATGCCCGGGGAAAAAAAGATTCAACTCACGTAAACCGTATCCAGCTTCATACAGCTCATACATATAGGCCTGTATTGGGGGAGAGGAACTAAAGGGAAATATGGTTGCAGAAGAGGAGAAGGTCGCTAAACGCTCCTCTGAGCAAGTAACTATGGAATATATCCGTTAGATCCACAGCCAAACAGACGATTGACTAGATTTAAATGGCGTACTGGAATTAAACTTAACAGCACCGCCGCGAAGACGGAAAACTGCGTCGTCCAAGCGCCGGTTGACTTCCTCACGACCAATGTAGGCATCCGCATGAGCTAGAACAGTATCCTTGACATCTTCAGCATTCGTACAATAGGCTTGAAGACCTTGCTCGACGTTGAAGCGGTAATACAAGATCGACGAAGTTGCATGGCGCATAAATTCTTCCGATTTCCTCTCAGCATCTCGAGCAAGACGAATTGTAGTCTCTTCATATGACGGTCCAGCATCCGGTCCAAATGAAGCATGACCCGGATTTCCAGACCCAATACTCATGATAAACTGGGTTTTGGCCTTCGGGTAAAGAGTTGCAGCTTCAGTGAGGACACAATCGATTGGATTACAGTGTCCGAAATGAGCTGACGAGGAAAAGCGCTGCCCACAAATCTTGACAGGTCTAAATCGCCCAGGTGTGGATGCCGAAGCACGCATCGCCTCTGACACCAGGCAATTGGGCCTCCTGTTGTTGCGAACGCGGTATGTGCGAAATACCGCTGGTGCGTTGAGGTTGCTAATTGCGCTCATCAATACGGCTCTACATGCGGTCAAAATTAGTCTATGTATGGTGAGAGAGGCGAGCAGAACAATGTACGTTTGACAGTGATTCTGGCTATCAGTGGAGTCGCTATCTTCTAGCCTGAGTTCGTTGGAATGACCAACTTCCTCACAAATGAAATCCTTGACAAGGGTTTCGAAAAGATCAGCTCTCTCTTCTGAGGAGAGACTTTCGTCATTGATTTGCGAGAGAATGTTTTCATAAACTTCTATTGCCCTGGAAACTGTCATCCCCAAGCGACCAAGCATCAATGCTATCCACCTATTCGACGATATGAGTATAATGCCAGATTTTTCATAATAAACGTACCCTCCGTGGCCACTCCCAACAATGAGATGAAAATATTTACAGGGCAGAGCCTCGTCTTCAGACAGATTTTCATCGTTTGCCAGGCGCCTCATGGTCTCACGCAAGACAACCAAAGATACAGAAACACCGGCTATATGGGAATATTCCCCGTCTATATCCAGCTGAGTTGCCTACTATTTAATGGATTCAAAACCAAACGCACCAATGACGAGGACCTGAATTGCTTGCTCAACAGACAAGAGCATGGTGGTCGTTCCACTTGAAGCTGTGGCGGAGAATGAGCTGTAGAAAGGCGAAAACGGAACCTGCCATTGCAAAAACCTTAATGCCATCTTAAGCGTTCAAAGCCCATTTGGAGAATACATGCGGCTTGTTAGACGGGTTAACATGAACATGTGACGAGGATATTTAAACCAGATGGATTCAATAAGCGCATTGCTGAAGGTTGCGTCAAATAGACGCTTTGAAGTTTAGTTGAACTTGGGGTTACTAACCTCTAGGGCTACTTTCGATAGGAAAATCAAGAAGAAGAAAAGATTGGTCATCTAATAGACTTTCGGTCTAAAACTAGAGTTGCTTTATCTTGGGAATAGAGAGCTAGATAAGCCAGCCATAGGACAAAGTTCTCCTCTAATGCACTAGGTTAGAGAGCGGCACTCGCCTTTAACCATAAGCAGACAACGCACCTGCAGCAAATAAAATCTTTACCCCAAACGGTCTCTCACGATGAAGATTGATGACTGCGCCGTGTTGTGAACCGATGGACAAGTGGTTTCTCTCATTCGTCCCAATCCCCTTAAAGGTCTAGGCACAAGAATTATCGGCAAATAATTTGAGGCAGCGAAATTGACAGGAAATAGGGATTCAGCGGCTGATATGGAGGTAATGGCCGGTTGAGAAGAAGGATGTGATGGCAGAAGCCAACCAGGACCAGACTCTTGATTGAAGCTGTTGCCTTAATGATGAGCATGGACAATCGTTCTCTCGCTCGAATTACTCTGCATCCCTAGCCAGAAAACGCTCGGTATGGACCTATTCCGACTCGCCATGAAGAACATCACTCAGTACTTTACAACCTGACAATGCAACATGGCTGGCCTTTTGCCTTTACTGAGATCTCAAGAACGGCTAACATAAATAACCTTTTCGTCAAAGGCATCATGAAAAGGATTTTCTTCGTATTTGCTTTTCGAACGTATGAATGATCCAACCAAAGGCAAGTTCTTGGTACAGACAATTTGCATCTCGTGATCGCGAGTGATCCTATCACAACACACTTTTTGTCGCCCAAGCATTCTTGCTTCTGCACGACCATCTCCGCAGTGCGCTTCTCCACGATGCCTCCTACTCGCTTACCGTTTTCCATAGTCTTCTCGTGGACCAAGCCGCAGATGTATCTCACGAGTCCTTAGCGCTTGCACCTCATCATTGTCTTCTCGTGAAGTTTTTTGAAGTCTCTTCACTTGTTCAGCCCTCTAACTCAAATGTTTTTAGCCTCATTAATATGCTCTGTAATATCCAGTTAGATATATCTTCGCGACCCTGGAACTCTAGTTTTGGTATTCCCAATATTTCGACGAACGAATTTCTGCGAGCACCAAACCTTTGGTCCATTTTTTCGCCTTGGACCATCGTATTCTCGCTGTGTCGGAAGGATCACCGTATCTTGTGTATCCGCGGAGTACGAGACTCCTAGATATTTCGCGAAACAGTTGAGGTACAACTTCAAAGTGCAAACGATACAGAGCAACATTCTAATGTCTATCATAGCAGAAGCAGCTCAGCTAATAGCAGACTAAGCAGCAACAATGAGAACGACCAACACGTGTATGTATGTTTATACGCTATCTCCTTTCTCTCGAGCTCACCACTGCCGTGTAGGAAGTGTTTGCAGTGTTATTAGCTAGCACTAACAGGTCACGAATCTAAAGTGCCAATCATAGTGCTCGCCATCGTCTACAATCGCCCCGAAACATACTCGACGTTCGAGCAAGTCTATGACTCTGGCATAGTCCTTCACATTTACGCTCATAGCGCCAACCCTCCACGAACGAGCAGCTTCTATATCCCTGCTCAATGGTACACTCTCAGGAAGACACGCGAAGAGCATAGCTTTCAGTCGCTTCAATACATCGGCGACGGTCACGCCAGCCGGATTGCTTACTCTCACTGATCGGATATTCATGTTCACGAATATGAAGAGTTCCTTCGTTGGCGGAGATGTTGCCAGCACATTCAGTTCTTCCTCCTTCAGGTGTAGCAGGGGATCGTCTCGTAACATGTCGACTCCGTAGAGACGTGCATTTCGTTGGAACACGTGGTGGATTATACCATCGTAATTTGCGGACATGCTCAACGCCAATGCTTGTATTCCAAGTAAGGGCGGTGAAGGTGGACGAGAGAGGGCGGGAAGGTGACAAAATGGAATTCGTGGTGTTGGAGGCATCGTTGGTTCGTCTTCGTTATGCCTAGCCTCGGAAAGAGTCTGATCAAGTTTATCTAGAATTCCGAACGTCAATGCTTCATGCGTGGAACCTGCATTCTACTACGCACTGGTGGTACAAGAAAACATGGTTGATGCATGAAAGAGGCTGGTGTTGAATTCACTTTCACATTGTTTGGTCAACATCTGCTCAGCTTGCATTTTTCGTGGCGCGTCTTTATACTTGTTACGCTCTACTCGAGAGATATCGGACATATGGAGACGAGGAGATGATGTATGAGACAATGGGTGAGCGGCTACATCGGATGTTGTACGGGCTCGCGAAGGTTTCGTGTTCTTCACGGTCCATCGTGTAACGAGGGACGGAGTTCGAACTATCGAGCTAGTTGAAACGAGTTGAGGGAGTGGACAAGGATCCATTATGGGAGTTCAGTGGAAGGGTCCGTGCGTATGTGCATTTTGTACTTGTCCGTTTGATTCAGCGCCTAACATATTGTTTCCCAAGTTGGTGACGGCTACAGGATGACTAATGACGGCACGCCGGCATTGGAGATCGTGCCGTGAACCCACATCCGCAATGTCCCCGCATTTCTTGCTATTTCCATCGTTCATTTCGATTGTCCTGTAATCCGTTCAAGTTGTACCCTGTCCCGACCAAGTACTACTTTTCCAGTACCTTGTTGGATAATATTATTCCCTTTACTGCGAGTTTCTTCTCTAACTGTACCATTCTCCTCAGCTCGTTCATGTACGGCATACGGCCTTGTTCCAATTCTTTCATGTTTCCCCCTTATGATCCTTTTGTTACATACTCTCTCGGCGATGTGGTTTGTTTGTGGGGTTGTCATTGGCACATACAGCTAATAGAAGTCAATACATCTCCGTATAGGACGGTCGCGCTTCTTGATGTACCCTTAGATGGGGCCATATGTAGTGCTTTTGAGAAGGTGTCACCTGAAGCAGAATCACGGGGATCTCTACAGCATCCTGAGGATGACTCCCTAATCTGTTAATAGAAACTAGCACCAATCAGGATCACATTGCGTCCTGTTTGACGAACCCCACAACTGTCGACAGGTGATCATTTATTTTTCTTCCGATGTTGGAGGAAAACCTTGTTCTGGTGAACTGACCACAAGTTAGTCGGCCATCTGTCATTTACAGTGGACTAGCCCAGCGCCAAGATGAGCTTGGAGCAACGACTATTCTTCCAATCCTCTTAGATATATGTGCAGGACTCCCATGAACGGAATGCACTGAACCAATTCCCCGCTCGCATTTCATTGGCATTACGTCATTGCAAATCTGAGCCTCTTTCCACAAATGCGGAAGACAAAAGTTAAAATGTTAGCTTGTTCAGTCTCTGTATAGCTGAGCCAATCATTCAAAGAGCGCCTACAAAAAGCTGGACGGTCTCAGGACATCCCCAGCCTAGTCCTGACCCTCCATCAATGTCCGCCAAAAGCCATATGGACCAGTTTTCACAACACTCAACAATTTCATCCGTTTTTTAGAAATAGATGAAAAATAATAAAAGGACTGTTCAATATTAGAAAACGGAAAAAGAATGTAAATAAGGGCAATTCACGATATGCCTTGTACATACACCAACAAATGCTCGTAACATACGAAAACCAGCTAAACCGTATGCTTCAACATTAAAATTAGCCCGATGACGCCAAATATCTCAAACACTTCGACACCACAGAACGTAAAGCTAATAGTGCTTGCACAACCAATCCAGTAGCTCAGCATCGGCTTCCACGGCTGCTGCGTGCGCCTCGCATGGTCAATCTTCCAGCAACCCAGGACAAACAGCGCCGGATTCGCGAGACTGGCAACGGCAAAAACAATGGTTGCAGGCATGCCAAACATCCGGATGCTCCTCCGTGAGCTGCGTAGCGGAATTTTGAAGACTAAGCGCAGTGCGCCAAGCATCCAGCTCAGTAGAAACAGTGTCAGGTAGTGTTCGAACGTCAGGGGCGCCTCGACGTCCTTCAGAGTGTTATAGAGCCGCTCGGTCGAGCCGGGCACCATCACGAGCCCAGCTATGCCCAGCGCGACATCGGTGAGGCTGACGAGTAGGTGGATCAAGTGCTCCAACGTGCGACCAAGGCTGCGGCCCATTGAGGGCCACACGAGTTCCTTGATGTTGTTAGCGAGGACCTTCGGCGCCTGCAAACTCGTCATGGGGTTGAAACGACGTATCAGCAGCATCGGTACGAGCATGATGCTGAAGAACTTGTCGATGACAGCTTCTGTCGCGAGTCCATAGATGCTGGAGTGCTGAGTCTCGAAGCCACCACAGCAGCTGCAGCCGGTCGACCTCGACGAATGATACGTGACAGTCTCCCATTCAGAGTGGATCATCGAGGAAACCGACCCATAGGCGACAGAACCCCCGTAAGAGTGGGTCACTGACGAGGACGACCGACAGGAGATGCCTACGGGCATGCCGTTGTTAGCGATCTCAGTGGCCGTCTCTGCGTCGATGATGGTGTTGAATATTTCGCGTCCAAAGACGCGATAGGAGAGTTCACAGGGGCGGTCTTGGTGGAAGGTGACACGGATCCGGGTCCAGACCACGGAGGCTACTGCCTCGATCGAGGATATGACGACAAAGAGGACGAATCCGAGCCAGAAGCCGGCCCTGTCAACAGTCGGGGCAGTCTCATCGTCTGAGGAAGAGAGATTCAGCAGCATGTTGTGTCAGTGGGGAGTGGTATATCAGTAAAATGAAATTGGCCTGAAGTTCAACTAAGTCAATATAGAGTTGAACGTTGGTGTCAAGGTGCCCTAAGGGCGCTAAGCCGTCTAAGCCCACCGTCCCGTGCCTTCCACAGCTTCGCTGGATCAGTGATGTGGGCATCGGTATAGGAATAAACCCTTTGTTAGTATACATTCTGCTCGCATTAGTTTTGAGGACAGTCATTCCCAGTAAGGTGGGCAGAGCCTACAGAATTGGATTTAAGAATTAGGCCATTGTTTCACTCTACAAGTCTAAATTCACCTCATTATTAAACATTTTCTATTAGAGTATGGATGCATTCCTCAAATTGTACCAGTGGGACACATGATCTCGAGAGTCCGCATATTTACTTGTGCAAATAAGTATTTCCTTATCCTTGTTGAAAGCATGATTCAACACCGATATAATACTTTAACCCCATATCACCCATCAAAAGCACCTCGAGATACATTCCTAAGGAGGATTGTCCCTTGGTCGGATATGCCACGACGATGATACTGTGTCAGCCAACTGGGACATGCTCTGCATCAGCTCTTCGGACCTTCCTGGAAAGGAAGTCGGGGTCTGAGACCTGGACCTGGCAGAATACGCCAAATAGATAAGGTGTCGTGAGGTAAGATGGGATGATTCCTAGGGAGAGTTACAGCCTATTATTTGCGTTCAGCCCCGACGACCGAAAAGGGAAGGAATGGAAAAACATAGTAATGACCGAGTATCGACGCAGTTGCCCTGTGCGTGCTTCCTTTCCAGTTTCTTCAGTGATTAAAATACAAAGCATCGTTTGTAATAATTCTATCTACTCCCTTGAATGTATATCCTGAGTGCTGAAGTCATCAAGGAGACATTCGAAGTCAATCTTAAAAAGAAATGCTAGGAAGATCAAGAGTGTTCAAACGCCAAAATGAGGCAGATGTATGCCTCTCACTCAACTGAAACTCAGCCACCCCTCGCCGGCGACTAAAACTGCAAATCTTATTCTAAGTTCCTCCTCTTTCAAGTGGCGCAGAGGATCGTCTCGTCGCAAGTCTGCACCATAGAGATGCGGATTTCGTTGGAGCACATGGCAGACTCGGCCATTGTAGTTTGCGGACGTGCTTAACGCTAATGCATTCCGAGTAAGGGCGGTGAAGGTGGACGGGAGTGGGCAGGAAGGTGACAAAATGGAATTCGTGGTGTTGGAGTACGGTGCACCCCACCGGACAAAAATCAACAGTTGTGAATAAATCATGTATGATCATGCACGATCATGCATGATCATCCAGAATCATCCAGAATCATACAACCACACAACATTATGATACAAGATCATACAAGACCATGCATGATCTTGTATGAAGTAAATTTTGTGTTGAATTCCGAGATCACGCATGATCATGCATGATCATGCGTGACCTTGGAACACAATAGTGAGCCACTAAATCATACAAGATCATGCATGATCACGCAAGATTACACCTAGTTATGTTCCTTGTAAGGACTATTTTTTTTTTCTAATAAAATTGGTATTATTTAGTGGTTTATTTGTATATAAATGGTTATAGTTGTTATAACACTAAGTTGCATTTTTCAAACTGATCACACTGCGCACCTTTGGGCTTTGTAAATTCAATATACCATAAGGTGCGGCTAAGCAGGCTATTTCCCCGTATTCTATATGCTACTAGGAAGGTATTTGCATAGTTGATTAAGCAAGGAAGTGTCCCTACAGAGTTGAGTAATTGGGACAAGGTGGAGCCTCTTGCGACTCGCTTATCGGAGATAAGGAGTTAACCTCGGAAGCACTCGGCAGAGGCACAATACGATTCATTTGGAGCACACAGGTTAGACACAGCTTAAAGGACACTTAATTAGGGTATAGAGAAGTCACCAAAAGCGGTACCAGGAAGCTTGGGCATATATTATTGGATCAAAGTCACGTGGGGTCGTCAAAACGCATTTCATTGTACTAATTTACACAGTGCCTCAACCCCTGGAAAGGCGATGATGCTATGAATACTTAGTTAAGGCTATGCAATCCTATGTATGGTGTGGTGTATACCTATGTACTTACTTGTAAAGGAGGGACACCCTCTGACAGTGAGATTTCCTTTATAAACTCATAGGTTTCGTACTGGAGAATCAAGAATCCTTTTCCCTCGAATCAACGATAAGCCCCTACAGACGTGTGTCTCACTCAAGAGTGTGGGCAGTGATTCAAGACCCACTCATTTAGCTTCTCTTTTCTTCTTGTTATCTGCTTACTAAATACATTGTATTTGTAACTTATATTGTAGAGACACAATCAGTGTCTCCCTAACCTAACCTAAAAACAAACCCACTTGCACTAGCGGTAGCTAGTGGAGCCAGTATTGGGTGAGAACGAGGCTGGAGGATGACAGGTTTATGAGATTGGCCACAGATGCTCAAGAAACGACGGTTTACGGGACGAAATTGGACAGGTAAGAGGTTTGGTTGAAATGTGTGCTTTAGGTAGTAGGTTACGTAGTTTTCCTAGGTATTGGTTTCTTAGTTACTATGTACAAATGAGACCGCTGTTATACAAAAACGGCTCCTGGCTCCTAGGGACTGACTCTTTCTCCTCTTCTCCTACTCATTCCTAGTCAATCCCTACTAATCTGACTTGATACATATACTCAATCGAAGCATGAGAGGACCGTAACGACCACTGAAGGGCTCGGAACCGCCTGCATTCGCTGCTGGTGATAGTCCTGTGAGATCTAATCACTTGACCTGCACCTTATTTTCTTACAGCGGAATCATTCAAATTGTCTTGTTCTAGCGCTAAAACGCTGCACGTTGGCACATCCCCTCCCTACTTGAAATGTAAACCTCCCAGTTCACTCAGTCGGGAGTCTTCTTCCTGCTCGCTCATAATAATCATAAAATCCTCGTGAACTCCTTTCTCTTATCTTGAATTGTCTCGTGATCATCTCTGAATTGTAAAGGACTGCCGAAAGTTCAATGAGGTTGCGATTCCTCAATTTTGAAGCCTCGCAATCGTCGTAAAACACCTACTCAACTCCTCCTCAACTAGACTGCTCGTTCTCTCGTTCACTTCATCTGCTTGTTACTGCTAATATAATTTTCTGCCGTGTGTATACGTTGGAATTGAACTTCGAGGTTGTCGTAAAGCTTGAAACATGAAACTGCAAGGTACCGAGGCTGTGCATCTTTCGACTAGCGATCGCAGGAGCATCTGGCCCATCTGCGAGAGTCGACTAAACTTTCGCTTTTGTCATCTTGATGAGAGTTCCGAATGAAAACTATTCCCACGATCAGGAAACAACTCTCCCTCTGAGCATTGATTTGCTTGTGAGGGCTCCAATTAACGATTCTCGTGCCTGGCAATTTTTGCTCGGAACGAAGAGATATACTATGGTATGTGGATTCGATGGATTTTAGCTCGAGCGCGCCCTTTGGCAAATAAACTCTGCAGATTTTCTTGAATTGTCGAAACTATAGCTTGGGACTGAATATCTGGGTTTTCTTTGACTTTGACTTGGAATGTGAACTAAATGCTTATGAAATGAAAGGCTTTCGGCTTGGAAGATATGGCAAAGCAGGTGCGGAGTTGCGAATACATCGTGTCTGTGAGGGTGTGACACGGAACTGAGAGTCAAAAGATGTCTGGATAGTCCGATGAAGCAAATGTCGGGAAGTTCGCCTGTGCTGAACTTTGTTTGAACTGTTTTGAACGAGTTTTGAATGTGCGAGAGAGGCTGAATCCCGATTTGGACAAATGAGTCCTGTTCGAAACTTGCTCTCAACTCCCATGTTGATTTTCGTCGTCCTTCCTTGTACCTTGTAACTTGCGCTCCGACTCGACCTTGAAATTTCTCGTTCGACTCGAGATATTTTTCTTATGTTTTCGCACTCGAAATTTGGCTAGGAACCTGTGAACTCGCTGGCTTAGGCTCAATGCGCTGAAAATGCGAACTCCTGGTATTGTTTGGCGTCTCGACGTGTCTGCTTGGATGGGAACGGAATAGACAATGAGTTAATGAAGGTGCATGAGCTCCTAAATCGCCGATTTTCGCACTATTGACCGCCGTCGAATAGGGTCCCGTTGGAATAACACCGTCAAACACTTTTGGTTCGTAAGTAAGTGAGTTCTTCAACTTTCTCTGATTTTAGCGTCGAATTAACGTCTCATAGTCTCATTTCAATACAACAAACGTTCACATTCGCTCGTTGACGTCTCTACGTCGTGTTTCGACTCGAGGAAGGACTTTTCAACTCTGAAAAAGGTGCGTTTGATCCGAAATGCGTTGTAACTCTGCGTAGAAGGCTGACGTGCGTCTAGGATCCGAATATTTCATTTTAAGAAGTATTCGCTATCTCATTAAACGCGTTTCGCGCGATTTTGGCTGGTGCAAACGAAGTGCTCGCCCAGAGTCTCGCTGCTGGGCGTTTCGGCTCGGAATTCTGAATCTCGAGGTAAGTCACTTCATGAGACTTAAAAATCGATTTATGGAGGCGTTTTTCGAGGGCAACGAAGGAAAGGAAACGCGATCTTACTTCAGGCACTCTTCATAAGTCACCGGACCGTTTTCCTGCCCTTTTGCGAACTTCTGACCCAAAAGCGCATAGGGATGACTTGAAGATGGATTTTATAACGACGAGGGTGCTCATTGAGTGCTCACAGACGCCGAACGATGGAAATTCAGGGGATTCTACACTAATTCTAGCCTCTCCTCAGCAGAGGATGTGAACAGTAAGTCCGATTCTGCTAATTTATTGCTCGTTCTGACTGATTTGATTATGTGGTAAGGTACGACATTGTGGGGCACGTGTACACGCTGGGAGGCCTCCGTGAACAGAGACGGAAAATCGATTTTTCGGCCTTGCTAATGTGCTGATGTGTGTGTGTGCCAGTTTACGGGAATCCAGCGCTTGGAGACTGATTTTATGACAACTAAGGTGCCTATAAATGTCTTGCAGAAGGCAAACGACGAGGATTCGAAGTGCTCTGTGCTAATTCTGGCTTATCCTAGGCGGAGAATGCACACAGTATGTCTGATTTTGTGAATTTATTGCTCATTCTGATTGATTTAAGCGCATAGGAAGGTACGACACTTTGTATAAAGTCTACACACTGGAAGGTTTTTGCATTCGAGGGCCAGAGTAATAGCACAGAGCTCGAACTTGCCAAGCAAGTTGTCATCCTTTGATCACCCGTGCCGGGGATCAGGTGCAGAAGAGGACAATAGAGACGAGTCAGAAAGCGAGAATGGAGAGAGACTGTGGATGAAACAAAGCGAGAGGAAGGCAGCCTAGCCATTTTACCAAATAAGGCAATTATGATGACCTTGCACAGTTCTCACTTGTCGCAGCCTTGTGCATTTCATGCGGCCACTAACATCTTCCGAGACAATCCATTTCGTTTGAAACCTATAGTATTTACAAGTCAGTATGAGTCAAGTAGCTAGGTGTTTCAAGGAGGAACCGGAGGAAGTGGTTTAGTATAAAAGAATAGGTAGTTTACTACTCGTACAATACAACAGGTTATTGCCCATGCAGAGTCTGAGGAAGGGAAAGAAGAACACGAAGCTCAGTTTGGTTACGTCCACGTCTATGGTACTGATGCGTTGACCTCCGGGAAGACGCTCAAACCAAATGATTAGCTCAACTAGAGCTTCTCGTTCAAGTGGGTCGAGCGGGAGGAAGTGGGTTTGTTGAGTGTAAGGGAGGCTCTCGCCGAGCAATCCCAATAGATAGTGGTAGAGTACAAGTTAATGTACTAGGGAAGTAGGTGCAATATACGTAGGGCTTCTTGTTCTTCTCAATTCTGCTCTCGCTTCCAATCAAAGGCGTAAAAACTTGTGTATTTGGGGGAACGACTAAACTACTTATACAATGCAGCCGTTGCTGCGCTCTCCTTCAAACCCTTGGTCACAAGGGACTGATTTGCTGCGCTTTACTGCGCCGCAGCATCCTAATTAGAGGCTTATTGTGTTTTGTGCAATGGAATCCGGCAAGAGGTGAGCGAGAACGAGTCTCACTTCCATAAGCGCCCAGTCCCTTGATATGGACAAAGTTCATGGCAGCCTTGTCTCACCTTTCTCCATTCTGCAATTCTTGTCCTTTTCCAGCTACTTTCGAGTCTGATACCCGGCACAGGTGATCAGTACAACAGTTGTATGCTACTGTATCTATTGGGGACTGCTCGGTGAGAGCTACCCCGGAACACTCCAAATTCACCCATTACCCCACACCTTCTGGTTCTACGATACACTATCAAGGAGCTATTCGTGTCGTTTGAGCCTCTGCAGTGGTACACAGATCACCTTGATACAAGCACGCTTAGTAGCTGAGAGCATAGTTCAAGCTTGGGCTAATGTAGCCTTGCTTACTCATTCTAACACACACAAATCAGGTCCTACAAGTCTGACAAGGACTTAGTTGTGAGCAAATCATGCATGATCATGCATGATCTTACATGATCAGGCAAAATCACCTGAACTTGCATGATCCTGCATGATCATTAGTTCGCACAAACAAAGTCATGCATGATCTTGCATGATCATGCACGAACTCACAAACAAGTTCACGCATGATCCTGCATGATCATGTAAGGTCATGCAAGATCATGCAAGATCACACATTATCATGCATGATCATGCAGGATCATGCAGGATTTCTTCACAACTTTTCATTTTTGTCCGAAGGGGTACACCATAGTTGGAGGCATTGTTGGTTCGTCTTTCTGTCTTGCTTCGGAATGACTCTGATCAAGTTTATCTAGAATTCCAGATGTCAGTTCTTCATGCGCGGACCCGCGATCTACTAGGCACTAACCATACAAGAAAATGTGGTTGATGCGTGAAAGTGGTACATTCTTTGGTCAACATCTGCTCAGCTTGCATTTTTCGTGGCGTGTAATTATAATTTCTACGCTCTACCTGAGAGATATCACACATATGGGGACGAGGAGATGATGTATGATACAATGGGCGAGCGGCTACATCAGATGTTGTACGCGTTCGAGAAGATTTCGTGTTCTTCACGGCTCATCGTGTAACTAGAGACGGAGTTCGAACTATCGAGCTTGTTGAAACGAGTCGAGTTAATGGGTAGTGAGTCATTATGGGAGTTCAGGGGAAGGGTCCAGTGGGTACGTGCATTTTGTACTTGTGGGTTTGATTCAGCGCATAACATATTGTTTCCCAAGTTGGTGATGGCTACAGGGTGACTCACATCGCATTGGACATCGTGTCGTGAACCCACATCCGCGATGCCCCCTCGTTTCTTGCGGTTTTTATCGTTCATTTCGATTGTCTCGTAATCCATTGAAGTTGTGCCCTATCTCAACCAAGTACTTCTTTTTACAGTACCTTGTAGGATAATATTTTTCCCTTTTACTGCTGGCTTTTTCTGTAACTGTGACATTCCTCGCTGCTTGTTCGTTTGTTTCCTACAATGTCTTACTCTGATTATTTCATGTTACCCGTTATGATCCTTTCGTTACATACTCTATCGGTGATGTGGTTTATCGTCCGGTTGCACAGTTAAAGGACGTGGACACATCTATATACTAAACGCTTGCGTCTTCCTGATGTTATTTTGGATGAGGCTGTTTGTAGCGCTTTTGAGAAGGTGTCCCCCAAAGAACAATCACGGGGTTGTTCACAACATCTCGAGAATGACATCCTAATGGGTTAACATATACCAATCAGGGCCACCTTGCGTCCTGTTTGACAAGCCCCACAACTTTTGGGAACAGGTGTTCATTCGTTTTCTTCCGATGCTGGAGGAAAACCTTGTTCTGGTGAACTGACCGCGTGGTCGTCAGCCACTTGTCATTTACAGTGGACCAACCCAGCGCCAAGACGAGCTTAGTGTAACGACGATTCTTCCAATTTTTTACACATATATGTGGGACACGCATGAGCGAATGTACTGTACCGATTCCCTGCCAGCTTGTTTCGTTGACATTACGTCATTACAAATCTGAGCCAATCTCTCTAATTTATAATGTGGAAGGCAAAGTTTTAGCTTTGTCAGTCTCTTTATAGCTGAATCAAGCATTCAACGAGCGGCTACCAAAAGCTGGACAGTCTAAGCTCATCTCCAGCCTCGTCCTGACCTTCTACATGAAGCTACAGATGTCCGCCAGAGCCATATGGACCAGTTTTCACGACAATGAACAATTTCATTCGTTTTTAGAAATGAATGAAGATTAATAAATGGACTATTCCATATTAGAAAACGAAAAAGAAAGGAAATAGGATATCAATAATGGCAATTCACGAGATGCCTTGTACATACATTAAAAAAACGCTTGCAGCATACGAAAAATTAGCTAAAAAAATGTATGCTTCACCATAAAAACCAACCCCACAACGCCAAATACGTGAAACACCTCGATCCCAAAGCACGAAAAGTCGATGCTGCTCGCACCACCAACCCAGTAGCTCAGCATCGGCGTCCACGGTTGATGCGTGCGCCTCGCATGGTCAATCTTCCAGCAGCCCAAGCCAAAGAGTGCCAAATTCGCGAGACTGGCAACAGAAAAGGCGATAACTCCGGGTACGCCAAAAATCTGGATGCTCCTACGAGAGCTGCCCAGTGGAATTATGGAGATTAATAGCAGCGCGCCGAGCAGCCAGGATAGCAAAAACAGCGTCAGGTAGTTTTCAAACGTCATGGGCGCCTCGACGTCCTTTAGAGTATTGTAGAGCTGCTTAGGCGAGCCGGGCACTAGCACGAGCCCAGCTACGCTCAGCGAGACGTCGATGAGGCCGAGGAGGAGGTGGATCAAGTTTTCTAACGTGCGACCAAGGCTTCCGTCCATTGAGGCCCTCACGATGCCCTTGATATTGTTAGCGAGGCCAGTCGGTGCCTGCAAGCTCGTCATAAAATTGAAGCGGTGTATCAGCAGCGTCGGCACGAGCATGATGCTGAAGAACTTGTCAATGACGGCTTCTTTCGTACGTCTGTTGACGCTGGAGCGTTGAGTCTCAAAGCCGCCACAGCTGCTGCAGCCGGTTGACCTCGACGAATGGTATGTGACAACGTCCCTTTCGGTATGGGTCTCCGACGAGGACGACCGAAAGTAGATACCAAGGGGCAGACCGTTGTTGGAGATTCCAATGGCAGTCTCTATGTCGATGATGGTGTTGGATACTTCTCGCCCACAGACGCGATAGGAGAGTTCACAGGGGTGGCGTTCGTCGAAGGTGACTCGGATGCGTGTCCAGACAATGGAGGCTGCAGTCTCGATCGAGGATATGACGACAAGGAGGGCGAATGCGAGCCAGAAGCTGGCCCTATCAACGGTCTGGGCAGTCTGATCGCCAGCTGCGTCGTCGGCGAGGACAGGAGAAAGGGAGGACCAGAGGAGCAAGAGGACTGGGGGAGAGAGATTTAGCAGCATTTTGTGCAAATGTGCAATGATGCCTCAGTAAAATGACATTAGCCCTAAGTTCAGCTAAGTCAGCTTAGAGCTGAACGCTTGTGTCAAAGTGTTCTACGGGCGCTTAACGGTGCCGTCTAAGCTCACCGTCTCGTGCCTCTACAACTTTGCTCTATCAGAAATGTGGGCATCTATGCAGGAATAAAACCTTTACTAATGCACATTTTGCTGGAATCAGTTTTAGGAAAGTCATTCCAATATTCTATCAGGCGGGCAGAGCCTACAGAGTTGGATGTCAGAATTACGGTATTGTTTCACTCTACAGGTCTAAGTTCACCGCCTTATTAAGCATTAGGGCAAATATTTGTTCTTCAAATTGTAGCAGTGAGATAAGCGATCTCGAGAATCTATATATTTATTTGTCCAGAGAAGCATTTCCTTATCCTCGATGAAAGCTTGATTCAAACGGGTATAATTGACCCTTTTGCTCCATTGGTGATGTGATTTGTCGTCGGCTGGTACAGCTAAAGGACCTGGATACATCTCCGTACTGTACCCTCGCGTCTCCCTGATGTACCCTTAGATTGGGTACGTAGCTAAGATCCTTGCGGGGACAGCTAGCACGAACCAGGATCGCCTACTTATGTCTTATTTGGCAAACTCCACAGCTTTTCTGGAAC
The DNA here is from genome assembly GCA_021399455.1 of Flagelloscypha sp. PMI_526. Lineage (NCBI taxonomy): Eukaryota > Fungi > Basidiomycota > Agaricomycetes > Agaricales > Niaceae > Flagelloscypha > Flagelloscypha sp. PMI_526. Next base: position 26,560 of record JAJTUO010000066.1, read on the forward strand.
TGTCGGCTTCTCAGCTTTTTCTGGCGGCGGAGGAAACCTTATTCTGTTGAATTGGTCATGGGGCCTAGGTCCCATCCCTTTCCATGTTTGCCTCTTTCGTCAGTATTACGTCATTCATTATCTGAGCCACTTTGGACTCTTTCCCAGGTTGATAATGTGGGAAGCAAAGTTAAATTTTCAACTTTGTCAGTCTGTGTGTCGTTGTATCACTCTGCTGAGAACACCTACAAAACAGCTGGACAGTTAAAGCTCTTCCTAAGCAACATTTCCGAACCATTGGACATCTCCGCCGATATCTCACATGTCCTACATTCATAACAACGGAAAAACCTATCCGAGCTTCCAGAATTGCATCCAATAATGGCGGATCCAGGGCGGTTTTTCATTGGTGCAAGGATAGTGCGGGGATGGAACCCTTACATACAGCCTTGCTCAAAAAGGAAGGCCTCACTTTGTTACCCGTATCGTGCCTTCCACGGCTTAGAGAAACGGGGACGGACATCATAGAAAGAAGAAAAAAAGCTTTGTCTTTGGTATCCATTCCCGGAAAACTCTTCCAATCGTCTAAATTGAATCGGCTTTCATTCAGAATCATTCTTACCCAAAAGGTCACAAGGTTGGACATGAGCATAATTTCATTCTATGCTACACATTGACCTCCTCGGATTTTTGTGTTTTGAATTCAAGTGCATATACATACCTCAAATTCTGGCAGTGTTCTGAACGATCTTGAGAATCGATTTGGGATTCCTCTACGAAGCACTTATCCTCATTGTAAAATGTTAATCCAACATCGGCATAATTCTTCAACTTCGTATCCAATACCTACACTGCCTCGGGCTGCTTCTCCGCAGGTCTTGGTCGGAAACACTACAGCGTCGAAGTCACTTTAACCCGACTCGGACATTCCATCAAGATTGTTCATAAAAAACCCTTGGACTGCCGGAGGGACAAGGGGTCATGGATCATGAGGCAAGATGGAATAGGTTATAGGGCGCCCATTTGTCCAACGCTTTGGTACCCAAAAAAAGGAAATGAGTGGAACAGGGCAAGTATCGGTCCAGTTGTCCGACACTTCCTTCTCCTTCCTGCTCGCCTTGCGGGCACCGGTTATCAAAAGGCGGCTCTAACATGATGGATATGCCTGTTTTCACACGGTATGCCCGCTGCCGGCGACCAAATCTGCAAACACATCGGGTGTCAAAAGCCGGGTCTTTCTTTCTTTCTGCAGGGGCTGTCTTGATCACTTACGACTGCCTTAGTGTCGCTCCAAATCCCCGGAGAGAATCTAATCAACATCGAGCCAGACATAGCAAGGGTGTGGTGTTCCACATTTAATGGCCAGTAGCCTGTTCTCTTGATACTGTAGGTACTCAACAAGACAAGCAGAAGCGAACGAATAAGACAGAACGGATTCATGTAGAAGCAATAAACAGAGACAAGGGTATTAGGTACTCAAACTACGTACGGAAAAGTGGAAGGTGAATCTGGAAATCATGAAATGTATATTTAGACAGGCGTGGGGACTTGTCTTGAAAGGCACTTAAATCCCGAAGCAAAGTAGTTAATGCCGAATGCAACAAGGAGAAGAGCTAGATTGAGGAGTGAAACTATGTATATATAAGTTGCGAGGTCGAAACAGAAAGGGCCTGGTCGTACCTTCCATCCTCCTACCACCAAGCAGCAGACCAATGTCTCGCGCCACTCGCCAATATCCTGGTGCTCGCCTCAACCAAGCATCGACGAGTTTAATGCAACAAAATGGTGGTAAGTCGATGACTCCCGTCAGGCTGCTAGGGTCTGCCGCCAACACCCTCGACAGCACTCCACCAAACTTTCGATACAACTTTCCGAGGGCAAGCCAGATCTCACCCTGCGCTTCCTCAAGCAGAGTTAGCTTGGGGAGGATATATTGTCGCCATGCAAGACCACCGGTCGATCCAATCCTCCCGGAATGCGGACTTTGTTACAGGAAATTCCGACTATGGTCGGGAAAACCGCCAAATATTGTCCGCGCATGAGTCCATAGGTCCGTATATCGTCCTTATTGGGCTTGGACGGCCATAACATGTGTTTGGACAGTAATGCCAGGGCCTGTCGGTGACACATTCGAGGATGTCGACTATCAGGCGCCAATGCCCAAAACACCAAGAATTCCCTACCGAGAGCTTTCTCCCGAACGACTCTCGCCACTTCCGTCACAGGAGCCTCTGATGAATTTCCAAGTATCGACTTCATCCGCCGCACGTCCGTCTTCAAGCCAGCAAGCAATGTATACGGATCGGCTGCACCAAGTCTTGTGTGCTGGATCTCGATTACAAGGAGTCAATATCTTGACTGATGGTCTCTTCAAATATGTCCCAAACGAAGTCCTACACACCCTGGCAACAACTCCGCCCGCATGTGAAGTACGAATCGTCCTCCGTAAAGACTGGGGTGCGGGTACCGTGACGAACTACAGGGGAGTGACCGTGGGAGATGTGCTTCGCGGCCTGAGTGACTATCTGAAGACACCGCTACCATGGAATTCCATTGTGACAAGGGATATTGAGAGAGCAGCAGGGTGGAGAGAGGGATTGACTGGTACCCATCAGGACGTTGTTCGTGGGGTTGACTTGCTCGAGCGACGCGTGCGCTTCGGTGGGTTCGCAGACTATGGAGAGCAGTATGGATGGGTCTTGGGTTTGATCACGTTTGCGCCGGCAAACGCGTGAGGTACGTTGGCTTTGAATGGCCAGTCTCCAATGTTGATCGAGTTCTAAGAGTCTAAGACAAAGGAGTTCGAGGAGGGATAATAATCACAAAGATACTAACGAGAAATATAGGATTGTAATGTTTTGCCAGTGTGCTCCAATGCTATCCACTTTTTTCAGCCCATTAGCTTTAATTCTTCATATTACCTAATTTGAGGAAGACTTACTAAGCAATGCCAAATGCAGCAAATCAAGCGCCTAGCACCTCTCTGAGCAGAGTGTTGCCTTGACAGGAGCAGCGACAATAGCTAGCATCGTGCTTGTGGGTGGGAAACGGTAGAATGGGTGGAACATCCAGGAATTCACGATATTATGAAGGGGTGGTTGGGGCGCTCAAGCCTGACATTCAGGATGCTGGAGTGTCATCGACTTCGCCCACAAAAGTTGCTGACCGATTGTGGAAAGTACATATATCGCGAAAGAGTGGATGCATGTGACAATGCCTGGAATTCGAAGGGAATTCGAGCGCACTGGAGGAGAAGACCAGCATGGCGAGTTGACGGCAGAGGACAAGGGACACGAGAAAGCGCCGGTATTCAAACGGACGTGCCGCGTTGCGTTTCTTGAAGCGACGGGTTAGGTATCGATCAAACAGCTTTTGATTGTTTAATCTAATCTTACAACTGAGTGGCTTTCTCTTCATATGAATACCTCTTTTTCCGTGAACATGGAAGGTAATAGTGAGACTACTTCCCATCCCGCAAGACTATGCTTGGCCGCTGTTCGTTTCAGGATCCGGGGTGCAACAAGACACGATCAGTGCTGACCGCTATCTGCGGCTTCGAATGCAGAACACCTTCAAATTGATCACAGGGCGTCTTCGAGCTGTTAATGCCCCTGGTTTCATCTTCCACAGCGCCGTTGCATTTATGCTCTCAAGTTTCCAGTCTGCTCTCGCCTACTTTCTGTGTACTAGAAGATTTGTCTTCCTTATGGATACAGAGACCCAAGACATTGTATGAGGGATCTAGGTTTTTGACATATAGAATTCGCCGAAACCTTATTGCAATAGTTACAGGAAGCTTCCGGAAAGTACGCCAGTCGTCCTGTTTTAGCCATTCATGCTTGAAAACAACACACCCGCAAATTGAAGTTGTGCAATTCTACATCGCGTCACTGGTTCGAATGCTTCCGTTATTGTTAAATGTATCACAAATATTTTCGAATCACAAAAGCTTTACTTCCATTCTATGTATTTACTAAGCCTATGAAACTGAGTTTAAGTTGCACCAGACACATCATTTCACCATCCAGCGTTCCTCAGCTTACGCTCCGTGGGGCATGAACATATTCGAGATTTACATCAGAGTGTCATGGCGCAATGGCAAACTTAGCCCGCTAGGAGAAAACTCCTTGGTTAGCGTTATTGGGAAAATCCACAAGGCGGTGTCAAGAAAAAAGGGAGGTGTGGAGAGGCTTCCATTGACTGAGAGGGTGCTAAGCTAGGGAAAGTTCAAGTCAGCTCGCAAGTAAGCTTGAGACTTGAAGCAAATGGTCATAGTTAGTCGATAGGCTGGTACCATGTAAGGCACTCGAATACTGCTGGAGGAAATGAGCGGGATCAGTGGAAATAGGCGAAAACGCAGTGGAATTCACGATTGCTTGTTCCAAGGGAAAATCATAATTGTAAGCTCGTGTCTGGATTCTAGTTAGACTTCGAGTTTGTTAGTATCCTTCTCTGCGTGCCCACAAAATTTTGTTCGGGAATAATTGCCATTATATACAACAAGAATTGAACACCCTTGACTGTCAACCCAATTTCAAACCCTCCGAAAATGTCTTCTTTGATTTCCATAGTTGGGTTATTCTGAAAGCTCGAGAAGGGAGAGAGCCTCTCTACATTATGGTCATTGTCATTTGCTCTGAAACCATGACTGAAAGGGAAGAAACTACAAGGAGAAGGAGAAAGAATCGTATAGGTTAATGACGCCTACGGATATATGAGCACGAACTAGGATGCGTGAATGCGATATTGGAGATGCGTCGTACTTTTCTTCAGACACCTTCAGGAGCATTGGAATCAGTTGTGGTAAAAAATTAGATAAAAGGAAATACAAGATACGGGTCAGAAGAGTCATTCTGTCGAAATCGAGGTGAGGAAAATGCCAGCGATTGGAGAGCTGGGAAAAAGTGACAAAATATTCGCAACGAAACCTCAATAAAGGCTCGGGCGGGAAGCAGTCAGGATTACAATACTCCAAAACGCAGTTGAGTATGCGGTCTCCTGGTTGTTATGTTTTTTCGATTTGTTTCTCGAGATTCAGAAACATAACAACCAGGAGAGCAGGGGGAAGGATGACCAGCCCAACATGCAGAAAAACACTGATAAGCACAAGGCACGGCTTTCAGTCTTGAATAATTTGACAGTTTGTACTTGCTCTAACGTCCCTGAAGATGGAGATTTCGTGAGCATTCCAGATAAATGTATGCATTCTGATAACAGTCCACATAGATTCAAGAATATGGGCGCCACGGGGCATGATTCTAACGAGTGGAAGAGACAAGAAGAAGCGAAGACTGTTTTGACACTTGAGTGCACGACTGGCTCTTCCGCCATATCTTGTACTCTTGTACTTTTTCAAACAGATCAATACATTCGTTTGCTTGGTCATATCCTCTGGAATATCTGGCGCAAGTCCCGAAAGATAGTCTAATGTGCTCACCCACAAGCCTTGTCGTTGATATTTCAAAATCGGAAATTTCGCGTTTTTCATCCGGTAGTGACAGTCCTAAATCAAGTCATTTAGAACACATAAACTTTGGCTGAGACTTCGAGGGAGGGAGCAGGCTATGGATTTCGTGCGCAAACCACAGCTTAACGAAAGTCGCGTCCGCTAACGTTTCGTAAACGGTAATAGAAAGGACAAATAGAAGACAAGCAATCAGTCTAAGCGGATTCGTACAGAAGTGGTGAAGACAAATGATGGCAGGCATACGGAAAAGTGCACAAGTAAAAGTCGTGCGATGTATTTTTAGGCATTGAGTAATGTCCCAAAAGTCGAAACTAAAGCAGTTACTGCCGAAAGAAGTAAAGAGAACCACCAGTGTGAGAACCGAAACTGTGTATATAGTAAGCGACGAGATCAAACTGGAGAACACTCGCTCTTACCTACCATCCTCTCACCACCAAGCCACATATCCATGTCTCGCGACACCGGCCAATATCCCAATCTCTACCTCAACCAACCACTGGGGAATTTGATACAACAAAACGGTGGCAAGTCTATGATTCCCATGAGGCCGCTATGGTCGATGCTGACATGCCCTACAGCACCCCACCCAACATTCGATGCCACTTTCAGAGGACAACCGAGGTCTCTTCCTGGGCTGCTCCAGGGAGAAAATGGATGGAGAGGATACCCAGGCACCACGCATGACCACCAGTCGATCCAATCATCCTGGAATGCGGAGGTCGTTGCAGGATATTCCGATTATGGACGGGGGAGCATCCAGCTATTGCATGCGCCAGAGCCCAGAGGTTCGTATATCGACCTTACAAAACTTGGACACGCCTAATATGTGTTTGGACAGTTGTACCGGAGCCTGTCAATGGTGCACTCGAAGATGTCGACTATCAAGCGCCAATGCCCAAAACACCAAGAATTCCCTACCGAGAGCTTTCTCCTGAACGACTCTCGCCACTACCATCACCATTGCCTCTGGTAAACTTCCAAGGACAGAATTCATCGACTTCTTCATGTCCGTCTTCAAGCCAACAAGTAACCTATACGGTTCGGCTGCACCAGTTCCTCTGTCCTGAATCTCGATTACAGGGCGTCGATATCCTGACTGATGATCTCTTCAAATATGTCCCAAACGAAGTCTTGCACACGTTGGCGACGACTCCGCCCGTATGTGAAGTACGAATCGTCCTCCGTAAAGACTGGGGGGTGGGTGTAGTAAAGAACTATAGAGGAGTGACTGTGGGGGACATTCTTCGCGGCCTGAGTGACTATCTGAAGGCACCACTACCATGGAATTCCATTGTTACAAGGGATATTGAGAGAGCAGCGGGGTGGAGAGAGGGAGTAACTGGTACCCATCAGGACGTTGTTCGTGGGGTTGACTTGCTCGAGCGACGCGTGCGTTTCGGTGGGTTCGCAGACTATGGAGAGCAGTATGGATGGGTTCTGGGTTTGATCACATTTGCGCCGGAAAACGCGTGACGTAGGTCGGCAATGGATGGCAAGGTCTCCAGCACTGATTGAGCCCTCGATACTAGAAGCGAGTCAGAGAGTGTAAAGAAGAATAGGGATCACAAAGAAACCAACAAGAACGGAAGAATTGTATTTGTTATGCCATGGTATGCTCAATAGTATCCTCTTTTTCGGTTTTTCAGTATAAACTTTTCATATGACCTAATTGGAATAGCTTACTAAGCATTGCCAATTCCAGCGAGTGAGGCGCCTAACCCAAGCTGAGCAGAATATTACGCCGAAAGCAACGATGACGCTGAGCCGACAGCTATGGGATGCGAGGGAGTGGTCGGGGCACCTCAGGGTTCACGACATCGAGAAGGGACTGTCAGGACGCTCGAAACTGGCGTCCGGGTGAACGAGGGCAATCGACGAGGGCAATCGACTTGGCCAATGAAGATGCTGCCTGCTAGTGGGGAAGACATATCTGGCGAGAGAGCAGACGCAAGCAACGACGCTCAGAGATTTGAATGAAATTTGGGTCCAATGAAGGGTAAGACCAACAAGGCAAGGTGAGCGGTGGACGGTAAGGAATCAGCAGAAAGCGCCCGCATTAGCCAGACACCGAAAGCTTCTTTTAGGTGGGTGATGGAACCGCAGAAGCTCCACTGCTTTCCTAAAATGGAAGGCTGTGAACTGTTGTGAATAAAGTCGCTCCTCTCGTTTGAGCAGTGTTTGTTTCCATGAATCTCTTTTTTTCTCAAATCATCACATACAATAGTGAGATGTGTCCCCATTCTACGTGACTCAATGGGTCCATCGCCTGTTTCAGGATACGGAACGCCAAAATGCAAGAAGGGGCGAATCTGATGGCATGATGGGGAGACATTATCCAGACCCGGGTTTGCGGATCCAGATACCTGTCGAACTGATACTGTCAACGAAAAGTTGTAACACCTCAGTCCTGCATTTGGTATTATGAAATCGATGTATCCTGTACCTAACAGCACATCTCCGCTAACGTAAGCAACTGGCTCACCACTTAACTGGTCATCACGGAATCAATTGTTAACGGGCTATCCTTTTCGTTTGTTCGTCTTCACACTTTCCGATCAACATGCCTTTCCTTTCTGACATCCGGTAGGAAACCAGCTGCTCACCCTCTCGCTCATCCCTGTTTCCCTTTTATTGATGGCAGGAATCAGGCTGCAGACTTCTGTTCGGTCTCCTTATCCATCAGTCTCTTCCAAAACACTCCTCCTGTCGGCTTCCTCCCTTGTTGTCCCCCTCTTTCTTTTTCCAAAAAACTTGTGTTCAAATGTCCGAATGACATCATTTGCCTCTCTCTCTCTCACTCACTCTCTTAACTATCCTGGCAACCTTGCTAAAGTGATATAGACGGGCTGAAATGTCCCTCCTAGTCATCTCGAACCTGAACCTCAAATAAGACTACCAGAGAAAATGCTTAAGATCACAAAAGCGATTGAAAGCGAATCCTCAGACTCCGCTGGTCCCAATCGGACAACTCGCAGCCTTTTGTACCATTGGACACCTTCGTGAAGAATTCAATTATCCACACCTTTGATTTTAAACATCTCAAACCCTGCCGTACAATGAATGCCATTGGATTTCTTTCTCGAACGCCAATGGGTCTCATGGGTAGCATGGGATCCTTCGCCGATGAAATCTATGTCACATCGTTTAGTTGCTTGATATTATCTCGCCAAGATATTGAACTACTATATTTATGCTCGTTTCTAGGTGCTAAAGCAGGGTATATATGTCGAAGTGAACTCGAATCATCTGAAAACGAGTTCCCAAGCCATCATGATAAACGTCATGTATCTTCAGTCTTCCGTGTCTATAGGGATAATATTTTCCTCAAGTCCAATCTTTCTCAAACTATACTCCATGAGGCGCAAAACGTATCCAATATCGACTACATTGAACTCCACGAATCAGCGGTCCCTCACAGTATTCAATCGCACCTGAAAACACAATTCACCGTTCGGGATAGCTAAACATGTCGTCACAATATCTCAGCAAGAAGAACCAATTTTATAACTGGAAATAATTTCTTCCATATTCCAAGCCTCCCATCCACATTGCAGAAGCCAGAAAACCTCCAAGCACCAGTCTACCACTTCCCTTCACATCCATATTTGCTGCCCCGGCGGCATCAATAGTAGAAATTTCGCCATCAGATCGAGCTAAGAGAGAGGTTAAGTTAACTGCGCGAGACTTTTGATTGAGAGAGAATTCTTACCAATTCGAGCACCATCAATATATCCTTCAATTCTCGTCTTTTTCGTGCTCGACCTTGAAATGATAAAGATCAGAGGCTTAGAGTGTAACAGAAGAAGAAGTGGTCTCACGTTATAACAACGGCACCTTTGGCCCTGGACCATGCCAACAAGATTTGGTCAGGAGTGGCTTTGTGGTTCTGGGCGATAGCTTCAAGGGGTCCACTTAACGGGCCATTCGGTCTTGAAGTGAGAGGATTTTGAATGTGAAAATTATTAGATAACGAAAAAAAAGAGACTCGGCGGAGGGACAAACATAAGCGGAGAGTAGCCTTCAATGACAATATTCAACTTCTCGCAGAACTTGACGAGAGGAAGTTGTTTTGAATAGTTATAAGGATGAAATTCAATCTAGGCGACAGAGGTTCAGAGGATGGAGAGGGGGGTGAGAATAAATCCAGAGACTTGCCTGGTTTACCGCCGGCAAGATTTCAGCCTTTTCGAGGAGCTCCGTGAGATGAGATATTTGGAAGTTGCTAACACCAATGCTCCTGAAATGTCAACAAGATTAGTCATAGAACTGGATTGGGAGATAGAGGAGAGTAGTCACTTTGCGAGTCTCAAACGCTTGATCTCCTCCATGCTTTTCCAAACAGTTGGGATGTCAGGTAACGTAACTATAGGATGTTGTACAAGGTATAAGTCAACATAATCAAGGCCGAGCTAACACAGTTATGAGCAAAGAATGATGACGCGGCCAGGAAGAAATCATTCACCTTGGCAAGGCTCCCCTTCAATGCAGTAACTGGATCGCAGTCGTCCAAGTGAGCAAACTTGGTGGTAATCCAGAATTCATCTCTTGAAAGTCCGGAATTGCGCAAGGCTTGACCGACTTCTTCCTCGTTTCGGTAGATTTCAGCTGTGTCTGTTCCCCACTCAGTTCAAGGGCAGCCAGGTGGAGGAGGGCCCAATACCAATATGAGAGAATCCACTGTCCAATGCTGTACCGACGCGATCATCTACAAAGCCGCCATTTCCTTGCTTCCAGGTGCCGAAGCCGAGTGCTTGGGGTATGGTGTTACCCAATGGCCCACAGAACTCGTCAAGAGCTGCGTTTTCTTGTTGAATTATTCTGGGAGCATGAGAAGGGAGAGAGCTCCTTTACGTTATGGTCATTGTCATTTGCCCTGAAACTATTGACTGAAGGGCAAGATAATACAAGGAAGAATGAGGAAGGATCGCATAGATTGAAGACGCCTATGCATCTATGTGCATGAACTAGGATGCGTGAACACAATATTGGGGATGCGTCGTGCTTTCCTTTAGACACCTTCAGGAGCATTGGAATCAGTTGTGGTAAAAGAATTAGATGAAAGGAATTACAAGATATGGGTCAGATAAAGCACAGGGACCTGCTATCAGTGTTGAATTATCTGACAGTTTGTGTTCTAACATGCCTGAAGATGGAGATTATGTGAGCATTCCAGGTACATATATGCATTCTGATAACATTCCACGTAGATTTGGGAATAAAGGCCTCGGGGCATGATTCTGATGAGTGGAAGAGTTAAGAAGGAGCGAAGACTGATTTGCCGCTTGACTATACGACTGGTTGTTCCGTTGTTTCTTGTACTCTTTAAAACATACCAAAACATTCGGTCCCTTGGTCACATCCTCTGGAATATCTGTACCCAAGTCCCGAAAGGGAGTCCAATGTGTTCACCCACGGGCCGTGTGGCTGAGACTTCAAAATAGCAAATTTCGTGTTTTTTATCTCGCAGTTATAGCCCTAAATCATGCCATTCAGAATACATGGATTTTGGCTGAGACTTCGAGGGAGGGAAGAGGCTATGAATTTCGTGCGCAAACTATAACTTGACGAAAGTCGCGTCCGCCAAGATTTTGTCAACGGTAATAGAAAGAACAAGTAGGAGACAAGCAATCAGTCTAAACGGATTCGTATAGAAGGTGTGAAGATAAATGGTGGCAGGCATACGAAAAGTGCAAAAGTAAAAGTCCTGCGATGTATTTTTAGATAGGTGTGATGGTCTCGAAAGTCGAAACTCAAGCAGTTACTGTTGAATGAAGGAAGGAGAACCACCAGTGAGGGCCAAAACTGTGTGTATAGTAAGTGACCAGATCAGATCAAACTGGGGAACGCCCGTACCTATCATCCTCTCACCACCAGGCCACACAACAATGTCTCGCGACCCTCGCCAGAATCCCAATATCTACCTCAACCAAAGATCGGGGACTTTGATGCAGCAAAATGGTGGCAAGTCTATGATTCCCACGAGACTACCATAGTCGACGCTAACCTCCCCTACAGCACCCCGCCAAACATCAGATGCCGCTTTCGCAGGGCAACCCAGGTCTCATCTTGGGTCTTTCCAAGAGGAAAATACGTGGAGTGGATACCCAGTCACCACGCAAGGCCGCCAGTCGATTCCCTCGTCTTGGAATACGGTGTTCGCTGCAGGGTATCTTGATAATGGCAGGGAAAACATCCAACCGCTGTCCGCGCAAGAGTCCAGAGGTCCGTATATCGGCTACATAGAACTTGGAAAGGCCTAACATGAGGTCCGACAGGTGTGCCGGGGCCAGTCGATGGTGCATTCGAGGATGTCGAGTATCAAGCGCCAATACCCAAAACACCCAGAATTCCCTACCGAGAGCTTTCTCCTGAACGACTCTCGCCACTTCCATCACCATTGCCCCTGGTGAATTTCCAAGTACCCACTTCATCGACTTCACGTTCGTCTTCAAGTCCAGGAGTATCCTATACAGGTCGGCTGCACCAAGTCTTGTGTGCTGGATCTCGACTACAGGGCGTCGATATCCTGACTGATGATCTCTTCAAATACGTCCCAAACGAAGTCTTGCACACGCTGGCAACAACTCCGCCCGCATGTGAAGTACGAATCGTCCTCCGTAAAGACTGGGGTGCGGGTACCGTGACAAACTACAGGGGAGTGACCGTGGGAGATGTGCTTCGCGGCCTGAGTGACTATCTGAAGACACCGCTACCATGGAATTCCATTGTTACGAGGGATATCGAAAGAGCAGCAGGGTGGAGGGAGGGTGTGACTGGTACCCATCAGGACGTCGTTCGTGGGGTTGACTTGCTCGAGCGACGCGTGCGCTTTGGCGGACTCGCAGACTATGGGGAGCGGCATGGATGGGTCTTGGGTTTGATCACGTTTGCGCCGGCGAACGCGTGAGGTACGTTGAGACCGGATGGCGACGGTCTCCAGCACTGATTGGCTCTCGATCCTAGAAACAACGTATCAGAGAGCGTAAGGATGAATAAGAATCCCAAAGAAACCAACAAGGATGGAGGAATTGTATTTGTTATGCCATAGTATGCTCAATGTATCCTTTTTTTCCAACTTATCAATATAAATTTTTCGTATTACCTAATTTGAAAAGAACTTACTAAACATTGCCAATTGCAGCAATCCAGGCGCCTAACACCGGCCTCGTAGCATACTGCGCTCAAGGCAACGACAAGGCTAAGCCGACGGGTGCTGGGATGTGAGGGAGTGGTCGGAGCAATCTAAGAGCTCATGATATCGAGAAGGAACCGTCGGGATGCTCAAAACTGGCGTTCGAGTGAATGAGGGCAATCGACCTGGCCCATGAAGGGGCTCCTGTTGCTGTGGAGCAGGTAAATGCTCAGAGAGCAAGTACAGCGAACGTCGCCGCGGGATTTGAATGAAATTCAAGCCAATGAAGGGGAAGACCATCATGGCAAGGTGGGTGATGGAGGACAAGGAGCGAAGGGAAAGCGCCGGTGTTCAATCAAACGGAACTTCCCACCTCGTGCTTTATCGTTCGAGGGCAGGGGACAAGATATCAAATCACTGGTGACCGATCAGAAAGACCCTAATGCGAAAGATGCCGCTCTTGTCTGGGCGACGTTCTCCCCTATGAACCCCTTTATTTCCTCGGAACGTCGTATACAAGAGCGAAATATGCCCCAATTTCATGCAACTCGATATCCCCACTGTCTGTTTCAGGACACAGAGCAATAAAAAGGTGCGATCAGTACGCCGCGGGAGGATTCCTGTCAGCCGTTCTTCAAACAAGCATACACAGCCCATGCCTTCGTCCCCACCAACTCGCTTCGCTCGTGCGACTTGTTCCAGCTTGTCGGGGTCCGCGCCCCAAACCCTGCTTGCTCGCTGCGCTCGCCTCGTCCGCTATACTCGGTCGCAAAATAAGTTTCCAGAATGCTGTCTTTGGCTAGCTGGATTTCTTCGGGAGGTCCTGAGTGTGCTATTAGGGATAAATCACTATGGAGAGAAAGAATATGAGGTTCATTTGGGCTCATGGTCACTACTCCATGCTGTAAACCCTATTTTGGCAAACGGTCCTCAGCGAGATTCTGTACTTTGCATGCCATCATTTCAACGTCTCAATTTTTGCATATTACACCAAAATCTGACCATCTTTGCCAGCGAACATATCTTGAATGGTACGTTCGTTATTGAGATACGGTCAAGGCAGCTGAATAATACTGGTTCCCAACTGTGTCATTCAGGGGCGTCCCCGGAGCGCAGTCGGACCTCAAGGACGTTTTTTGAGGGGTATAAATTATAACAGGCTATCGAACGTTATACAAAACCCTTGTGGTTTATTGTAGATACTAGTTCTCAACAGCGTTCCGGAAATTTATTCTTGGAATGTGTCTACTGTCACGTTACCTACACCATATCCGGCTGGGGAACCTCACTCCATTATGGACTTGAGTGCCTGATATTATCTTGTCAAGATGCTGAACCATTAGATTTATGCTCATTTCTCTCCGCAAAAAAATAAAACAAACTAAGGTATTTATGCCCAAGTGGACCGGGATCATCGAAGGACGGTTTGCAAACCATCCAGAGAAATGACAGTCCGCTGGTCCGTTCCATAATCGTCTCCCCACTTTAATCTCCTCCAATTCATCGACAGGAATAATAATCTCTCCACGTCCAGCCTTCCTCAGTTGATACTTCATTCAGCGTAGAACGTATTCAAGGTCGATTACATTGAACTCCACGAATAAATGGTCCCTCGCAGTAATCAGTCGCACTTGAAAACACAATTCACTGTTTAAGGTGGCTAAACATGTCACAATATCTCAGCGAGAAGAAACAATTTTATAACTGGAAATATTGTCTTCCATACTCCAATCCTCCCATCCACATTGCAGAAGCCAGAAAACCTCCAAGCACCAGTCTACCACTTCCCTTCACATCCCTATTCGCTGCCCCTGCGGCATCGATAGTAGATATTTCGTCCCCAGATAAAGCTGAGAGATAGGGTGAGTGAACTGTGTGGGACTTTGAGAGAGTGAGTTCTAACCAATCCGAGCTCCATCAATATATCCTTCAATTCTAGTCTTTTTCGTACTCGAACTTGAAAATGATAAAGCTCAGATACTCAGAGTGAGAGCGAAGGAAATGGTCTCACGTTATCACAACGGCACCTTTGGCCCTGGACCATGCCAACAGGATTTGGTCAGGAGTTGCTTTGTGGTTCTCGGCAATAGTTTCAAGGGGTCCACTTAACGGGCCATTCGGTCTCGAAGTGAGAGGACTGTGAGAGTGAGAAGTATTAGGTAGAGGGAGAAGGGTTTCGGTGGAGGGACAAACATGAGTGGAGAGTAGCCTTCAATGACAATATTCAACTTCTCGCAGAACTTGACCAGAGGAAGTTGCGTTGAGTAGTTGTAAGGATGAAATTCAATCTAGATGACAGAGGTTCAGAGGATGGAGAGGGGGGTGGAAATGAATCCAGAGACTTGCCTGGTTTACTGCCGGTATGATTTCAGCCTTTTCGAGGAGCTCCGTGAGATGAGATATTTGGAAGTTACTAACGCCAATGCTCCTGAAAACGTCAACAACATTAGTCATAGAATGGTATCGGAAAATAGAAGAGAACAGTCACTTTGCGAGTCCCAAACGCTTGATCTCCTCCATGCTTTTCCAAACAGTGGGGATATCGGGTAGAGCAATCTTAGGGTGGTGGACAAGGTAGAGGTCAACATAGTCAAGGCCTAGCTGTTACAGTGATGAGCAAAGAAAGGTGACGGGGTTGGCTTAGCAGGAACTATTCACCTTAGCAAGGCTTCCCTTCAGTGCAGTAACTGGATCGTTGTTGTCCAAGTGAGGAAATTTGGTGGTAATCCAGAATTCGTCTCTTGAAAGTCCGGAATTGCGTAAAGCTTGACCAACTTCTTCTTCGTTTCGGTAGATTTCCGCCGTGTCTGTTCTCAGTAAGCCCAATGGTTACCAGGTGAGGAAGGACATGCATACCAATATGTGAGAATCCACTTTCCAACGCTGTACCGACGAGATCAATTACAAAGTCTCCGTTTCCTCGTTTCCAGGTGCCGAAGCCGACTGCTTGAGGTATGGTGTTACCTAATAGCGTACAGAATTCGTCAAGGACTACGTCTCCCGCTTTCAGAAACTATTGACGAACCGTCGTTCAGCTTTACAGAACCCCATTCTGGAGCTGAGATGACTAATTTCTCATGTTTCTCATCGAAGGACATGGTGGTCGAGTACAAAACGTTATCACCATTCGGAATTCGAACCAGCGACATTGGGCCGCGTCTGCATGTGGTACGGCATTCTCGAGATTTCGAACGAGGGATAGGACAAAGAGGAATCGAACGACAAAGTGGAGATGATGTATTGCACAGTTTACAGCCCTAACTTGGTGATGGTTGTGGTACAAAAGGAAGCTGCATGTCTCTGTCACGTTCCACCATGTATCCCTCAGACGCATAGGGTCCAGCCCTCTTTTTCATCGTCATGGCCTTTTTTTTTAATTCTTGAGCATTATGTCTCTGCGCGCTGCCGCACTTTCTTGCCCATTTTTGCATCAACCGTTTGACAAGGCACCGCGTACTACCCCACGTCCTGTATCCTTTCTGTCATCTTATTTTGGAAGCCCCGAGTGCAGAGCTAAACAACCAGTTCTGAAATCACTTGGTCTGGCTTTCACAACATACTGAGAACGTATGGCTGGTTAGGAAGCGGCCTTCGCGGAGATACTTGGACAACACTTTTCTGTTCTTTAGTAGAGGTGCGCACGATGAACCAATTTCCTAAAACTTGTACCACGACAGAAGAACGAATTCCATCTCCACTCAGTAACTCCTTTGACTTGCTTGAGGGCTGTGGCTCACCTCTTTGTCTCTTCAGCTCCTGTATCCCCATGCCTTGGTGAGCCTCTTTAGGACATGAAGATATATTCGAGTCCCCACCACGCATAACACTGTTCAAGATTACATAAAGTACGAGGTAAAAGAAATCGGAAACACAACGGCTCGCGACGGTGATCCAAAAATGGAGAAAATGTTTTGCTCTCAGCCACTTCCCACATCTCATCCTTACCCGGGCTTCACGTCGATTATACGCAGAAGCTGTCTTAACTAAACTTGAATCTTGACTTGACCGACAACGCAACTAATTTAATGCCATTTCTTCCCAGGTGAGTCCCGAGTATCACCATCATCGAGTCATGCAGTGTATCAGTCCATGATATGGAACGTATAAGAGGGCGATGGTCTTGACCGTAAATCGTTGCCCGTGGCCTCCATACCAAAACCCTCCACCACCTTATCCCTCTCGAACGTTACCTAGCCGTGCAGGTAGCTTGCTTCACTTGACCAACTCTTTCGTCATCCCCCCCATCATCCTTTCGTTCAAACATGCGCTTTTCTACTCTCATCGCCGCATCTGCATTTATTCTTCCTGCTCTTGCAGCTCCATTCGTTTGTGGTGGTGAAACAGGTCTTGCATGCCCCGACAAACCCGTAGGAGGAATATTCAGGCCACCTACAGAACTCGAACCGCTCTTCCCACGTGAACCTTTTGTTTGTGGGATTCCCGGAGGTTTTCCCTGCCCAGACCATCCTGTTGGTGGTCCAATACGCCCTTCCTTTTCGTTCTCTTTGCCTGTCGTCACTCCTAGCCCCATTGCTGAGCCTATCCCCGAGGATGACTACTAGGCGATGGTTGAGCACGAACTCACTGCACGTATTGTCAGTGTTCTAATGATGATTCCCCAAGGTTAGATCCTCTAGCTTCTTTGCACTAGCTGCGTTTCTGACGATTCGCTAACCAGGCGTTTGTCAAGTCTTCAAGTTTCAAAAGAAGCGTGATAGAATGAGGTATAAATTATTATACATATAAAACAAAATTTCTTGCAAAATCAAGATCAATATTTGTTTGATTCTCCTATATCTTTTTATGGGAAGGCATTGAATGCCATGCGAGATTGTAGAACAATTCTGCCGGAACTGAACTGCGCAGAAGGCTTGCCTCTCGCCCTCAACATCCTTTCTCGGACCTTGGTACTTCATCTCCTCACTTGCCTTTTAAACCGACGGGAATACACTCTTATGATTTAACTTTCTCATCACTCTTGGAAAATTGTTCTCCCTCCCTCTTTTTCACAATGCTTCCGTTTTTGCCCATAGTCAACTCTGCCTGGCTTTTTGCAATCTTGGGTAATTTGCTCGTACGTCTGTCCATTTCCTTTTTATTAATTTACTGAATCTATGTAAATAAAAAATAGCATACTCTTGGATTTCAATCCCTACCAATCCAGCCACGGGTCTTCATTCTTTCTATGGTGAGTCAGATTTTTCCATTCTGATTACATCATGCTCAGGCCTTTACCAGTTCGAACGCGAGGCCTCACAGTGGCTGGACAACCCAAATCTTCCATCATTTTATGCTCACAATTTGAGTATTCCCGGCCTCAGCCCAGTCTTCCCAACCATTCACTGTACCGAGTCGTCCTCGAACGGAACTGTTTGTCAAGCAACGTTAGGCGAAGGGACAATTAACTCTGCCCTATCTCTCTCGGCCATCGTCAACAGTCCACGATTTGATCTTCGCGAAACGTACTTTCTCATCGCAGGTGTTGCGGGTATAAGCCCCAAAGTTGGGACTATTGGATCTGTAACGCTTCCACGTTTCGCCGTTCAGGTTTCCTTGAATTACGAGCTGGATTCGAGAGACGTTCCAAGTGAGCTAGGGTGGCAGACTGGATTCGTTCCTCAAGGCTCGACGAGACCAGACGAATTTCCAAAGACAGTTTATGGGACTGAGGTCTTCGAGCTGAACGATGCTCTGCGAAAGCTTGCATTGGATGCTTTAATTGGAACGAAGCTGAACGATACGCAGGACGCTATTATGCAGAGGTCCAGATATCAGGGAGGCTCGGGAATTTTTGCTGTTGGCGCAAAACCTCCCTCCGTTCTAGCATGCGACACTGCTACCTCTGATACTTTCTGGTCAGGCGGTTGGCTGAGCGACACGTTCGAGAATACGACACGTCTTTTTACACGTGGAGAAGGGTACTACTGCTCATCTCAGCAAGAAGACAATGCTCTTCTTGAAGTATTTGCTCGCACTCCTCAAATCGACTTTCGTCGTATTCTCATTTTGAGAAGTGGGTCTAACTTTGACCGACCGCCAGAGGGTGGTGATGCTGTGGATAATTTGTTGTATAGAAGGCATGGGTTCGTTCCGGCATTGGAAAATGTGGGTATTGCTGGTGAAGTCGTTTTGAGCATGATTTTGGACGGGTGGGAAGATGTTTTTAAACGGGGAGTGCTTCCAACCAATCATGTTGGTAGGGTTAACATGCGATAGCATGTCTTAGGATCACAATTTTGTACTTCAACTGTGCAGAATTGAGCTCTGATTGTCTCTTTAAAATAATCCGCGCGATCATTGCAGTGTAAACACTCCGAGAAAAAATTTCACAATTCTAGTCATCACCAAATAAACTCTCCACCCTCTTTAGAACGTCCTCTCCTGTGGCAGGTACATGCAGCACATTTACTATAGCGCGCAACTCGTCATACTCGTCCCCTTCCAAACCCTCACATTCATCTAGAGTGAGTTCTTCAATATGAACACCCATATTCCGTCTAACAACCAACATCTCTTTGAGATTGACATAACTCTCTTGTGGATCGAGAAGGTCGTTTAAGGATGAAGACTCCTTGTGATTCTTGAGATCTGCGCCTCGAAGAGTCAGATATTTCAGGGCAGGGAAGAAGGGTTTGAGCGGTGGACCCAGCCAAGCAGCGTTCTCATCGTCCAGTGCCTCGTATGGTCCAGAAAGAGCAGCGATGAGACCCCATATCGATGGGGAGTCTTCTACCATGAGAGCATTCAACTTCTCTAGAGCTGGGGACCCAAACGTCTCCTGCCAATCCTCCTTTTGGAAGAGGTTAGGAAGAGGACTGATGCATTTTACTTCTACGTAAGCAAGACTTTTGGATATCAGAGACTTGCATAAACGAACAAAGATTGCTCGCATTGCGTTGTTATCTCTAGGAGAATCACGACGGCCTGGAAGATCCAACGAAAGGAAAACATGAATAGGGCGAATGCCCGAAGTCCCGGAACGCGACCAATCAGCAATGATTTTGGAGGTACCGAATTTTAGAAGAAGAGTATCAACTACACCTTCGACGGGCTGGGACATGGATCCCAAAGTGCTGCAAAGTTGATCCAGGCTGTGGGTGAGAAGCAACATCTTGCCTTCTATGTGAAGGCTAACAAGTGGAGCAGTGTCAAGTTCAGACAAAACTCGCTGAATTGATTGGATATGAGCCGTGGCAAAGTAGAGTGTGTCCAGGCAAGGAAGTTCGAGGCGGTCAGAAGAGTTAGAGATACCACAGTAGATAGGTTTTGAGAGGTATGCACCGCGGATGTCAAGCACTTGAAGGCGCTTGAGTGAGGAAATGCAGTCTAGTGTGAATTCCCCTTCTGCCCTCCAACGACTATCATGCAGGCGGAGGACATTAAGGTTCGCAGGGAGTGTCGTAAAGCCAAAGAGCTCGTCCCACTCACTAAGTTCGAGAAATAGCAGTTGGGGACAGTGATTCGAGAGGAACTCGATAACTCCTCGGCCAGATACGAACCTGTATTCGCTCGTGAATCCGTTTCGAGGGACTAGTACTAAATGGGTTAAGCGAGGGGCAAAAAGTGGACAAGGTCGTCTGAAGAGTGGTGTTATAGCGTAGAGATGTACACTGAGTTCCAGACTCTCCATTCGCTCAAAGCACTGAACATGAAGAAGTTGCTCCGTTTCAATATCCGTGTTTGTGATAAGAGGTCCATAGCGAATTTGCAATCCATCCCTAGAACATATCTTGAGCGGTGTTTCTCCAGCGAGATTCAGTTGCCATCTGAGCTGTTCAGCTGTCCTGGGCAAACGTACATGTGCCCATAACGGAGGACTCGCATAAGCAATTGAAGTCCAAAGACGGCAGACTTGAAGAAGAACAGCTGTCCAGCTCGTGTAGATAGCAAAATAATGGGACCCAAATTCCCATCCGGACGAGTGCCAATTTTCGACGTAACAAAGAAATATGCTCCCCAGAAGTTCGCTTGGGATGTCCTGAATGCCTACGACAATTGTGCTCGTCATTATACAAGAGCCGAATTCTGTACTCGGAGAGACCAAACCCGTGAGATTTCCAAAAATATTAGACCTAAGTTGAGACTCACAGAGGGGAGGAACCGAATTTTCACCCTGAACACTTTGCTGGCGTGGTGGCACAGGACGAAGCTCAAGGAATCGGAAGCAATATATGCACGCAGGCTTTATCTCAGTGACAAGGTCTCGAAGTGATATCTTACATGACCCTATATAAGGTGGCTGAATTCTTTTGGGAGACCAATGGAGCCAGGAGGAAGAATAAGCAAGAAGTCGAGGCGCATTGGATTGAGCTATTTGAACGAGCATCAGATTAGAGAAGCGAGACCAGTCAATATGTTATGAGAATAGCTCAAGCGGCCGAGATTTTTATGTGGACAAGACGAGGTTATGACTGACGTGGGAACAGTGCGGAAGCTGTTCATGAACACTTGTCCCTGACGTCCACTATGGCCTCCTCCTCTTCCAACCGTGGGCGAGTCGAAGACACCTACGAGACCCAGAATGACCAACGGCTAGACGATCTCCACTCAAAGATTCGAACGTTACGCGGAGTGCGTCCGCTGGTCCCAGTTCTGACAAACACATAATGACCATTGGTTCTAGATTACCACGGACATTAACGACGATGTTGAGAGGCAGAATCTCCTGCTGGACGATACTGTAAGTATTTAAAATGAATTTTCATCTTTCTCTCGCTCACAGCTGGATGAAAGAATGATCGTTTCAACTCTTTCGCCAATCAACTATCTGCGTCGTCAAAACGAGCTGCACAAGCATTTGGTTTGGTTGGCGGAAATGGAGCAATAAGGCCGTGGAGAATTGCCCTGGTGGTAGTGATGTTGTTTATTACTCTATGGCTAGGGAACAAAGTACTAGGATGGTGGTGGCATGCTCAGCCAACCCCGCCATCTCCACCGGCATGAGTCGCAGTTGCTGTTTTTTTAGTAAATCTTCAGTATGTTTCTCATGCATTTTTTATTAATTGAAACCATCCTTATACAACCTTCAGATAATTCTTATATTCTACATTTACCCTGTGCAACACTTGTGAACTTGGAAGGCGAACTTGGCCTCGAAGCCCTTCGCCAGGACACGCTCGCTCCGTGGCGCTTGACTTTCGATTCTCCATCTTCCCTCTTTCTTGCGTAACTTGCTGTAATTCCTGGCAAAGCGGTTGCACCGCTACAAAATGCTTGGAGGAACGAGCGGGGAAAGCTGCGTCCTAACTCCTCACCGTCAGGCGTTAAATCAGACATGCTTAAAGTGCTGTGGACCCAAACAAGTAGCCTCCGGCCCTTGATTCTACTACTTTATGATCGGCCACCTCTATGTCTCCCAAAACTCCCACATTTGGAAGCCCCCTACCAGTTGCATTTTCATTCCTTGATGGGCCGCGTCAACGTCGGTTCACAGCACCGCGTGTTGTGCTACGAGAAGCTTTAGGTTTGCAAGGTGCACCCAGAACCTCCTCTTTGTCTGTTCTGCCTTTCCACGCCTGTCGAAGGCTAATATTCACGTTCCATAAGTCAGATCGTCGGCCTTTTGTGTTGTGGATACAAAGGCTAATTGGCAGGTAAGCCTTGACATTTCGCCATGAACCCTTCCTGCTCTCGCTTAATATCGTCATTATCTTCGATTTGGTTCACGACGGAATGCTTCACGGATTCCCCTGTAGTCCCAATACTCATCGTTTTGCCCCCGAGTGGCCGCGACAGTGACGGCATTTACGCGCAGAACACAGCCAAAGTGAGGTGGTTCGGGGGCATGCGCCTCTGATCCTTCGAGGCCAGGATCGCCATTCTTTCATTGTGGGTTGTGGGGTAGAAAGAAGCACTGCCCGATGAATTTTGTTTGCTCTCGGGAAGATCTTTCGACTAACCCTGCCCGAAGTCATGAAAAGCCCTCCAAAGGCTTTGATCCATTCTATTATCTTCAATGCCGTTGATGGACAATGGGAAATGGTAAGAATGCCGCTGCTTGCAACGTGCCGTCTACGATTTTTTTCGGTCGTCCCATAAAGGCGGGCGCATAATTTCTCAAATGTCTTCAATCTTCAGTTTCTCTTCACCTCCATGGCATTGTCTCACCGTCTTTCCGTCATATTTCGCGGTGGACTTATTATTCTACAAGGGTA
The DNA here is from genome assembly GCA_021399455.1 of Flagelloscypha sp. PMI_526. Lineage (NCBI taxonomy): Eukaryota > Fungi > Basidiomycota > Agaricomycetes > Agaricales > Niaceae > Flagelloscypha > Flagelloscypha sp. PMI_526. Next base: position 49,292 of record JAJTUO010000066.1, read on the forward strand.
CAGTCTCTATCCAGCAATGGAGGCTGTTGCCAGGTCTTCCTTCACCGAAGGGGATGAAGTTGAATACTTGGCCAAGTCTATTGCGACTCGATCTAACATCATATTTGGTTGTGTGAGTGTTGTTGCGCTTGCCATTCGACACATCCTCATCCTCAGCGTTAAGCTCCTCGCAATTATTGCGTACGAACAGCGCTTGACCTCTTTCCATAAGCTTACCGTCCTTTGCCTTAGATTCATTGGTTCATCCCACGATGCGCTCAACAATACCTACTCCCCTGGTTCGCAAGCCTTGCCACTGGCAGTCTTGGTTCTGTACACCATGACAAAAGCATTCATTGAAGGAGCGCCCCTCCGTCTGTTCAGAGTACGCTCATGGGTGCCTTCCGTTCTTTGGCTGATTTACATTACAGACTCGGATCCGCCGCCTTACACCTTTCGTCGTCAGTATTCTCTATGCCTCAGCGGAGATTTACATTGGCTGTTTTGCCCTGAACGAAATTTATCATCGCTGTGGGCAGAAAGTGTTTGCGCTTTTCATGGGTTTTGTAGTTGGCCATATTCTGCTTGTTGCAGTTCGCACGTCTTGATGATTTGGTACTTTATACCTATCTGTTGAGATTTTCATTGCCAGAGGGGACACTAAATCAATATGGCATGAATTCAACTTCATCCTATTTCATGTAATTCTTTCTCTTGTTTGTTCGGTCGCATGACTTCTCAACACCTGCGATTGCTGGCCTTGAATACGCGCGGTTCAGAGTTTCCCCATGAACCAAAGTGAATTTTATTTCAGCCGTTTCCCGCCTCTGTGCTTCAAGAGGTACCGTGTTTTCACGGTTCTGCGCTAAATTCTACCTGCACCTTCCATGTCGTACGTCAGATGCGTATGGAAAGCTACATCCGATGGTAACGAGATTTTACAAAACAAAGGTATTCGAAAATGCCCTCATAGCTGTTTTTACAAAACTGTACTGAAAATTATAATATTGTATCGTGGGGTTTTATACTGAAACTTTCTGCGGTATATCCCTATATTCACTTGCGGAGTCTCGCTCTTCCTCATTGCGCGTCGAACTGCCTATCGTTGAAGTTCCCGCAAAACGGACGGTGGTAAGCGTCATAACAGGTTCCCTTCTCCTCCGTGCTTTCTCACGGGCATCTTCGGAATCTTCGGTAGTGAAGATTGAATTCTCAATCACAGACTGTCGCTGGTACAATACAAGAGCGAGAAGCGCTGGGTGAGCATCCTGTAACCTTTGTCAGAGCTGAACACAGGCTTGAGAAGAGAATAGCTAACAATGAACATAAGAAGGAGAACCCCTATGGCATTGACGATAATGTAGCGAGCATCTCCAACGATATGCTTGGTATAGGCTGCTCCGAGAATGGCATCGATTAACTAAAGAATTGTTCAGACAACACGTTGATTTAAGCACCAAATAAAAATGAATGAACCTGGAATCCACAAAGGAACACACCCCATTCTATCATGGTAAGAAGCGCTTGGTAAGGCGTGCTCCTCGAAGTGTGTTTCTGGGAGTTGAGTGAGGAAGATTTGAGCATGGCTCTATGGCTCCTATATTGCGTTAGGAGGATAATGAAGAGGATGAACTCTATCCGTACCAAGCACGTGAGGCAATGAGCCCAGTAGCAAGGGCATTTACACCGAAAGTTGTAAAGCCGGCGACAGCATCTATGATCTGTGTTAAGTGGTCGTCCAGTCCCTGGTAATTGGGAGCACGAAGAGTTTTAACTGCATCGTTGGTGCGGAAGGACCACCATATAAGATGGAAGCCTATTCAGGATCATGAAAACTGCACCTCAGGTTCAAAAAAGGGGGAGCACGAACAAACGTCGGTTATCCAAGTAGCGCAGAGCAGCACTTGAACAGGTTTGTTTAGACCGTACAGCGTCCAAGCCCTCCATACTACAACACCATTCGCCAAAACGATCTCCAGACAAACAGAATAGTAAGTATTCAGGCAAAGTTGAACATTCTTTGTAGACACTTACAAGCACAATTTGTGCTAATTCACTAATAGCATTAATTGCAAAGTACCACCTGTACAGGATCTCGTTATGATTTCCTGTCCCCGAGGAATCTTCATTGAAGCGAGTGATGTGCCAGTACGCGAGGTATATCACCATCGTGAAGAGCATGGCAATCGTTTGGCATATAAATTGCACAAGTACAACGAGATAGAGAATTTTCGCAGGGCGAGAACTACTCGTTCGTTTCCTAAATAAATATAAACACGCTGCCATGTCGCGACAAAACGAGGACCAGCGAACCGTAGCCTTCGCAGCGCAATGATAGAGGCTATCGCGACGGGACCTGGACGACGCTGAGCAACGAAACTAATTCCAGGGCAAGAGGCCTACCGTAGGCGAGAGTGGCTATAAAAGTCACGAGAACGTAGAGAAACGCTACGTCCTCTGTATAGTTGAAGGCGTGCGCGAGTGCGGAGACGGAAAAAGGTTTCGTGAGCATCGTTCAAGTCTGTGAGCGGGAGGAGCGGGAGGGGAACGATTGCACCAAATCTGGTACCTGAACCTTTATAAGACTCTTCCAAGACATTAAAGAGAAAGTGCAAGGCTTACCCTGGTCTGCATGCTTATGATTAACCGACCTCTCCGACCTTGTTCCCTTACAAAAAGAGCCGGTGATGATGGAGAGAAGATTGTCCTGATGATGCTTATCTATTAGTAGAAGCAGACGCCAGGCCCGCCGATCCATGAGAACCAATCACAAGCTGTCTTGTGGGATTCGGGTAAGAGACGAGTGAAAGTGTCTTCTTTCGTTCCTGGTCAGAGTTTTACCGCCGACGGTATTACGAGGAAGCAAAAACTACAAAACTGACGATACACGCCGCCAACTCCGAAGTGGTGGTCAATGGAGGCGGTATTATACAGGTGGCGATACTCAATTAACAGGCATAGCTATTGGTCAACCGATGGTGGAGGTCAAGACCAACCGTGAGCGGTAATTCCCGGGAGACTCGGAATTCTGCTACGCGGATCAAGATTCAAGAAATTTTGTCAAGCGCACTTCCAAGGTTCGAAATAATAAATTGGCTGTTAAAATTTGTACATTGCCGGACACTTGGTCGAGAAGAAATTGCTAAACTCGTTGAGGAGAGCTACAATTACTGATACATCTCCCAAAGTCATGAGCAAAAATGGGGTTGTATGAATTACTCCGTCTGATGTTACCAGTGTTTCCTGATCTAGGTAGGGCATTCGCTCTCAGCTTCTCGCTCTTCTTAAACTAGGTATTCTTCTGAGTGTATTAAGTGAACTACGAGGAAGGAATGGATGGCTAGTAGTGTGCCAATGTGACCATGGTGAATGGTGCCAAGAGGATTATAAAGAGAAAAGCGAGGTAGCTGCTATTTGGAGATTGGAAGTCAAAACCTGGGTCAGAGATAGTTAGACGGTGTGCGTAATTCAACGTACTAGTTCGAAGAGGGATGGGATGCCTAGCCTGAAGTAGCGAAACCCAAACTGTCGAATTCCATCTCTCCAGAACCAGGCATTTAACTAAACACTTACACTTGTCTTTTGACCATATTTTATCTCATTAACTCTTCATTTCGGTTTTCAACTTAAGTGACAAGCCTAAAACCGCACAGGCTACAGGAGTTTCAATATCCCTTGTTTGTCGAGATGATTATCTAGAATGCTTCTTTCCTTTCGCCCGCCATGGCTGGAACTGAAGTCTCTGTGTTTAAAGGGTCTCTTGAGGATAGACTTCCGCCAGAACTCCAGATTCGCATCTTTATCTTCGCTACAGATGCTTCTTCTTTCCCAAACCTGAATCTCCTTCTTGTCGCGAAGCACGTTAAGGAATGGTACGTTTTTTACTTGCCAGTCATAGTTATATAAGTACAGCTATATTCATTTAATGTTCTGACAAGGATTGAACCTCATCGTTGGATTGCATTCTCGGTTCCTATAAATCCAGTATCAGAGACGTCTCAGGCATTGTCGAAATCCCGGAGTTATCTTCGACATCTCAGCATCTATACTACTACATCCACTTATCAAGTCTCTCTTATGGGATTTTGTCACACTAAAACCTTCAACAAAGGGAAAACACCACCAATCACCTCTCTTTCATTTCGCCATACTCATCCCCATAGCATAGGGGATTTCTACATGCCTAACCTCCCAAACTTGCGTTTTTTGACGCATCTTGCCTTGAACTGGGAAGCTTCGAGGTCTCTTACAAACTGTTTGGAAGCTAGTTCAGATTGGATATTTCCTCATCTCACACATATTATCTTTCCTGATCCATATCCGCTTCAAACGAAGTTCATTCCACACCGCTTCCCCTCACTGGCTTACTACCAAGCAAACCTATGGGATCAATCGCAGTTTATAGATGGCGTGAAAAGCATCGCTCAACTGGCCCAGATTCGCGTTGTTGCAATAGGAAGGAAACATGAGGCGAACTTTTCTGGAGGCGGGCATTGGCATAACGAAAGGCCACTTGAAGAAGTCTTCGACCATCAGAAAATTGTGATTTTGCCATGTGGTTGGGACTTGTGCTGGATGCCTGAAGGAAGGCACTGGGCTGATCATAGAGTGGTAGAGGATAAGCTTTGGGATGAAGCGGAGCGCATGGTAAAGGAGAAGAGCAGTCAGCCACCCGTAGCCTAATCACATTCTGTCCCGAGTTTGTGATGATACGGGTCAACTTTTGTAACTTTTAATAGGATCATGATTGGGACTGTAGGGAGGAGTTATCCAGGTTCATCTCCAATGTAAATGCCAAGGACAACTGTTATCAGGGATAACGGATTGCTAGGGAATATGGCAATGTGCTCAGCTGAAAATGCAGAAGAGTCGAGGGGGTCAGTTGGGCAGATATCCGAAGGCACGTCCTGCATTCAAAAACGATTGGCTAATACAACCTTGAGAGAAGGAATCAGTCTACTAATCACAAAAAAGCATTGGCACAATAAAAACAAAAACATTATATTTAAGACCTCTGAAAGGATACGACTATCATAGATTTCCATGAGCCAAGTGTCTACCCAAGTCGTGACCGTCTGCTGGAAATTCCTTGGATATGAAACTCAAGCCCAAATGTGCAGACTTTTATAGAGTAGCTTTCTGAACAACTTCATTCTTTTCGCTGTTCCAGTCTCTCTCTTGTCCATTGTGCGTTGAACCGTCTTCAGTTGACGCTGCTACAAAACGGATAGTTGTCAGCGTCACCCTTGGTTCTCGGCGCCTCTGTTCCTTCTCATTTCCATCTCCGGGACTTCCAGAAGTAAAAATTGAATTATCAATCACCGATTGTCGTTGATATAATGCGAGGGCAAGAAGAGCCGGGTGGGCGTCCTAAGAGATAAAGGTTAGAATAAAAGAAAAAGCCAAAAAAGATTCCACAGACAATGAATCTCGTAAGCAGGGCATCCACAGCGCTTGCAACGATATACCTAGGGTCTCCAACGACGTGCTTGGTGAATGCCGCGTCAAAAATGGCTTCGATCAACTGGTACTAATGTTCAGCAAAGTGCATGTATTTTCGGCGTTATAAAAAGGGAAAATGAACCTGGACACCGCAAAGTAGTACACCCCATTCTATCAGGATAAGTAGCGTTTGGTACGAGGTACTTCTCGGAGTGGATCTCTCATCGTTCGGGGATATAGACCTAAGCATGCTTCTATAATTCCTGTATCTGCAATCAGAAGTAGGCTTTCCGGTGAAATATGAGTGATCATACCAAGCACGGAAAGCAATAAGGCCAGTTGCAAGGGCATTCACCCCGAATGTTGCGAATGCGGAAACGGCAGTGATTATCATTGTCAAGTGGTCGTCCATTTTAGGGATGTTTGGATGACGAAGAGTATTGACTGAATCGTAAGTGCGGAAGCCCCACCATATGAGATGGAAGCCTGTTAATGAGAATTTAGTCCTAAGTCCGCAGTGAGTTGAAGAAGGAAGACGAACAAACATCGCCTATCCACGCTGCACAAAGCAGCCATCGAACTGGTTTGTTCAGGCCGTAGAGCACCCAAGCTCTCCATACAACGACGCTATTCGCCAGTATCGCCTTAAGACCAAAAAAAGATCAGCGGGCACTCGAACGGGTCGAAGGTTTACCAAAGACTTACAAGAATGATTTGCCCAAATCCACTAACAGCACCTATGCTAAAGTACCAAATGTAGAGCGTTCTGTTGTGATTCCCTATGCCGGAAAAATCTTCGATGAAGCGAGTAATGTGCCAATAGGAAAGGTATAAAACCATTGTAAACAGCATGGTTAGTGTTTGGCAAATGAATTGCACCAGGACGATGAGATGCAAAATTTTGGCTGGTTTGGAGGCACTGGCTCGTTTCCTAGCCAGGTGTATTTAGTCACAGAAAAAGAATAATAAAGCAAATTCGCGCACTTCAGCCTCTTCAATGCAATGACGGACGCTATCGCAACAGGTCCTTGACAACGCTGAGCAATGAAAAAATCGAGAGAGAATCGATGTACCGTAAGCGAGTGCGACGATGAAAGTCGTGAGAACATAAATAAACCCGACATCCTCCAAAGTGTTGTATGCACGCGCGAACGCTAAGATGTTGAAAGGAAGTGTAAGCATCTTTCAGATTCCTCGAACAGAGGGAAGAGAGGTATCCAACCTGGCACCAGAGAGTGGAAGATTTTATAGGAAACTTTTAGAGGAAGAAAAGAAGCTACAAGGTTTACCTCGTTCCTCCACACTTATGTCAAACTGTGACTCTCCAAACCTGTTCTTGGCTTGTTCCCCGGCGCAAAAACGCGGGGTCGATTGACAGAAGATTGTCGCACTTGATTACTATCCATTTGAGGATGCATTGCCTTCAGGCCCACCGATCTATGTGCACCAATTACAAGGGGTGTGGAGCGAACGGGTCCCATGGGCCAAGAAAGAAGATGGTGGTGTGAGACCGACCATAAAGCGCTCATCCCGAAAGACGCGGACTATCAAAGAAGAGAGAGGGTTCGAGGAAAAGGCGGTGGCACAAAAGATAACATAACTACATTCTTTTAACAGGGGGTATGAAATACATGGGATATGGTTAAATAAGAGCTTGAAGCTTCTAGGCATTTCGTTCTTACGCTCTTGTTGCACACGAACTCTCATGTTTGGTCACGGCGCCTCTTAGGCATTCCTCTTTATGTATAAAATTCGCCTCCAATTGGTCTAAGCTTTGAGGGTCTACACGATGGGCAATATCTGGGAACTCCTGCGCACTGCTCCATAGTCAGAGTTCTCCTGGAAAAAGACCTCAAGCAGAGTCTTAATTCATGTTCTAGAGGGCGACAATAATTCCTGTACAAGAGAGAAAATGTGACCACGCTCTGGTAGATGAGACATTTAGCTACATCCAGATCTTTCAGAAACCTATGGTCTTAAGCATTCGTGTGAGGCGTAGCTCGCCTTATCTTAACGTTGACGCCGAACGGAGAGATTATTTGCCTCCACTCGCAGCTCTAACCATGTTGGCGAGTTCACAGGCATATTAAGGGAATAGAAACGCTGAGCTCGAATTCTATGAACCAGTTTGTCTAGTTGAGTTGGGGTCTGTGGGAATTGACGCCCAAGCATTCCACTTTTCCAGGCTTTCATATAGTAGCTCTCTGGAGGACTTCATTCTTTTCACTGTACATCTCCCCCCCTGTTTCATTGTGTGTTGGTCCATCCTCAGTTGATGCTGCCACAAAACAGAGAGTTGTAAGTGTGACCCTCGGTTCTCGACGCCTCTGGACCTTCTCTTGCCCATCTTTAGGATTTCCGGAAGTAAAAATGGAGTTATTAATCACGGATTGCTGCTGATATAATACGAGCGCAAGCAGAGCCGGATGCGCATCCTAGAAAAGACGTTAGAATAACAACACAAAGCTTCAAGGAGGACTACAGACAATTAAACTAGCAATTAGGGTTTGAATAGCACTCACGACAATATATCGAGGGTCTCCAACGACATGCTTGGGGAAAGCTGCTCCAAGGATAGCAGCGACCAGCTGGAACCAAGATTTAGCAAAACACATATTTTTCTCTCATAAGAAGAAAATAATCGAACTTGAACACCGCAAAGTAGCACCCCCCATTCTACCAAAGTAAGTAGTGTTTGGTACGAGGTGCTTCTTGGAGCGGAACCCTTATCGTTCGGAGATAAAGACCTTAACATGGCCCTATAATTCCTGTATCTGTAGTGAGCAGAGGCACTAAAGTGAAGGTTGGATAATCGTACCAAGCACGGAAAGCGATGAGACCAGTTGCAAGGGCATTCACGCCGAATGTTGCGAATGCAGAGACAGCATTGATTATCATTGTCAAGTGGTCGTCCATTTTAGGGATATTTGGATTTCGAAGAGTATTGACTGAATCGTGGGTGGTGAAACCCCACCAGACGATATGAAAGCCTGGCAATGCGATCTTGTCCTAAGTCTGGAGTGAGAAGAAGCAGCAGAAAACGCACAAACATCGCCTGTCCACGCCGCGCAAAGCAGCCATCGAACTGGCTTGTTCAGACCGTAGAGCACCCAAGCTCTCCATACAACAACGCTGTTTGCCAGCACCATCTCGAGGCCAAAAAGATCAACAGATGTCAAAAGGAAAACGAAGTTTGACCAGAGACTTACAAGAATGATTTGCGCAAGTAAGCTGACGGCATCAATACTGAAATACCAGATGTAGAGTGTTCTGTTGTTCTTTGCTATCCCCGAAAAGTCTTCTATGAAACGAGTAATATGCCAGTAGGAAAGGCATATCATCAGAGTGAACAGCATGGTTAACGTTTGACAAATGAATTGCACCAGGACAATGAGATGCAGGGATTTGGCTGGTCTGGAGCTATTCGCACGCTTTCTAACAAGGGACATGCAACTTCAAGTGAAGTTGAGATAAAAGGAAAATTGACGCACTTTAGCCTCTTCAATGCAATGACGGAAGCGATTGCGACGGGTCCTAGACAACACTTAGCAATGAAAAATGGCGAAAGAAGTGCACATACCGTAAGCGAGTGTAACGATGGAGCACTTGAGAACGTAGATAAATCCGACATCCTCGATACTGTTGAACGCACGCGCGAGAGCCACAGGTTAAAAGGCTTTGTGAGCATGGTTCAAATTCCGAGAGGACAAGGAACACTAGCACACAATCTGGAACCGGAACACGAAGCGCCTTATAGCGCTCCTCATGAATATAAAAAGAGACTGCAACCTTTACCACGTCCCCCATCATGATGTTGAACTGTATGCAGCTCGCCAAGCCTGTTCTCTTGCGCAGAAGATTCTCTTGATTTCTATCTACTCGAGTCAGCAATGTTTTTGAGCCCGCCGATCCAGGAGGACCAATCACGAGCTCCAAAGCAAAAAAGTGAAGATGGTGGTGTGAGACCGACCACGAGCGCTCAGTCCGAGAGACGCGCACTCACGGAGAGAAACGACGGTCAGAGAAAAAGATGGTCGCACAACAAATCAACTGACTGCAGAATTCCCAAGTGTTATGGAACGCACAGATTTCGTTTTGGAAGTCGAGTTTTCTTGGCGTTTTAACCAAACAATAGTTATTTGTGTTGCCTCCAAACTCTCATATCAGGGCACAAAGCCGCTCAGCCATCTCAGGGAAAACAAGCAGTTTGACGGCGTCGCTTCTCAAACGGTTTTCATCATATTGGTAAACATTACAAACGTGCAACATTGGTGTGGAATTGAACACGCTTCCAGCGCGATCATTATATTCCCCTTGGCAGTTTTTGCGGTTTTCTTCTCATTTCATGTAATAATTATTGGAAGTGGAATGTGTAAGGAGCGTAACGGGAGGATTGACTGGGTCGACTATATTATATATACGAATGGCAACGGGCCAAGCTTTGAACCACGCTCCATCTCATTTCTAGGAAACAGTCATGGCTGCTGTAGTGACATCCGGTTGTGAAGAAGTCGGGGGCAATGAGGGTGGGATAGATGCAGAAAATGTCTCAAGCTCCCAGCCTGAGAGCACTTGAAGGCTACCTCTGTAGTCTTCTACTTGAATTACTGACGAAGCTGCAACTTGTCGTATATGAAGAAGAGCTCTCCCAGTAGCTACAGAATGCATTGTGCGCTGGAATCTAAGTTTCACGGTTAGGATGAGCTGAACATGGAGGTGAAGGCAGTTGGACGTACATCACAAGAACAACGATGTAGACCTGGGGAACCATGAATATAACAATCACGTTCGCGATAGAGATGGCAAGTATGAAGAAGTAAAATATTAAACCGTCTCTATGAATGATGTGCATGAGGAATGAGCCACCAGTTATTCTCTTTGTCTCTGGATTGATGTTAACATGTGTCCCACGGTATGTATGATATGTTAGGCTTACCTCTTCTGAAGCTAAACGCTTTGATGCATGTCAGGACAAGGATGCATGTTTCAAACGCTACAATCAAAAGGTAGTTCCCAGCAAGCCGTGCTCTCAAGTTCTCTGCAGAAAGAATAATGCACCCAGGGACACCAGACCACTCGGGACCACCCCCTGGGTAAGCTCAGGTTAGCGTTCTCAAAAATAAATGGGGGGAGAAGATTGAGAATAAACGTACAGACAAGTGATCTAATGAGTTTTTCATCGAAAACTCCGCAATATACAAGTGTCCCCATTTGAAAAATCAGAAGACCGGCGAGAATCCATTTGTTCCGATTATAGAGAGCCCAAGTACGAAGAACAAGAATAACTGATGCGGGTCACCAAGAGTCTTTGCGAGTCCTGAAAAGACTCACGTTCCGCAATCTGTATGCCAGCTACCTCTAGCCAGACAACCGCAGCGTACGGACCGGGGCATGTGCTACGGCTATCCCCCGCATCCATGAGTTGTATTCCTGAAATAAGCTAATGAGCTTTATAATAAACTCTTGGAGTAATGAAAGGACCACACGTATGATCGTAATGAACAAATCTGTAAACGGAAGGTAACGGGTGAGGAAGAAGAGTAGCGTCCCTCCAGTGAATTTCTTTGACCAGACCAAAGATATTTCAAGGTTGAATGTCAACAGGTAGTCCCATACCTTGAATTGGCAATATTGGTTACTGGTCCTGTTGCAAGGTCAACGTGGGTGAACTCACCAGAATGGAGAGCGAGGCAACTTTAGAAGGCTTTGAGTTACGAAGATGTTTATAAAGTAGGAATAGTACTGACATTTTATCTTCTAATAGGGCATGTAAACACGTGATACGAGGAGAAAGAACGTTGACACACAGTTGAGAGATTATTTGCCTCGACACGCTCCTCTAACAATGCCAGCAGGTTCACAGACATACCAAGCGAAGTCCGGGGGGTTGGGTGTCGAGAAGCAAGCTGGCAAAGACAGCTATCAGCATTTCCACACACTTTGTGGAACCTCACGTTCATACCGAGGGTAATGATTGGTAAGCCACTTACGGGGATAAGTCGAGCGGGCGGAGCACCAGTTAACGCCGTTTTCGGCGCTTCAGGACGATAATGTGTCAAATTGCATGGAAAGAAGCATGGAGGGTATGCCTTCCATCTGACGTTTGGGACAGCGAGAACCAGCGAATGAAGGGAACACTGTGGCTCAAATTCAATTTCATGTGATACTTGAGACTCTTCAAACGTCCCAAATCTGATCGTCCAAGCCGTGTTTTTCAAGTTGAAGTCTCATGTTCCAGAATACTTTACCTTGTCCTTGCGGTGCGAATAAATGAGGAAAAGGATGATGAGGGTAAAGGGAGAGTCTCGGAATAGAGTGGGGCCCACTCTTCTGGAATGTTTACGGTCTATGGGGGCTCGAAGGAACGAATTCTTCTTTTTGTTCCAGAATTCATGACGAATAAGCGCTTCTAGTTTCACCTTACGCTAGAGCTGTAACTCTGTGCCTACCAACTGAGGCTTCCTTTCCCTTGACTAGGACGAAGTAAAACGAGGAAACCCGAAACGGGAAACCCCAGTCCATTGAATGTCGTAAAATGATGATAAAGTGGATCAGCAGAGCTTTTGCGATTGTTGAACTTGTACTTTGGCTTGATAATAATACATTCACTGACCATCAATTCCCGCCCACAGCCTTCTCTCCTTCCACGTCCATTGGACTTCAGCTCTTCGCCCGGAAAGATGTTACTCCTTCGTTTGATGTCATGGTTTTCAAGCGACCAAACACCCAGGGCTAGCTTGCCGACCGAAATCTGGCTACAAATTCTTCAGCATCTCGATGTCACAATGCTGTGGCAGCTGAGATTCCTCTGTTCCACGCTCCGTCAAATAGCACTGGATGCGAAGTTCAAAGTATTAGACCTGGGATTTGTAGCAAACCCTCCTTTTGGAATGCCACGGAACAGTTGGGAGCCTCGGCTAACTTGGTTGGAAAATCGTCTGAATTTGGTTGAGTGCGTATTCTACAATAACCTCCTACAATTGTTCCCTCAAGATTTTTTCCAAAGACAGCCATACATTTCCCAAAGAATCACATCTGTTTATTATTAGACCTCATCTTGAATACTCCCTAAACATCCCTCCCCACCAACCAGCTCCTCCCTCTTTTCTATGGAGAATCGTCGGTTACCAGAACCTATCCCCTCCATGTCACGAGAAAGAATTGGGATGCATAGAGCAGCTCACAGCTCGCCTCGAACGCCTATGCACTACTCTTATTGCCTCAGGTAATATTACCAGCTTCACAATAATTTCTCGGGGCATGACTGGTGGGGTCGCACTTCCCCGTCCCAACTGTGGGTATATTACATCCCTTCTTGGGAACCTGTCTCCTCACCTTCAGAAATTGAAACTTGATTTGAGTTCGAGCCTAAGTCCCGCGCAAGAATTGGGGTTTACTATACCCACACTTGACTTTCCACATCTCGAAACCTTGGAACTCGAACTGCCATCTCCTGCCCACTGGTGCATTCCTCATCTCCGACAAATCACAAAGCATTCACCTCGACTTCATACAGTGAAGTTGCGCTCCCATCTGTTTACTAGAGGACCGAATGATTCCTCCATCCCTACCCCTATATGCTTCCATGGAAAACCACTCGCAACTATTCGCACCTTAGATATTAACGGAGGGGCTCAGTCAGCGGATATGGATATTCCGTTCGATATTCTTCCTGTCCTACAGCAGATAGAAGACCTCACAATCAGATCTCGGAAGTACCATCAACTGTATATCCGACACTTGAATCCCCGCAAGCTGCAGAGGTTGGTCGTAAACACTCCTGTGATCAATTCCGCCTACTCTTACGTAGCTGAGAACCTCGGAGGAGCGGATTCAGTACTGAAAGAGCTTATCATGGATATTCCAGCCTTTCACCACGACCAGGTTGCGACAACTCTCCCCTTTTTTCCTATGCTCTCGCATCTGTCGCTTCGCGTGTTCAGCTGGGATATTCTTTTTTTGACTCATCTTCCCGTGTTGGCACCAGGACTAAGAACCCTCTCCATGTGTGCAGTTGATAGCATCATCCTACATAGTCATTCGCACAGGAGAAGCTTGTCCGTTCGAGGACCAGATGGTTTCAGTGACTTGCTCACGTACGAAATCACAACGATGACATGTGGGCTTTGGAGTGAATGGGCTCTGGAGACTGTTGAATTTTCAACCGCGAGAGGTGGCAGGCTATCGCTGTCTCAGCCAACGGTGGCGTTTGCAGAGAGACTGCCGAATTGCAGGGCGGCAACAAGTGAAGTATAATGCCCTAGCATTCTGTTTTGAATATACATGTTCGCCCTTTGCTAGCAATAAGCTCAACAAAAGTCAAGTTTGTACTAAGCGGTTCTAATTCGAGATTTCAAAACCAAAATGGAAGCGAAGAAATCGCTTCTACACTTATATAGTTATGTTTCTTCGAGAGGAGAACTCGTCCTCAAACTCAGCGCTTGTCCGGACCCTCCCCCCTGAATGTTGCCTCCCATCACTGGTACGAAGTAAAGAAGGAACCCCAAAGTGAGAAACAGGTGATGCGAGAATCGTTTCCTGATTGAAGAGTAGATCAGTGGGGCATATTTTTGAGCTTATACTTTGGTTTGATATTTATAAACTTCACCAACCGTCAGGTGCCGTCCACAGCCTTCTTTCCTTCAACGCCCATGAGCTTCGGCTCTTTATTCGCACCCATGCAACCCCTTCATACCATGCCGGAGGCTTCAGGCGAACAGACCAAGGTCCTGGTCAGCTTGCCAACAGAACTCTGGTTCCAAATTCTTCAAGATATCGATGTCAATGTGTTGTGGCAACTAAGATTCCTTTGTTCTACATTCCATCAAGTGGCACTGGATAAAAAATTCGAAGTCCTAGACTTGAGCTTTATATCAAACATTTTTCCTGGAATGCAGCAGAAGAACGCGGAGTCTGGACTGGACCGGATAGACAATCGTGTGAATTTGGCCGAGTGGGTATTTTCCCTCAGTTGCGCATTTCCTTTTCCTGGACTTTCTCTATAGGCTTCCAAATATTTCTAAAAGATTCAAATCTCTCATAATAACGCCTCACCTTGAATATACACTGAATATCATTCCTCCCCAACCAGAGCCTCCCTCGCTGTTTTGGAGACTCATCGGTTACCAGGACTCATCCTCTCCACGGCGCGAAAAATAGTTGGCACGCGTCGCTCAGCTTACAGCTCGCCTTGAGCGAGTATGCCATGATCTTGTTCACGAGGCTCAGATTACAAGCCTCACAATAAGTTCACTGGCCATGTCCCGTGGACATATCCCTCCTCGTCCTGACTGCGGCTATACTACATCTGTACTTAGGAACCTATCAAATCAGCTTCGAAACCTAAAACTTGACTTGAGCTCGAGCCCGGGTTCGGCGCAAGGACTAGGCTTTTCTATATCCGCCATAGCCTTTCCACATCTCGAAACCTTTGAACTCGAATTACCATCTCCTGCTCACTGGTGCATTCCCGAGCTTCAAAAAATCACATCCAGATCACCTCAACTTCATACAGTGAAATTGCGGTCCTACCTCTTTGCCAGAGCTCCAAACGAACACATCATCCCTACCCCTTTCTGCTTCGAAGGCATACCACTTCCAACTATTCGTACTTTAAATGTCAATGGAGGTGGCCAATCCATGGAACTAGACATTTCTTTTGATATTCTCCCCATCTTGCCGCAGATAGAGGACTTCACAATCAGTTCTCGGCGGTACCATGGACAATATATTCAACATTTGAATCCTTTGAGGTTGCACAGGTTATTTATATATGTCCTTGGAGAGCACTCAGCCTATCTTGACGTAGCCAAGAGACTTGGCGGAGCAGACTCGGCTCTCCAAGAACTTGTTCTGGAAATTCCAGGCACTACGCATAACCAAATGGCAACGATTCTCCCCTTCTTCCCTTGCCTTACACATTTATCGCTTCATGTTTTCAGTTGGGACACCGTGTTTTTGACCTATCTTCCTGTGTTGGCGCCTGGACTGAGTACACTATCCTTGCGCGCAGTTGATAGCATCGTCTTGCATAACCAGTGGAGAGGAACAATTTTGAAGGTGCAAAAGCCGTATGGTTTTTGCGAATCACTTGCGTGCGAAATTGCAACGATGAAGTGCGAGCTTTGGAAAGGGTGGACCCTGGAATCCGTTGAGTTTTCAGTCACTTCCGACGAAAGGCTGTCCCTTGCTCCAGCGGCCACAGCTTTTGCCGAGAGACTCCCAAATTGCAGAGCAGTCACCAGAAAAGGACAAGACTGAGAAATACATGACATGTTCTATTTAACTACCACCTGCCTTTGCGAGCTAAGTTTTAATATAAATACCGTCGTATTGTCAGCAACAAGCTCAGAAAAGGCAACAAGCTTGCACTGACCGGCGCTGATTCATGCCTCTATTGCCGAAATGCAATCGTGCAGAATGTTCCCATGTCCCAAGACAAATCCCTGGAAACAAATTCGTAAATGTCTGAACTTGTCGTGTGCCTATCTGGAGACGATTGGAAAGGCTTGAATTGGTTGACCGTTTACAGTCATCTTCTGCACATTGCTGTTCCACCCCTCTTTTTGCCATGAGGGTCCTCAACGCTAAACGGTAGTTGCCTCCGTTATCTTCGAGATTAGAAGTCAATGGGAAAGACGGAACACTTTCCGTCGAAAGAGAAAAGCGGAATTCAAGTGAGAGACTGTGTTTTTGTGGAAGGCAACGGTTAGAAATCTTCGCTGTTCTCTTTCAGAAAACGGTAACATCTTGTTCATCAATTTCCAAAACGACTGTAACTAACGCGTCATAGTTTCCATCTTCCCATCCTGAAAAGCCCTCAATTTCTAACTTTTGCAACGTAGCCTGCACGTTGGCAGGGCCCTCCTCCGCGTTCTTCACACGGGCGGACCAGTCTCAGGTATATTTTCGATGCATAATAGCCATATACAATCTAGCGACTTTAGCTCAATTCAAAAGCATCTACGTGTCATTTGGTACATTTCAAGACCATCGCAAGCTTTGCGTATTCGTGGGCATCTTTGAAAACGTATAAAGTCCTGTTGATTATCGACTCTCACTTAGCTCAAGATGCCTGCATTTCCTGAGAACATCAAAGCTCTTCGAATTCGAGAGGACAGAGCTACTCTTGACCTGGTTCATATACCCTTCGCCTCCCGTGAAGATGTTAAGACGATTCCTGACGGATATGTGCTCTTAAAAGTTCGCGCAGTAGGATTGAATCCAATTGATTGGAAGGTATAATTTTGTCTTTCTATCTTATGAGCCCGCCTTTGTGAACTTTCTATCCTGCAGACGGGAATCCATACGGGCGGATATACAGGTGGAATCTTGGGCTGTGATGCAGCAGGAGACGTGGTTGCCATTGGCCCTGGTGTTACTCACGTCTCTGTAGGCGACCGCGCGGCAGGCTTTACAATGGGACATGGTTTAGAAGAGCGACCCGGAGCATTCGCGGAATATGTTTTGTTCTCTGGTTCTGGAACCTTCAAGATTCCAGAGGATCTCAACTACACTGAAGCTGCTGCTTTGCCAATGTAAGGACAACCGTTCTTCTTTCATAGCTACTTTCGTTTATCACGAACCACGTAGCCCTCTCTTTACGGCTTTCCAAACTTTATATGTCCGTCACAAGTTGCCACTTCCATCTTCGCCTTCTACCATCAATGTCCCCATCCTCATATGGGGTGGTTCCACTGCAGTTGGTCATTATGCTATCCAGCTTGCGGCACTCTCCGGATACAAGGTTATTGCTACGGCAGCTCCAGAGGTGTTCGAGGATATCAAAGTCCTTGGTGCCACTCACGTCTTTGACTATAAGGACCCTGAAACACCATCGAAGATTCGAAACCTTGTTCCTGACCTGACAATCGCGATTGATACCGTAGGACAAGCTGGTACCATAACGAAGCTAGTTGCTGTATGTTGTTGTTTTTTTATCTGCTTCTCTATTAAGTAAAATCACTTGCTCATCCAGTTCCCCTGACCAGGAATCTCTCTCTCCAACATCATCTTCAAACCAGATATATTCTATCCTCCCCATACGCCCGAGCATTCTAGAAACATTCCCCGCCAACACGACAGCCCAATACACCATTGTCTACTCCTTGCTTGGGTTTTATTTCACTGCCGGTGGTAACCCAATCGAAGTCCAGCTCGAGGATGAGGCCGCTGCTTCACTTAATTTCATAAAGGAAGAACTTCCTAAGCTCTTTGGCGACGGCCAGAAGAAGATCAGACTCCAGAAGCTGCGCGTAATGGAGGGAGGTTTGGAGAATATTGCTGAGGGTCTGAAGATTATGAAGGAGGGAAAGTACGGGAGGGAGAAGCTAGTTTATAACATAGCTTGATATTACGAGACTACACCAATATCCACGGCTATTGTGTTGCGCTTGATTCCAACTGTCTCCACGACCGGACGCGAATGAGGGCCTCCTTGTCCATCTGCAGGAATCGTGTTGCCTTTCGACACCAATTTGCCTTGGATGTCAGAATCATTCAACGGAAAGCCAACAAGCCAAGGAGAGCTCGATTTGACGCTTCAACGAAAATCAACCTTGTTGAGTAGCGTAGCTAAGTGTTTATTCCTTCTAATTTAATGTTAGAGGGTGAGTAACTATGTAACTTGGGCGAACACAACGCTTGGGTCTTCCTTAACAAACAGAGGTCCTTCAGAAAGGATCTCAAACTCTTTGCGATGTTCGTAAACCACAGGGTCACGAATTCGACTACGATGAATAAGGCCTCGACTATCTTGAACTGGTCCTCCCCAATGTATACCGCGTATGCCTACATATAAGTGTTCCATGTCGTTACGCGGGCCGTTTCCGAGGTGAACAGTGTACTGATCAGTTTGAACGCGATAACGAGTCCATTTCCTTCAAAAAAAATTGCTATTAGAGTTAACTGGAAAACAGCGAAATTTGGCTCACTGTATGGGGGTCTGCTCAGCTTTATCTGCGTCTTCTCCAGCCAGCTTCTGGTTTTCATGACAGTTCGTGCAGTGTCCCAGGCAGACGACTAAATTCTTGGATGCGTCAGAAATGCTAAGCAAAATGTGAGTGTATCATTAGCTGTAGAAGCCCCATTGACTTACAGGAACTCTCGTAGGTGGTTGGCAGCTTCAATGACTTTTGAGGAGTTTGATCCCGAGAAGTCATTTACGATCACATTGAAATTTCCCCCTAGCAGCATCAAGTCCACAATGATTCTCCATCCATGACAATACCGTACCGGAACTAGGTGCTTGCTTAGCTGTTTCGATCTGCTCCTGCTTAATGGCCTCTCTATTCTCAAATGTACTCTCAAGAACATACAACTTCGTACTCTGGTCTGCTGGTGAGCGCAGGTTTGCTGAGGAGGCTGAGCTCAGCGAGGTTTCAGCATTCGGAGCAAGAAACCTTCAAAAAGTGAATCTGGGCCAACAGAATGGCAGTGAGCCAATACCAACCTGTAACCTGGTTCCTCTTGTCCTATATTCCAGTAAAAGGGTTTCGTCTGTCCAATGAACTCTGTCTTCTGTAGAGCAATACCAACGAATAATCCGTTTTTCTGAGATCTCAAAGCTAAATTGCCTGCTCCATCGCTTTCCAATGTCCATTGCTGATTTGCTCCTCCCTGGAAGGGACGGAAAACCACTGCTCAATATAAGTATATGTCCGGTGAGTTTATTGATGCGAAACCTGTATTCCAAACGGTCAGATTAAGTGCGTATCCATTGGGATTCATGATATATTGTGGACCACCTAAACGCAGTTAGTCGAGTGGTCTGAAACAAGCGATTATAAATGGTGCACGGAGGTTGAATATTGTGGTATCGGGAGAGGCGATATCTTCGCCTTTGCCACCGATTTGGCTGTATGCGGGCAAAGGAGCAGCCCCGCGCTCTATTGACACAAATTAACGAGAGTAGGGTGCGAGTTCCATTCGAATTACCGTTATCGTTCAAGGACATAGTCGTAGTTGAAGGTGTAACTTTAAGCTTGGCTTCGTCTCGCCGTTAAAAAGCTCCTCAAAAACAGCTGCTGGAGGCGACTGATTATCGATTGCGGATAGTGGTTACAATGATCAACAGATGATCGATTACAGTTGATCCCTGTACGACCAACAAATGAAGTAAAGGTGCAAGGGCCGATTCTACTTATAGACTTTTTAAGGAGGACAACATGCCCAAAAAAGAGAGAAAGGTGGATTACCCAAGGTATCAAGTTTTATTTCATTGAAAGCCTATTCGAAGTTTCTACGCACCTCATAACATCTTCCGAAATTTTCACGTAACAGCTGTGAAGGATTGGGTTTTGAAGTGGGTCATAACGGTAACGCCGTTGTCACACTCCATTTTCCTCAGTTGCTTACCATCAAATGAGGTATGGCACATTTACTTATCCCACGTTGTATTCTATCGTACCAATACCCTGCAATAGCTCACCTTGTGCAGATTTTAACAACAAGTACTCAGCCAAAGTCCTTTCATGAGCTCAACCACCCAGTTTACTACTTTCTTGTGTCTCCGAACGACTCCTTCAAATATAATTAAGAGAAGGGGCACAATATCCTATGCTGGGTTGCGGTTAAGTAGGAAATAGGTCACCTTGTTCACGCATTTAGCCTTGCCAAGCATGGTGCTTTCCTACTTCTTAGCTAGTCCTCTTGTTCATAGCATATCGCCAACGGTACATTTGATAAAACCGATGCAGCCTGTCTTCAAGCTTATACTTCATGAAACTGCACTTTCACTATTTTCGGCGACCAAAATATTCTTGTGCATATAGGTTGAGCCTGTGAGGGGAGTCAGACCAAGTCTGTGCAGTAATAGTGATTCTCCTGAGCGCTTGAGCAACGTGGGTTTCTAACGCCCTTCATGATGGAGCATGATTCAGACTCTCTTTCCCCTCCCGCGCCAATTATGTTACCCTACGAGCTTATTTATGCTATCCTTGAAATCGCAATTCAGCCACCGAAGTCTCAAGAATGGTTTCATCTTCTGGGACTATCCAAAGAAATTCATCTCTGGTGAGTACACTCTTCTGCCCCAGAGGATGACCTAAGATCGCGTATACAACAGGGCCATTCGTGCGCTATATCATACTCTCGACTTGTGTGAACAAGGGGCAGGTGTTACACGAACTGGCTCAAATCGTGCTCTCCTTCTCAATTGCGCACGTTCTTCATCACTAGATTTCACCAAACGTATTAGAGCCCGAACATACTCATCGAGGTTCCGATTCTCAGGATTCAAAAATCTCACACATCTAAACCTATGGGGCTCCAATAACCTCAGAGCATGGCCGTCCAGTGCTAAATCCATTATGATGCTCCCATTAGAAGAGCTTTTCATCTGGCAAGATAAAGATAGTGATGCATTATTGAAGCACCTATCGCCTCAAGCCACAGTTTACAATACTCTCCGTTGTCTTGGTGGTTATTCAGATCGGGGTAACCATCCTGGAAGGGGCTGGTCTGCATGCCGCAACTTGGAGCACCTTCTCATCTTAGGGCAGAGGTTCACAAAATTCTGTGAATCTCTTGGATCAGATCTCTCCAATTTCGAGCAGTTAAAGACGTGTATGATAGGACCAACTTTTACACGGTTGAAGGCGGAGGATGTTCAAGAGATAAAATCACAAGTAGTCGGGCAATCGCGGATTGTCTTGCTTTCCCATCCTCCTTCTTACCTCTTCCCTGCCAACCCTTCGAAGAGTGATTTTTGGGCAGAGCAATGTGCTGCGAGGAAACAGGCAGAACAGGATATTCAACAGAATCCAGATGCCACGGTGAGTTTCTTCAACACCAAGAGTCAAGGATCCCATCTTATCTTTGCTGGAGGAAATTACTGTTCCTCAATGGAATTTAGTACTGGCTTAGGTATGTCCCCAATTCCAACATGCCAGAGTTTTGTTCACGCCAGCCGTCCTAGCAGACCAGCGGTTAATCATTCATGGATCCGGTTCTGGTGGAAAAAAAACGTTGAGATACATAGTAGTTTTAATTCTTCAACTAAATTGTCCCAAACAAAAACATAATGAGGGCGAATTAATACAACAAAAGAATCCAAACAAATGCCATAGTTCCAATGGAAAAAAAATATGTAAGAGGAAGAGGGAGAAGTCTCACACCAAATGAACATCCCTCCAATGCTGCTCTGCAGCATCAGCGGAATCAAAAGTCTGTGCACAGGCTACCCCATCCAGCCTCCACTTACATACATGACTCACAACTCCCGGCTGCACGCCAAGATCCTCTGGCAGGGTGACAGCTGCCGGGACTCCCTCCACATCTTCAGGAGGCATCACCTCAGTTGGGTGAACAAACCCAACACCAGTCCCCACCCTCCCATTCTCCTTGACCTTCTCTCTCAGCTCCTCAACTTCCACTTTCAACCCTTCCAGGCTTTCCACCATCCTCTCTCTCTCCCTAACATCTCCAGCCAACCTTAAAACCTCCCCTTCCAACTCCCTCTTCTCCCTAACCAGCTTTTCCACTTTTGCCTCCAAGACATCATACTCAGCTGCTTTCTCTCTCAA
The DNA here is from genome assembly GCA_021399455.1 of Flagelloscypha sp. PMI_526. Lineage (NCBI taxonomy): Eukaryota > Fungi > Basidiomycota > Agaricomycetes > Agaricales > Niaceae > Flagelloscypha > Flagelloscypha sp. PMI_526. The sequence continues at coordinate 71,236 of JAJTUO010000066.1, forward strand.
ACCCCACTCCTCAGCACGTTGACTCATCCTGGCAATCAACATGGCTTGGTCCCGCCATTCATTCCTCTCCTTCTCCAATGAGGAGAGCTGAGATTCGAATGAGGCTCGGAGGAGAGCGACGCCTGATGTCGCTTGAGATTTAGCAATGCTCAAGTCTTCTTGGAGAGCGTTGCGCTCGGTAGTGAGGGTTGTGACGAGGGATGAAGCTTGTTGATATGTTGAGCGGAAGAGGTCAACTTGTGTGGTGAGGTCCGCGTTTGAACGGGTGAGGGCTGCAAGCTCGTCTCGGAGCGCCTCGAGGGTGAATGAGGTGCCAACGTCGTCGGTCGGCACTGCGGGCTTGGAAAAAGCATTGCTCGATCCGATCGTCAGTTCATCAGCAAGAGAGGGCACAGGGGGTGAAGGTTCTCGTGGATGTTCGGAAGGTGGGGTATCTATCTCCATTGCTGACGCCGGCTGAGGATCTGGTTGTTGCGAGGCTTCTGGCTTCGGCTCTGGCTCTTCTGTAAGAGCGTCCGGCACCGAAACGTCTGGTACGTCGACCTCTCCTTCCGTCTAAAGTAAAAGAAGTCAGAACAAACAAAGTCACCCACGGCTACGGAGGAATTACTCACGGAAGTAGCTCTCTCTTTGCCCTTCCACGGATTGAGCCAGGCGAGTAATCCACCTCCACTAGTTCCACCAGGTTTAGACTGCACAGGTCCATCAACCGGAGCGACGACATCTCCATTCCTTTCTCTCTCCTTCTCCCTCTCTTCTCTAATCTGATCTAGAGTCCTCTTAACCTTCTTCCCCTTCCCTTCACCTCCGTCATCATTGCTGGAGGCCAACTCCCATTCCCGCTTTCGTTTCTTCATCGCCATCTCATGTAACATTTCTCCTTGTTGACGAATAGTTAACGAGGACTGCTCAGGCGCTGCGCCTTCACTCATCATCCTCTTCGACCCCGCCTGACGAGCCTGTTCAGGACTGGTAAAAGGTTCAATCTCAGAAGAACTATTGTTCCCTGTCTTTTTCTTCACGGGAGAAGATGAAACGTTGGTGATTTGAGAGGAAGATGGAGGACGGGGTGCCGCTGGTTCCTTTGAGCCAGATCGTTTGAGCTTTATCGAGATTTTCTGCTCGGCAGGAGCACTTTGAGATCGTGGTGGTATGGACTGTGTCCGAGATTGAGTGGGAGGGACCAAGACGCGTCCTTCGTGTTCTTGACGCGTAGGAGGAGCTGGGGGTGGTTGAGGTGGAGGAAGGGAGGTGAGTGCAGAGAGACGAGCTCTAGCTTCTGCTCGTTCCACTTTCGGTTTGCTAACCATAGGAGGTTGAAAATCGCCGTCGTCTTCGTCGTCTTCAGATGCTAGCAACCTGCCGTTGAGGATTTTTGCAGCGAGAACTTGAGGGTCAACGACCGTATGTGATGTCAAGTGCCGTGGTGGTGGAGATGTTCGGGAAGAAGAGGACGACGGTGGTGATGGTGACGCCGATAGAGACGGTGATGTACCCTTTGAAGGTGGTACCGTATGATCCTCCTCTTGTTCAACACGCTGTTGGGAAACCTCGACGTTCTTCTCCTTCTTCAACCTCTCAATCTCTTCCAGGTCCCTTTCCCAGTTTTTAAGCATCCTCCTAGCATCAGGAGAAAGCCTCGCTAGTTCGTCTGTATCCTGCGTACGACCTTCAGACCGAGCAAAGTGTGGAGTCCCGAAGTGGGATTCTTGCAGAGGCATGCGAATAGAGAACTGGCCGCGTGAGGGAGAAGACGATGAGGGTACTGCTTCTGGACCGGTAGATGATGGCGACGGTGCAGCGGGTGGTGAGGAGGCGTCCGAGGGTAATATATTGGTCTCCTCCTCTTTGATCTCAGGTTCAGGTGGAGGAGGGTTGACATCGTCCGCGCTGGATGAGTAGTCAGAGGAGGCTTCTTCGGTGTCTTCTTGCGGAGGTGGTGAGGATGGTTGGTGGGGTTCAACAGTGTCGTCGGCTCCGAACCCGTCATCAAGCCGAGGTGGGAGCATAAATTGACTCCAAGCAGGCTCAGGTTGAGTTGCGAAATCGATCTCTGGCATAGAAGACGGCACCATCTCAGTGTCTGCACCGCTCGCCCCATCATCCCTAACCTCTGCCTCTGGTGTGGGTTCATATTCAGGTTCAGGTTCTGGAATGAGAACTGGGGCGGTTATGGCGTCTGATTCTGGAGAGGTTGGACGTTCCTTTTCAGCTGGCTTGGGTGGCACCTTTCTGAGAGGTTGGTACGCAGGAGCAAGGACCAAACTCCCATTCGTTTTGAGCCTTGTGACCTTTCTAATGATTTCGCCAAACTCTTTCTTGCGTCGCGCCTTCACAGCTTTGGTTGAACCGACCCCGATGACAGCTGTGAAATAGATCAGTCAACTTGATAAAACGTAGTGGAAAAATTAGGACGAACATGGAAAATTATCTCTAAAATATTTTTGAAGCCCATCGCTGGTGGGATTCTGTGTTGTCTGCATATATCGAATGACGCGCTGCTCGAGTGACAATCCTGCTGAAGTCGGTCGAGGAGCTTCTTCTTCCGATGAAGGAGGCGAAGGTAAAGTTGGAGGAGGAAGAGGGAGGGGATGACGAGTCTTGGGTTGCGGCTGGGATTGGGACTGCGACTGCGAGGAAGTGACGACTCTGTTCTGCAGTCGAGCAGTCTTTCTTCTCTTCTTGACGTCCTCTGCATCGTGACTATCATCTTCGTCGTCATCGTCGCTCTCCTCTTCTTCTTCCTTGCGCCGACGCTTTCGGGGGCTGGAATTCTTGCTCGGCGCAGCGACATCCGACGGCGAACGTTTCCGTTTTCGAGGAGACAACGATACCGAAACAGTTTTTACACGTGAAACAGACTTGCGTGGAGGGGAAGGTACGACGGTCGACTTTCCAGACCGCGAGGTAATCGTCTTGCTCGGAGAGGTGCTCGGTCTCTGGACTATAATAACGCGCGCAGAAATCAGCATCGTAGAAAATTAACACCAGAAATAAAGAAATAATAAACGTACTCTTGCCCTGATCTGGATTCTTCCTAAACCGAGCGCTCCCATTCTTAATCCGCAGAATAATATCCTCACAGTCTCTCGGGACCCCTTGTTCTCTCTTCCATTTCTTCCAAATGGGAGGTAAATCCGGCGTAACGTCTTTTTTACGCTCCCAACTGTCTTTCCAAGGTTTACCCTTGTCGTCAGTTCCCTCCCACTCGATCTGCAGACAAGGAGATGTGAGCAGCCAGAAAACAGGGAGTAAGGAGAGGGACCGTACGAGGTAGAGCTGAAGTAAGGGATTTTCACCCTTAATACGGATAGCGTTATACAGCTTTCCTTCGTCTTGTGAGTCGAACTCCACGACTGACGTGCTTTGGGACATGAGAGTTGGGACACCGCCCGTCACATTGGTGACAAACACATCACTTGTGCCTTGCCCCCAGGGACTTTCCACTCCAAGGTTTGAACGAGTTCAGGAGAATTCATCGACAGTTATGCCGCCTTAAACCTGAGCATAACGCGAAATTAAGGTTCAAAAACTTTCAGTTCAGACCGAAGGTCAAAACTGGACTTCTCCAAACAGAAAATTCACAAGCCTGTTCCCTTTTCTTAATCTTACAAACTAGTTGTAAGAAAACTCTCGATGTTTAGATACACGATCGCGTGGATTAAGGCACGCGAGTCTTGTGGCCGAAAACAACTGATCATAAAAAGCTTTGTATGAGTTTGATAGTTGTAGTTTTTCAACAGACACCTTTGCACCGTAACTGAGTGAGGTTATCGAATCTAAAATGTAATTGAATGATCAATTCAAACTATTTACCATCCCATAAAATGCTCAATTTCGCCTAACGAAGGGTTCATAGAGTTCACTGATCTTTGGTTCTCGAGACTTGGGTACCTTGCGCTCTTAGAAAGATCACTTGGGACAGAAGAGACATGTTTCTGGTCTGGTTGCGTGATCTCTCCTTCATCTTCTGCATTCCCCTGTCTAAACCTTTGCTGGATTTTCTTGGTCCGGTGTTTGAGACCTTCGCCTTCCGCTTCTCTCTCCTCCACTGCTTGAGTATTTGACAGCAAACGTGAAGCTTCTGGCGTGCCCGACTCTGTTTCTACCGTAATCCGCCACTTGTTGCTGATTAGAGTTTTCGTATCCAACTCACGTGTGGAAGGCGAAGATACGGCACCCATGTTCCCTACATTCTCTTTCATCACAGCTGGCGGAGGACGTAGTAGGGCATCGAAAGCAGAGAGAAATATGGCTATGGTCAAGAGAGTGAATATGTTGGTCTGAAATTTCCCAGGATAGCTGAAATTGATGACTGTGACCATTACGAAGACCCCAGCGTATATTTCTGGGAAGACCCGGTGTGCTCTCGTGAGGAGGACCCACGCAAAGTATACATCCTAATTAAAAATGTAAGCACAATAAATCAGGATTAAACCGAAAATATTTACTTTAGAGATGTAGACGGGATGGAAGTATAATCTGCTCGCGCTGGAAATGAAAAAAACCAGGGACGGCATTAATATCTCTTGGAAAAAATAACTTTCGCGAGGCGCGTTGAACCTAAATGATATTTAGCAGAAGCACCTAGGGGTAAAAAGGACTAGATGACCAAATAAATGGAGATAGCTTCAGAAATTTTAGCACCATATATCACTTATGAAGCGACAAACTCACAATAACTGTAACTGCTGCTCCAATGTAGAGGGGAATGTAATTGACCTCATGCCTCGCAGCATGGTTCCTAACGAAATATTGTCCCATGGCTGTTAGAACGACCCAGAAAATGATGAATGTAATGGGTGGGAGTGAGTCCACGGAGAGAAATATCCGGGACAAAATAGTGACAAAGACACAAATATGACGGAAAACATAGATGGCCGTGACGCCAGCAGGTGAGAGCCAATCTACTTGCGCCTGGAGGTTCAGGGTCAGACCTCGCAGCTTTGAAGCAAATAATAATAATAATAAGAACTAACCTTGAGTTGAGATACTGGAATAGTTTCAAAAATATGGACCGGTAACAACCAAGCGATTAAGGTCAATAAGGGTAAAAGAAATTGGATACGATCAGGATTGTCATCCAAGCTACCATACATGACTTGAGCATTTTAATGCGAGGTTCATGATAACATTTCTTACACAAGAATCGCATTCTGCGAGAGTTAAAAAACACTTAAAAATGAAAGAGCTAGAACTGAGGCTCACCAAAACCCAGAGCGGGTAAAATATATCCCTCTTAATTTTGATAGGGGAGTCATGAAATACACTTTCGTCGATTGGTGTAATGGCAAACATGATTCTCCAGGCCCTTGGGCCGTAAAAGAAACGTGAAAGCAGGCTAATGCGCGGTAAATCCATATTTCGAAAGTCCTCAATAACTGTAAAATGATAAGCTTCAATATACTAGTGGGAAGAGATGGCAAATGCGAAACACCTGATGCACTCTTACTTGACTTCGTATTCTGAGTCTGGTCGGCTGAAGATTCCTGTTGTTTTTCGCGAAGGTCCTGGGCACTTCCAAAGTATGCACCTGGAAGAAAGATTAGTGTGCAACCGGGTAAAATGAACGTAACGGACGTACAGTCCCCATAGTGCAGTAATTGAAAATGAATAGGGTTATGCCGAGTTTCAAGTGCTTCTTTTGTGGCCGCAATCTTTTCTTCGGCGAATTTATCCCAAAAAGATTGAAAGCTTGATCTCTCTTCGACACGATTTGGCTCAAGTTGTAATTGGTCAGTCTTCATGATACGATATGAGATAAAGCATAACATGCGATACATGAAGAATTGGGCTTACTTTGCTTGCGGCGGCATCAGGCACTGTCGCTTTTGCAATCTTAGCAATATGAGAAATCATATCCATAAGCTTATCATCATGCATGATGACGAAATTCATTGCTGGAACCTCCTGAAAAATAGCATTGTCAGTATATAAGAGAGCTTCTGAAACTGCTCACTTTTAGAACTTCTGTAATAATACTTTCACAAGGGTGGAGAGGCTACATGGTATTGATAAATATACATTTAAGCTTAAATAAACAGAATGAATTACTGGTTTGCGGCCAGAAAGCTCCGCTGAGGGTGGGATCTTCAATGAAGGAGTACTCAAAGGAGGAGGCAAAGGTTCCTAATGATGCATGGCTTCAGTCATTATTGAGGCACAACATTTATTAAAGATGAACGTACGCTAGTCATTTGAGCCTCATTCTCTACCGATGAATGAGCAACCGATACTGCGCTCTTGGGAGGTGGCGGAGGTGACGGCGGAGGGCGAGGACCACCATTCGAGGGCTCAGCTGCTGCACGTAAAGAAGGAGGTATCCCAAGTTTCACGACCTTGATTACGAGCTCCAGCCAGGAGGGCGGAGGGTAAACTACTTTTGGTTCGAGGTCGCGAAGGTCTCGCCAACCAATGACATATCCACGAAGAAATGAAGTCTGAGAGAATTCATCCAATGAAAGGGACGGATGTTCTGGTAGCCTGAGCCGTGGTTTCGGCTGTTCTAAGCGCTGAGTGGGTCCATGCTTCGTATCGTGCCGAGGAGGGGGATCCCAGCCTCCAGAAAGTTCATTTTTAGCTGATAAAGTTCCGGAATACGACACAAGTTCGGTCGTATATCTCTCTGACCAAGCCCCTAAGGACCACTCCGCATTTTGGTAAACTCCCGTAACAAAGATGAGCGAAGAGTGTTGAAAAATTAATCTTGGTCCCTGCGGGTCCCTCTCGTAATAGTGAAACCACGACTGACAATTGTCCATGATGTAATCACGGATTTTATTTGTTGGACGAAGCTGGATTTGGAGTGGTGGGTTATGGAGAACGACCGCTGCTCCTCGTGTGGCCGTTAAAGAGAATCGTTGGGCATTACTAACAATTCAGGTTAGCATTATAGCGTCACAAACGGGGTCAAACGTACTCATCCAAAGGGGAATATGTCACTTGCATGTTCCCCCGTGCCACAAAGGGCGGAGATATTGCATTGGGAATAATATCCAGGTCGATAGGGTCGATGGTAAATGGCTCCATCCTGGGGGGAACGCGGAAACCGTTGCTTCTCTGTTTTTCCGAAGGGACCGTGACATTGAAAAGAACTTCAAAAGCACCAGCTTCGTTCAAGCGTCCAACATCACCAATCTCAACAGGTTTCGATTGATCTGGAAACTGTGAGCATAAAATCGTAGCTTGCTTGTGAAGTTAGATGCGTACGTGGAGGTTGTGGTTCCCATAGAGCTGGAGGTAACATAAGAGATACAGGTCGAATTGACTTCTGTGGCACTTACGAAGGCCATGACCCACTTCGTACAATTCATAGACATACGATTGCATGGGCAGTGATGTTGAGAAAGGGAGAAGGGAGGATGGAGGAGCGGAGTTCAATGGAAATGTTCCGGGAATGGATTCTAAGTGCATCCAAAGGACCTCATTAATAGTACCACCAAACTTTGAATAAATTACTTACGGTGCTGCTGAGAGTCATCCCCTCGCCTAAGTTTTCTGACTACGGCGTCCAGGTTATCTCCAACACTATGTTGAGAAATATACGCTGTCGCGTGCGTTCTTACGTCCGTACGCAAACCTTTTTGTTCTTGAGTGTACCATTGCAACCCCTGTTCAACATTGAATCGGAAATATACTTTTGTTCCACTTTGAGAGAGCCGTCGAGCGACTTCTTGCGCCTTCTTTTCTGAATCCTGCGCAATGCGAACGGTGGCATCCGAGTAAGACGTCGCATGGGAGGAATCGAAGGAAGTATGCCCAGGGTGCCCCGCGCCCAGGCTTACAATGCACCCAATACACCTATCCTTTCCGAAGACAGTCGCAGCTTCAGAGAGGGCGAACTCGATTGGGTTGCTATCGCCAAAATGAGCCGCAGATACAAGGAGCTGGGTGTTTATTTCAATTGGATCAAAATGGCGTGGGGTTGCAGCTGAAGCACGGATAGCCATCCATACTGGACAATTAGAGGTGCGGTTATCACGAACCTTGTAAGTTCGGAAAGGGGTGGGTAAGAAGATATTTCCAGCGGTACTAGTGAGAATTGCTCTGAAAATCCCCCAGTTAGTTGTGCTTCTAAATGTCGGAAATGAGGAATTTTACGTTTTACAAGAGAGTTGTGAAATGGGTGCATCTTCTCTTTTAAGAGGATTTAATAATTCTTGGTCTGGGTTAGCACTCCCAGTTTCTCGTCGAACGAGATCCTTCAATAGACGTTCAAATTCCTCCGTCCTCAGGTGTTCATCACTGTCTCTAATGGAGTGAAGAGAGTTCCGAATGTCATTATAAACTTCTATGCATCGGGACACAGGCATTTCCAGTCGCCCCAGCATCATTGCTATCCACCTGCGCTTGGAGTCAATACCTGACTGTTAGAGAACCTCAGAGCCGGCTTACCCTCCTTCACCGCTCCCAACAATGAGATCAAAATATTTGCAAGGCAATGTCGCATGGTCGGGAAGGTCCTCATCGTGGGCTAGTCGCTGGACCATTTCTTCCAAGACAACGAGAGGTGCTGATACACCGCTCGCAATCGAGTTCTCTCCATCTGCGAAGGATAAGCAGCGAAATTTACAGACATTATAGACGCTTACCTATGACAAGAATACTTAGGTCCTGCGAATCCGGCATGATAGCGAAGAAGAGAAGTTAGCTGAGTGCTATTGTGAAGGGGCTTTCATGACAGCCAGTTCTATCACTTTGGTCGGCGCTTCCCAGACTCTGGTTTTTCAAGCAAGCCATTCCACTTTCAAGAACAGTACAAAAAGTACCTCCATGTATTTTTCCTGCGACTTTTTGTGATTGACTACGAAAATACTGAAAAGCTTCAATATGCAGGCATATAGAGTGGTAGTATGAGCCTTTCAAGCCATAACCGACCGGAAAGGAAAGGGTAGAAAACCAGGGGAGTTTTCCTAGAAGCGAAACTAGAGTAACGTACTTGAATGGTATTGGTTGAATGACCTCCCGAGGCTCGAGAACAGTGAACAGGGCAACATCCATATCTGGCCCCCCGACCAGAGCAATAGCTCTTCCGCTCCATTCACGTTCTTACCTGATGATGTATCAACATGCCTAATGCCCAATAAGAACGCGATTTTGCACTATTTAAGGAGGTCGTGAGTTGGAAGATAGATTCAGCCAGCCAATAAACCCCACTTCCCTTTTGTGGACTTGTCCATACATGTATGGTTAAATCTGATTCGACGAAGAACTGAAAGAGGATTCAGGGAATAATAAGCCAAGTTGAAGCCTTGTTGGGTGACGGGGATTCGGAGGGGTCAGAATAGGTGACTAGCGAAGGAGAAATTTCGGACGGCCCAGGCCAGGAGAGGGACTAACGAGCTACGATCCGTATGCTTTTTCTAGTAGTGATCTTATTTCTTACAAAAATACTATCTCCCTTTGAAAATCGAGTTTTTTAGAAGCAAAAAGGCTGTAGAAGCAGTGAATATGTGGATAAGGTAAAAGGCTCCTGCTGTGTAATTACAGCGTAGAGCAGTACGCAAGACGGGTGTGTAAATATATGGTGTCAACGCTCTTTCGCTATGAATTTATTTTGCTGGACTGTGAGTATATGAAACGATGCCAAAAGCGTTCTAGCCATGGTGCTTAGAAGTAGGGGTGGAGAATTCAAGGCTATAACTACTTGGAAAGGACAGGAAGAAGGCATGGGACTAAGCCCATCCATGGAGAGAAACAACCGCGTTTGAATGGCATTGGTCCAATGCTCTTATGGGCTTTGAGAAAAGTAAACAGCCAGTTGCCGGTGTATATTCTTTGGATTAGTCGAGTTGAGATCCAACGGTCCCAAGGAACCAAGTCTCAAGCTCTGATCTAATCGAAAAAAAAAAGATAATAAATTGACCAACTGCGACATCAAGGCAGAAGGCAGTGTGCAAGGCAACGGGACTGCGCCAATGGGTTCCACTCTTACCTCAGTTCACAGTTGCGGTGGAGGTGGAGGTGCTCGCAATTCGATCCGGGTTACGAACCCGAGAGAGATTAAGAAAGAGAGGGGCATTAGATAACACCTGGTAAACAGCGAAATCGCGGTGTTTCAAATCATTTCGGGATTCCGATGGGGAGGAGCTAGCTCAGCTAGGATTGAGGCAGAAGAATGTGCTCCTTTATAAGAGAATTTTCACCATGCATATTGGTCTTCGACAAGAGCGAAGAGCTAATTGGTATGCATGCTGAGATGATGGCGGATTCGGGAAGAGTAACCGGTTGATGGCGCACGCTTTTGTTGATTTGAGACGCTGGTGCCGCCCATCAATCTCTCGAACCCAAACTTGGTGCCAGCAATCAAGTGGTCGACAATTCAACTGGTTGGCACTTGCCACCACCCCCTCCTTGGGCTCTCCCCCCACTTTCCCTCAGCGAAATTTTATGAAATCTGGCGCAGGATGTTCCGCACGATTCTCACTCCTTTACGCGCAAGGTTCGACCTTTCTCCGCGTACAGCCGTACCTGCCCTTCCCTCCTCGAATACGGGCACCCCGAATGAAGTAGCACCGGAAGATTTCGCTCGAGATGTCCTCGTCGAAATTATGCGTAACTCGGTGATGAAGCTCAAGGAGACGACGGGGCTCAAATTGAGATTGGAAGTTTTGGACGAGATTCAGAGGGTTATGACCCAGGATGCGGTCACGAAGGACGTTTTTAGGGACGTGGATGGTTTTCAAGCACTTATTAGTGTGCTGGCAACTATTTCGCTTATGCCTGGAGAAGAGACCCATAACGCAGTGGATGCCAGCCGTATATGCATAGTGGTCATTTCCGAAGCAATGCACGCGCACCAGGAGAATACCAATTATTTCAAAGTTCGTATATCCACCTTTTCTATTGTATTCGACATTTTCCTGATGGTATTTACTTGATTAGCATAAAGTGGGCTACGGAACTCTCGTCAACGCTGTTCGTCCACTGGTTGCAGAAGAGCGTATCTCTGACCACACACTTGGACTTATGCTTGGCCTTGCCCTCCACGATTTCAGCGGCGTCGGTGTCTTCACAGCAGTGAAAGGAGAATCTCAGGACATGATTGACGTACGATTAGGCCAGTTCTCCGAATGCTTCCAAACCATCCGTCGACGAGGGGCATTCCTCGCTCTGTGGCAATTCCTTTCCACCTTCCTGGCCCAAGATGCCTCCCTTCGCTATACCACCTACAAAATCCTAGACATGCTCTCCCTCTACTCTCATCGTAATCAGGCTCTGCTGAGCAGCCTGGGGATCGTCGGTCCTCTGTTTGACAGCTGGAACCTTGCGACGACAGACGCGGAGAAGAGTTTATTATCAAAACTCATGCGTCGGCTTCTTGACATGGGCGCTGTTTCGACACATGCTCGTCCAATTATACAGAAGTCGTTGAAGGATGATGGTTCTTTGGACTTAGAAGTGTTGGATTTGGTCCGCTATGGAATGCGGTCAAGGTGGTTAGACCACTTCTCGATGGAACCTTCCGCTACGCTCATCGCGACACAAGAGAAGGTCAAAGGTCTCCCCGCGACGGGTCTCTCCTTCATGGCTTGGCTCTGGTTAGAAGCACTTCCCAAAAAATCCCACGCTCTCTTCACTGCCCAGTCCTCTCGGCTTCATCTTCAACTTCGAATTGACACGAGCGGGAAACTTGAGCTCAGAACATCAGCGAAACCTGAGATGATTCCTCTGCCCAACTCTTCTGTGCGTCCAAAACGATGGGCGCATGTTGCTCTGGTCCATTATCCCCACAAGGCTTCCAATCCAACTCTTCGCATTTTTATTGACGGCGTCCTCTCAGACTCTCACAACCTTCTATACCCCAAGATGGATAGCTCCGCTCAAACTCTGAATTATACCCTGGGCGACTTCACCTCCTCGACCCGATTATCCTGGTGTCTCGCCTCCGCGCACCTCTTCTCCGTTCCCCTGAACGACGAAATCCTTCGGTTTACGCACCATCTAGGTCCGAGGTACACAGGCAACTTCCAAGATGCCTCGCTCGTGAAGTTCCTGACATACGAGGCGTCGACATCTCTCAACATGTTCCTCTCCATCGTCGCTGCTTCCCCACGCGCCAATGCTCAATCGGGATCTCCACTTTTAAAGGTGGTGAGATTGGGACCTGGGATTAAAAATGCCGACATCCTCTTCTCCTTATTCCCTGTCGACTTTTCACATCGACCTGAGGCTGCCGCTGGTAGTGCATCAGGAGGGAAAATGAAAGAGTTCCGGATGGCAGGAGACGTCTTCCTCGTTCGTTCTTCGACTATGGATCAAGCTCTTTGGAAAGTCGGCGGAGCCGCTGTTGCTCTTCGACTCGTCCAGGCTGCCTCTTCAGCACACGAGCTATCACGAAGTCTTGGAGTCTTGACGGACGGACTGAGGAATTCGTGGCAGAACTCGGACGACATGGAGAGGCTGCGTGGCTATGAGATCTTAGCGGACGTGTTGAGGGAGAAGGCATGCCTCGTTAACGTGACGGGCTTTGAAACTATTTTTGAGTTTTTGGGAATTAATTTTAGGAATCCTGAGTATGTTTTTCTCTTCATTTTTCTGTTTCGCCGACCAACCTCATTTTTTTCCCCTAGTCATTCAACAATAACCAATACTCTCGCCTACCGAGCCCTCGCCCTCGACTTCGAACTCTGGTCTCGAACCAAACGTGAAATTCAAGAGCTTCATTTCGAACACTTCACACTCGTCCTTCAAACTTCGCGGTTCGCTAAATTTAATATTAAGCAGAGGTTGTCGAAGATGGGGTTGGTCAGGAGACTCTTATTCGCGCTTCAGACCGATTGGTACGATGCCAAAGACACCAAGCACGAGGCAAATGGGATTGAAGAGAAGAAAGAGAGGAAGGAAGGATTGGTGGAACATTTGGTAGAAGCCATAAGGGTTGCTGCCGATTCCAACTTTGGGAAGGACGAGGCGATTAAGCCTCTGGTTAGTTACCTCGCTGCTAATTTGCATGAGGGTATGTCCTCTTTTTTTCACCATTTGGAGTAATCATATTCAGTTTATTTTTAGAACCACCTGCCGCTCCAGGTTCACCAGCCTCGGTCGTCTCTCACGCGCCGAATGGGAGGGAAGCTGTTGCTGCGACGAAGCTTAACAAAGCAATCCTCGTCCTCTCCATGTTCGTCAACCTCCTCACCAGTCCCACCAACTTTGCCAAATTCTCCAACGCACTCCCTGTCACTCGAATCGTGCTTCTCCTCTTGGGAGACAAGCCCACCTCAATTATCGCCCAGCATGTTCTCGCTCTTCTCACTCTCGGCGTCAAAACTTCCCCCTCTTTTGCGCGGAAGTTTGAACTGGTCAGCGGTTGGAATGTGTTGAAGAGCGTCTTGACAAATGAAGGTGTTTGGGACCTTGATGTCCAGAATGCTTGTGTTGATGTTTTGTTGGGAAGGATGAAGGAAGAAAGAGAGAAGGGTGCCACTGTTATTGTATGTCCGAATATGGCTGGCGTGATTTTGACTTGTGTGAAGGCTGGGTTGAGGAGGGCTGTTGATGGGAGGAGAGTAGGAGAATCAATGAATGGAGGTAGGTTTTCATTTTTCATGGTGCCTAGCTTTATGTGAGCTGACTGTCATGGTTTACACAGATACTCCTCACAATCCACGAAAAGTCGCTGAGGAAACTATGGAGGCGATCATGGAGGAACTGATGACTCTTCATGCATCCTCTGCGACTTTCCGCGAGTTATTCAAATCAGCGCAAGCGACGCAGACGTTTATCGACGCATACAAGATGTTTGTTCAGAAAGCGAACGACCTGGAGGCGATTGACGTGTGGACGACGAGCATGTTGGACAAACTGAATCATTTCGGGCTGGCGCTGGCTTTGGATAACAACGTCGCTGGAGGACAGAAGCGAGAGGTCAATATTTCTATTTCATTGTTTCACATTTTTTCTCATTGGTGTAGATTCTGGACATTATTGCCAGCGTGGAGCAGATGTTACACGACAATGCTGAGACGACCGCTATTGATCCTAGTCTGGTTCAGGATGAACGGTCTATGCGAACTCGGTTGTCCGCGAGGTTGAGTTTGCAGGTTGGAGAGCGTACCATTTTGAAGACGGCGACCAGAATGGGAGAATGGAGGCAGACAATCCAGACGTCGGAGAAGAAGAGGTTAAGGAAGAATATTTTGGATCAGTATGTTGTTTCATCTTCCTTTACTTCCAAGCGTTGACTTTTGTCTCAAGTAAGGAGACGAGACGGCAAGTTGCGAGGTTGTATGAATGTTTGGATGCCTTGACGTCAGAGAGAGGTCTTTGGGCTCATGAAAAGACTTCTGTTTGGAGGATGGATGAAACTGAGGGTCCTCACCGTGTCCGGTATGTTTTTTCCCATGCCCACTTGTAACTCCCCGTTTGAACCACTCATTATAGAAAACGTCTGGAACCCATGGATTCCGAAGCTGCTCTCGACTCGCGTGTCGATGGTGTGAAAGAGGACATTCGAAGTGTCTCTGCGCCGTCTATCGATGGCGCAAGCGCTCTCAATCAAGTCGAGGTTCCACCTTGGGCTGAGAGCTATGAAATCGCAGCGACAGAGATCGAAGAAAATGGTCAGCTTGCAGAGGAAATTACGGACGATAAACATCGGAGGGTTCGGCATGAGCTTGAACCTGGTGATGTGATTGAGGCCGATGCTACGGTTGCCAGAATTGCTGGTGTTGACTCTTCCCGTAAGCTTTTTTTTCGTGCATCCACAATGGCATGGCAGTTAATCGATTTGCCTTCAGCTGGTCTGCTTATTATCGGCAAGACGCATGTGTACATGTTGGATGGCATTGTGGAAAATGAAGAAGGGGAAGTTATTGATGCTCATGATGCTCCCAAGAGTTTGTTCTTCGTTCCCGGCAGCATCGTTGAGTTGGATGGACCACAAAGAGCTCAACGTTGGAGCCACAGTCAGATTCAAAATCATAGCAACAAGACTTTCCTTTTCCGTGATGTTGGGTTCGTGTCCTCTCCACTGTTTTTCGTGCAATCCCTCTGACGTCTTCATTTTTATTACTTTTTTTTTGACAGTCTCGAGATGTTCTTTAAGGATAGTCGTTCTCTCCTCGTCGTTTTCCAAGACAAGAAACAGCGCGCGAGTATGGCCAGTCGTCTGACCGAGGTTATCACTCGAGCAGATGGACCGCCTACACCTGGACTTTTGAGGACCCCTTTACTCAAAAGTTCCTCTCGATCATATTGGACTGCACCAAAGGTTACGAATGACCTCGCTACTGCTCAGTATAAGTGGCAGGCTAGGGAGATTAGTAACGTGAGTATTCTTACTCTTCATTTAATGGCAAATAGGAGCAAAAGTTGATTGGCTTTTTTTTAGTTTACCTACCTGAGTCTGCTGAATCAAATATCTGGGAGGACACCAAGTGATGCAACACAATATCCTGTTTTCCGTACATACTTTTGTCCTTGACAACCCCCGTCCGTATGCTGACTTTCGTTTCCTTAGCTTGGGTTTTGAGCGACTATACTTCAACGTCCTTGGATCTGACCTCAGAATCATCATATCGCGAGTACGCCTCACTGTCTCTATCAAGCCTTTAAAGCTTTGTTTTAATGCTCCTTGTAGTCTCACTAAACCAATGGGAGCCCTCACGGCAGCACGTTCTGAAGCAGCTGCAACTCGATATTCAAACCTCGCTAGCGTCGAAGAACAACCTTTCCACTATGGCACCCACTTCAGCTCCTCGATGATTGTCTGCCATTTCCTCATTCGGCTAGCACCTTTCACACACATGTTCAAGACTCTACAAGGAGGGGATTGGGATCTTCCCGACCGGTTGTTCAGGTCAGTTTGATGTTCTCACTGAAAATACGCGAACTAATGACATGCTTTTAGTGATGTTGGCAAGTCTTATGAGTCGGCTGCGTTGGATATTCGTGGAGATGTCCGAGAGCTGATTCCAGAGTTTTTCACTTGTCCAGAGTATGACACCTTGTCTTAGATCTAGAAATCTTCTGTTGTTCTAACATGTCTCTCATAGATTCTTGGAGAATAGTGCAAATCATGACTTTGGCGTCTTGTCTGGCACCGGAGAAAAGATTCATGATGTTGGTCTACCCCCGTGGGCTAAGGGCGATCCATTATTATTCGTCGAACTCAACCGTCGTGTAAGTAACTCCTTCTAGATATTCTATTTTTGTTTGTCATATTGACCAAATAATAGGCCTTGGAAAGTTCTTATGTCAGCGCCCATCTTCACGAATGGATTGACTTGATTTGGGGAGTGAAACAGCGTGACCCTGAATCACTCAATTGTTTCCATCCTTTGTCATACGAAGGAGCTGTCGGTACGCCCAGGACTTTTCGTCCCATTCTATCTCTGTTTAGTCATGCATGCAGATCTCGACAAAATCACTGACGAGCTGGAAAGAGAAGCGACTGTTGGTATCATCCACAATTGTGAGTTTTTTTTTTCGATCAACTCGACTAGTATTAACGACAAATCCAGTCGGACAAACTCCTCGCAAGTTATTCACGGCACCGCATCCTGCGCGATTCACTCGTGGCAACCCTGCCCTCCCAATCGGCTCGCCCCTTGGCATTCCAGAAGACCCTCATCTTCTTGTCCAAGACGCGAGATGTTTCAAGGATCTGGGCGTTGGCATTGCTGTTAACGATTTTGGGTTCGATGAGGTCAGCGAGCGGATGCTGCCTTGTGCCAAAGGAATGGTCATTGTACCTGGTCATCCTTACGAGCAACTGGAATGGAATCCAAATAGGAAGGCTGGATCGGAACTTCGCTATATCTTGGACAATACGGTGGGGTTTTGATACACCATTCCCTACCACTGCTAATTCTTTGATCAAGCTCATGCAATCCGTTGAAGCGATCGCCGCCACTTGCATTAGTTTTGCGGACTCCAACACTTTTGCAACTGGCTGTAACGACTACACAGTGCGTCTTTGGAGGATAGTCCGACATGGGCCTTCTCGACCACCTGAACTTTCAATGTCCCATATCATGCGGAACCACACAGCTGAAGTAACCTGTGTTTATGCGTCACGGCAGTGGTCTCTAGTTGTCAGCGGTTCGAAGGATGGGAGTGTGGCGCTTTGGGACTTGAACAGAGGAGTTTACGTCCGTTCAATCTGGCATGGAGAGAGTGGTGCACCTGAGGATGCAATCAGCTTAGTTACTCTTAATGAGAGCACTGTAAGTCTTCCTTTACCTCTGGTTCCTCTCCATTGACTAAATCAATCCTTCAGGGTCACATTGCTTCCTGTTCCAAGACTAAGCTCTGGCTTCATACAGTCAACGGCCGTCCAATGGCTATGCTAGATCTTACGGCGTTGGCAAACTACTCGGCCTTGATCCCTTCCGTAACAGCCATGGCTTTCCACGAGCGAGAATACTCAGCAATTGGCCTGCTGGCTACGGGTAGTGTCGATGGGACCATCACTTTACGGACCTGGACGACAGATGGGACACGAGAAGGTGAAAAAGCTAAGTGGAGATGGAAGGATTTGAGATCTCTGAAAGTTCGGAATACTCCGACACGAGGCGCTCCAAATCCGAGACCACCCGCTGTAACAGCATTGAGATTCCATGGCGAGAACTTGTATCATGGAGAGGAGACGGGCAAGTCGTTCATGTGGAAATTACCAGACGATTGAGATGTTCCTTTGTATTTTACCTCATTTCTCCCTGCATGTATTATATTTATTCAGTTGCGCTCGGTTCATTTATGTACTAGTAGACTACATTCACATTTTCATCTCATGGGATTGCAGAGTTGGCTGGTATTTGGATGATAAAAATTTCTCTGAAATAGGTGCCGTCTGTCCACGGAAGGGACTTCGGAAACAGTGTGATTTGTTCTTGACAATGATCACAAGCTCAGAAGGGAACCTACCTCAAGAGCTTTGCGAGTTGATCATTCGCCAAATATCGGCGAGACGGACATTACTACAATGTTGCCTGGTTTCCGGCGCATTTTGTTCCATCAGCCAACCCATACTCTTTTCCTCAATCGACCTTGCAGATCCTGACCTTGGTTCACGACGAACGACTTACTTGGATTGGACATTGTCCAATTCTCCACACCTGGCCCACTTCATTCACTCTGCTTCCCTGCCTGTCGTTTGCAAAGCGCAGAGCCAGATGAATAAAGTTGCTGATCTCATTCAAGACCTGGACCATCTGCGCTCTCTTACTCTGGTAGGAGACTCGAAATATCCCAAGTCTCCTCCAAGCATGGTCATTATTAATTCTCTCAAAGCCAACTGGGCGGCCACATTTCCCCACCTCACCTCCCTTCATTTAAAAGACATCCACAAGTTTCGATTCTCAATCGTCCAGTCCCCAAATTTAGAGACACTAACTCTTCGTAACGTGTTTTGTAGTGAAGGTTCCGTCTTTCCTTCGACGGTCAGCAGATTGCAGGAGCTGTGCCTTGACTCATTTGTAAAGCGCCACCTTGAATCAACCTCCTCATTATTTGCCTTCATGAAACGCAACAGCTGTCTACTCCAGCGCCTCTCGTTTCGTAATTTTGGTGGAACAATTAGAGATGATGTCACTGGGCCGTTTCTTGAGACTATCCCTTCGTTCAAAGCCGAGGCTCTTCGTTCACTTCATATTCCTGCTCCGAGCGCTGGTGAGGCATCCAATGTCCTTGAGTTCTTGTCTCCAACTTACCACGGCATTTTCAGCTAATCGCACACGAAATCCGAATGTCACCGTCCTTCTCTCTACCTATGGTAGCTTGGAAACTTTTGGACTGTACGCGTCTGTATATTGGACAGGCTCCCCATCGCTGAAGGGTGCTCTCGAATGGCTGGGGTGCGAAATGGTTCATACGTCGATTTCACATCCTCTCCAGCGCATTATACTCCATATCGACGGAGGATATCCTCGTCCTCTCATACCAACCCAGTGGCATCAGCTTGCCAGTTGGAATTCTTTCGATGTGCTTGCTTGTGAATTTTGTACTCCCAACCGTCGGCTTGATATTGTTCTCGTAGAAGACAAAGGGAAGTTCGATGGAGGGATCGTGGCACATCGTAAAACTATCTCTGAACTACTTCCACAAACTAACCGCGCAGGTTTACTTCAAGTCATCTGGAGAAAAAAGAAGCAGAATGGAGTAGTACTCCATTAAAGGAAATTATTTGCCTAGTTGGATAGGGCTTTTCGGAGTCTCAGTTGACGCAGGCCTGGACAATTTGTATAATGCAAACAACGGTTGAATGTCATTCTTGTGACCAATAATGTGAAGGAGTCTGTACTCTTAAAGCAGTTTTCTTTGAGTTTCTACCACAAACGAACACTGTTGGTTTGGTGAGCCGTCTAAAATGACAGGAACAAATACTAGGTGGGAGAATTCTTATTTAGGCATGGGCGAGACGGCCGAGCTGGAATTCATTGATTTAATCGACTTAGGTACGTTTGTGTAGCTATTTGGCAGAATATAATCACTCACTCACCTTTCTAAGACATTGTTGGGTAACAGCATGAACAGCATTAACAGCACTTTTTCTGCTGACACGGGTCCGAGATAGAAGTTACATTTCCGTCCATCGGAGTGATCACGTCACTGATTCATTTTAAGCTCAGAGATAGCGGCCGGTGGAGGGTAGAGAGTAGCGCGTTTTACCACCTCGTAAAAAGCATAGTTCGATTTTCATATCATTTTCTTGAAAGGAAAAACGACACATCGCGTTGACACCAGAGTAGCCAGTTATTCAGACAAAAGGTCAAGGCGTGGGATCGATCTGGGATCAATTGATTCGATGGACAAACGGAGAATTGATGTTACCAAGATTGTGGTCACCTCGTTCTACAAGTGAACAGCACCTACTTCGGAATTCGCCGACAGTCCTTGCGTTGGACTCTCAGCGAGTTGAGTGTGTTTCCTTCCTTTGCAGACTACAAATCTCGTTCAGATACCCGAGATTTGTCGAGTGCAGCTCTCACAACCCCATGACAATGTCTCCCCGAGCAACCTTCCAGCCTCGGCTTTCTGGCCAAGCTCCAGCATCCCTCACCCATCGTGAAAGCTGGAATCGAGCGCCCTGATATTCCTCCTCCAGTCGTGAAGCCTCAGACACTCGGACAACATTTTCGACATGCACGAGAGTTATACCATTGCTCAGCATCGTAGCTGCGTTTCATCGCAGCCATGCGGTTGCAGTTGATATGCGGCGCCTAACAGTGCTGTAAAAGTAAGTCCCATTTCAATTAGGTAATCTTGTGACATAATACTGATGGCTGTAAAAGTGGATAACATTGAGCAACCTGTGGCATAAGATGTTACAGTCTTTCAATCCTCGTTAGTTTTTTCTCTTGTACTTCTGATTCTTCCTTGAACTCCCTGACGCGTGGTTTCTAGAATTGTAAGCTCGATCAGTGCTGGAGAACCATCCGAAGTCGACATACCTCAAGCCTATGCTGGCGCAGATGAGACCAAGCCCAAGACCCATCCATGCTGCTCCCCATAGTCTACGAACCCACCGAAATGCACGCGTCGCTCGAGCAGGTCGACCCCGCGAACGCGGTCTTGATGACTACCAGTCACCCCCTCTCTCCACCCCGCTGCTCTCTCGATATCCCTCGTAACGATGGAATTCCATGGCAATGGTGCCCTCAGATAGTCACTTAGGCCCCGGAGCACATCTTCCACGGTCACTCCCCTGTAGTTCTTGACGGTGCCCATACCCCAGTCTTTACGGAGGACGATTCGTACTTCACATACCGGCGGAGTTGTCGCCAGCGTATGCAAGGCTTCGTTTGGGACGTTTTTGCACAGATCATCAGTAAGGATGTTGGCACCCCGTAATCGCGATCCTGTGCAGAGGATTTCGTGAATCCTCCCTGTGTAGGATATTCGTTGGCTTGTAGATGAAGTTGTAGTTGGTAGAGTAGATGGTTGGAAGTTCGTAAGGTGCAATGGTGACAGAACTGGCGAGAGTGGATCAGGAGAAAGGGTTCGATAGGGTATCACTGGCGTCCTGGGCATGGGCGCCTGAAGGTCCACTTCCTCGAACGCGGCATCGACCTGCCTTGGCACACCTGTCAAATCCCATGTTAGGCATTTCCAAGCTATCGTCGGCCGATATACGCACCTCTGGGCCCCTGCGCAGACAGCAAGAAGTCGATATGACGAACGTACTCCGGATATCTCCCAATGAACTCTGTGTTCCAGGACGGTTGGATAGGATGGCCTTCTTGTACACCGACGGGGGCCTGTCTCCAGCCGATCTCTGCTCTCAGAATCCCATGACGAGGCGTCGGTTGTACATCGAAAGCGGGATGGTAGGATTGCTGAGGTGCTGTAGAGGTTGTCGGTGGCGAACTCTTATAGCCTGGTGGACGTCTCAAACCTACCGCGATTATGTCGCATTATGGTCCCCCGCGATTGGTTGATGAAGTGGTTGGAACCTGAGTAGAAAGACTGGGCCATTGGTCTATGGCTTGGTGGTGGGACGATGCAGAGTAAGTGTGAGGTTGTCTGTTTTGACCACGCGACTTATATTTGTCTAGTTTCGCTTCTCACGCTGTCTTTTCCCCTTGCTGCATTCGGTCGTAACCGCTTTGCCCCGGTATTCAAGAATCTTTGAGACAGTGCGTTTGCTTAGCTAATAATACACTCTACACCCCGAAGACCTACCTACTTGCTCGTTAGTTCTGTCCCTTGCATAACTGCCATCCCTTGCCTTCTTTTATTGCCTTTGCACGAATCTTCCGAGTCTTGTTACTTGCGTTTACTTGTCCTATAGCTACCTCTTACCGTATGAAGAGGGTGGGTTGATAGCTTCTATCTGGCCAAAGGCTAACGCTCCTACCTTGACATGACACGAGTTTTCGTATGGTTGCCGATTTCATCTGAACACCGACTTTCTATGGTGGCCGATTTTCTAAGGACACCGACTTGATAACTGCGACACTGAGACGTCAAGTAAACTTCTCCCCACAGAGTAACAACGAGGTAACGTAAAGAGACAGGCACAGGAGTCTCATTCGGGGATTGTCTGCTCATCCAGTGGACCTGAGATCTCTCTCTAATGCCGGTTCGACTGCGAATGCCTCCTTGACGCCATGTATGTGAGTGTTGTGAATGGAAAAGCGAGTCATCGGGACCGCTTCACATAACGTACTCTTTTGATTTTATCAAAGGCCTAGCGGAAGGCGAAGAGAAACATCCTAGAATTCGTAGACACTTGTCCTTTGGAATGCGTTTTTGTGGTTGTTAGACCTCCCAATAACGCGGCCGCTTTGTATGGCCTGTTCCGTCAAGTTCATGGCCGCAGCCCCAAGGTTTCAAACATCTTGTCATTCTTTCTTTGCATGGTTCTGCCAGGAGACTTGAGTTGGTTAACAATCCATTTGAGCGGAGAAACTTTGCCGTGGCACGTCAACCGACTTGGGGCAATGCGTCATTGGAAGGAAAGCACTAGCCCGAAGCGGCCTTCATGCGTGAGGCCGTGATACAAGTATGAAGGATTCTGTCGATGGTGAATCGCAATGGAAAGAACCACTTCCGTCGACGAAACAAGGAAGCTCCCTCCCAGGAGTCAGGACCTCGATTCTCCGTTGGTATTTGAAACCCGCAAGTCTAAATGTCTGCAGCTTTGGGTCTTTGATACGCAGATCAACCTCTGAATATGAAATTATGCTACAGTGAAGATCAAGCCTATGAAGGCCGTCCATATACCGTTGATTCATTATAGATTCATGTTGTCTCCCTAAAGCGCAAACAAGCGGGACAACTTCTGGTGAGTGTTCTGATCCTCCAAGACACAGCTGTGCAATTCCCTGTTTGGTCAGGCTGTAAAAGCACCTCGTGATATACATCTTCGATTTCGTCTGTCTGTACGACTTTACTGAATCCATCCGAAAACGACGCATGTCTGACTCACCGATAGAGAACATGGAGCGTAAACAAAAGCAGCTAAATGAACTAAGGCCCTGGCAAACACCCATGCATCCTATCCCGGAAAGACTGGGAGCCAGAACTTCAACCGGTGCCAGCGTGCTTTCCGCGGTGATATAACTTCTGACATGGGCTGAAAGATTGTGCCCTCGACTCAAACTTTGTCGAGCTCGGAAACGCCACGAGAGCTCAAGACTCCGAACTGGAAGGATAGATTGTCCATTAAAGCCTACGAGTGGTATATATTTACGAAGATTCCTTCTATAACTTTTTCATATTCCAGGCGCAGATTCAACTCTAAAGAATGAGAAATTTCCACACCTACTGAAGTGGCTTGACAAGACGAGCAAAGAAGCATCTCATCCCCTTCCCATTCAGCCTGACAAGGGCTTTCGGGCTCAGGACTGGAAAGGATAAGAGGTGCAGTATCTTAGAAAAGTATAGAGTTGGCGATACATGGCGCGTGACGGACGGTAGTGGACCTGATTGGTGCTAGCTGTATCATTCGGATCGGACAGAGTTCCCCGCTTTGATCTTCGAAGCTATTAACATCGATGGTAGCTCTTCTACAAAAAATCCCTTCCCAAAGATTCATATCCAACCCCATTTAATTAAAGAGCCTAGAATCAACGAATATACACTGTGGTCCGCATCCGAGAAGCTCGCAAGTAGGGCCACCATAGTCAGATTAATCTGCGTTCCAGCTACAACTGCCACTGGTTGGAGTTAACCTCTCGCAAATTCGTCCTATGTGGTGTCCATAATACAGGGATATAAGGCTACTTGAACCTCTCCCCAGCGAAGAGACTCTTCGTCCTGAGAAACCTGAATGCAGTTCTCAGCGGAAGCAATCAGTTTGCCCTCGACCATGATCACACTCTCAGAACCGAGGCTTCCTCACGAGCTTTGCGAACTGATTATCTCCCGGGTATCATCAGCAAAGATACTTCGGAACTGTTGCCTCGTCTCCAAAGCATTTTACTCGGCCAGCCAACCACTCCTCTATGCGAATATCAACCTTGTCAATGATTTTCAACGACGGCCTATTTGGCTTGATTGGACCTTAATGAACTCTCCGCATTTAGCTCGTGACATTTTGTCCGCTTCTTTGCCCCTCCTCTCCGCAAGAAAGCCCAAGATGGAAGCTATAGCTCGTCTCATTCCGGCCCTTGACCATCTCCAAGATCTCACCCTAGTCGGGGATCTTCTCGGTCACCTCATCCAAACTGGAATATTCACTCAACACAGGTTTCCTCATAATGTGATTGTAATTGATTCATTTCGAAAGAGTTGGGCTTCTGCCTTCCTCCACCTCACTTGCCTTCACCTAAAAGACATTAGAAATTTCCAGTTTTCGATTGTCCAATCTCCCAATCTACGCTCGCTTTCTCTCGAAAATGTAGGCTGCAGGTACCACCAATTCCCTTCTGCGCTTCTCCCGACAGCCAATCAACTGCAAGAGCTTCAAATCATAGCCTGCGAGGAGAAGATTCTTGATTCCTCTTCCTCATTAATGTGGTTCATGAGGCACAGTAAATGTTCATTGGCGCATATTTCTATCCGAACGTTTGATCCATTTATTGGACTTGGTATTCTCACGGAGTCCCTTCTCAAAAATATTCCATCTTTGGAACCCGAAGCCCTTCGGGCTCTCCACATCCCTATGCCTCCTGCCCGTGAGCGTTTCAACTGCTGGTTTCTGTAGTATCAATCTTACTCTACCATAGCGAATCCCTCACGAGATCCAACTATTTCAATATTATTGCCGAACTATGGCAGCCTCGAAACATTTGGCATCAGCTCTCCCGGGCTACAGGAGCATTCTCCTATTCTACGAAACGCGTTTGAATGGCTAATCACTGAAATGGCCCATATGACACCTTCTCATCCTCTCCAGCGGGTACAGCTGATTATTGATGGGGGAAATCCTGTTCCTCTCATGGTTCGGCACTGGTCTGACCTTGCAGACTGGGAAGCTTTTGACGCGGCGGCATTCAGCTTTTTCCAGCCGAATCGGCGGCTCGATGTGATTCTCGTGACCAAGTACGGGAAGTTTCACGAATGTTTCACGACACAACGTGAAACTATCGAGAAGCTTCTTCCAAAAATGAATAGTGCAGGTTTGCTTACACTATCAACCCAAGGGGTATGGAATGATTCGTCCATTTAATTGAATAATTTCAGTTGAAATGTAGAAAACGAGCATTTCCAACCACTGGCTTTGGGATATGTATGGTTGAACTGCACCAACTTGGTTAGAGAATATCCGAAGAATCTTCATCACTCTTTGAAGCAGTTTCGTGCGGAAGTGTGTCGTGAAGAGCCTTCCCACCACCCCACCAATATCCCGAACCACAAGGAACTTGTGGGCCGGTTAGCGGGAAAGAGTACAGCAACCCCGAGGCAAGCATCCCTCGGATGGAAGTTGTAAGTACATACCGAATGTTCCCATGTACACGGTGGAGCTGTAACATTGTGGTGGCAATTATCAGCGGACGGTACCATTTTGATGGCCAGTTCCCGATCACCCAACTCCTCATGAGGAGATTAAGGCAGTCCGGCACTGGCTGTTGGTACGAGTTAAGGATATTGAAACTGTTTGGAATGCTTTAGTGTAATAGCTCCCTCACGAACTTGAACAAAAGTGACGGGTAAGGCAGCGCTGAGATTTGGCGCCCAAGAAACTGCTTTCGAGCCGCCTCATTGCCATTGGTGTAAGACTGCCCGACTAGGACTTTAGGTATCCACACATGTTTCGTCGCTTGTTTGGAATTGCCTCCTAGATTTCGTGTTGCATACACGGTTACCATCAACCATTAAGTCCGACTCTTTCGACTTTTATCTCATGTGTTCAACCACCTTTCTAGGAGATTCTGGGACAAATCTCTGAATCACTGAACAGTCAAGTTATTTTTATCATGAGTATGCAATTTTTCTTCGGGAGTGTGCCTGACAGTCGCATAAATTGCTAGAACATAAAATACCTCCCGACACTAATTTTGGTAGCTATCGACTGTTCGGCACTAACTGATCTGATACACCCTTGAAGCGGTGCACAAGGAAACATCTTTGTTCTCCCTCACACACCAGAGGTGTTGTTTGAATCTCAGCCGGGTCTGATTCATAGCTACAATACAAGTAGGATGTTTCTGTTGTCAACATGGCGTTTCTAGGTGCGAAATTTCAGTAGGAACCAAGGCCATTATGATTATCGTGGATTCCTCCGATTGGGTAAGGAGTGTGCTTGTCTCATCTATCCAAGTTCTCAGTTTGGTTCGTTTCCCGCTCTTAGGACTGGTAGAATGTGAATCACTGTTCCCTTCTCCCGTCCCCGAGGTCACGCTCAATTCGTCGAATTAACCTGCATTGCCTTCGAATGGAGTATAAAAGACTAGTCTCTCAGGATGTCAACCTTCATCTGGCATCTTTACCTTCACCTTCCTTTCCCAGGATCCTTCATTTTCCCTCTCTTTCTGTGAAAGACACCCACTCGCGACATACTTTCTTTCCCTATCACCATGTTCCCTAAGATTTTTACTTTGGCATCCTTTCTCCTTTTCCTGGTCCTCCAAGCTCAAGGGCACACGATCATCACACCCGCGCTCCATGTGAAAGGAAAAGGTGCTCGCTCTGACGTCCGCCGTCCGGATGACAAGTTCGCTCTTTCGCTTCCTCTGTAGTGATTCGTGCTCACTGCATTGTCTAGGACCCCGTGCGGCAATGTCGGAGGCTTCAACAAGATTAATGACGCGGTTGCCGTTCAAGCGGACACGGACGGGAAGTTCACTATGACGATCACCAATTTTAACAAGTATGTTTCTTTCAATTTTCACATTCTGCCTCGCCAATGTCGCATCCTCCATTAGGAACGCCGACGGCTCTCGCCAAGTTACGGCCAAGGCGAACGCTGTTGGACCTGACGGCAAGTACGATGTCCAAGTTAAAATGCTCAAGAACGGCGATCCTGTGAGCATCTTCTAATGCGGTTGACTGGGGTGCTTATGTTTCATTTTCAGTCCCCTCCCCAACTTGGCTCCGAGCAAATTACTGGTCAGCTCCCAGCTGGAACCAAATGCAATGCCGGGGCAAACAACAACCTTTGCATGGTCAGCCTCGTCACCACTAGGGGATTCGGTAACTGTGTTGTTGTTCGGCAAGGTGCGGCAAAGGCCGCTCGCGAGTATCCTCAACGTGCCGTACGTGGTCAAGATTCCTTCCCTAATGTTTGGCCGCTCACATCGTGACAGGGTACACTCGCTGCTCGTTCTCTCAAGCAACGTCAAGAGGAGAACCTCACGCCTATTACTCCAGAAGAAGTTCAAGCACAGAGTGACTGTCTCCCGGAGTTGAAGAAGCGAGCATTGGCATTGATTAACTGGCTGAAGGCGTAAGTGGAGATTCTTAGTGAATATTCTTCAGGTTCGGAACACTCGCGAGTATCTATTTAATTTATTCTTTTGGCCAGATTGGCCCTTTAACAGTCTTGGTGACTCTTCAAATCTCTGAATGATCTTGTGTTCAAAGTAATACAAGATGACCTATCTCAAGAGTGAAGAAGAAAGACGTGGTTTGTTGATATTCAAGTTCTGAGTCTAGTGTCATTACCGGGGTCTTGGTTGCTTCCTACCACCTCAACCTTGCAAGCTAGCGCCTACCTCTCCGTCTCCAAGATGAACACACCCTCTCTCCCACCAGAGGTCATTTATACCGTGCTCCAAAATATTTCAATCGACACTATCTCACGCGACAGACGGCAAACCCTCCGCCACTGTTGCCTGGTCTGTCATGACTTTCGTTCTATTGCCCAACCTCTACTTTTCTCCTCTCTCGAATTAAACGAAAATCTTCTCGATGTAGATCGAGGGAATTCATTCGTTCAAATCATGAGGTCGTCACCTTCGTTGGCCGACTTGGTCCAAGAACTGCACGTGCCGATTAGCACGGCCGACTGGAGGAGGGGAACTTTTGTTGCTGACCTTTTGCCTTTGGTGAAACATGTCCGTAATCTGGGCGTGTATTCCCTTGACCTTGGTCGCCCTGGGTGGGGTGACTTCTCAGGGGTGATGCTCCGTTCATTCCGACATTTTTGGCAGGGTTCGCAGGGCGAGGTTCTTACTCACCTCACCCTAGAAAGCATCTATGAATTCCGGTTCTCGGGACTAGTTGTTCCGAATCTTCAGGAGCTGAATTTAATTTCATTCTGTTCAGCTGGGAACGATCCTGAAGTTGTGCAACGCCCAAAACATCGTCTCATGCGATTGACATTGGACCATTTCGAGTCGGATGATCTCTTTGGCGAGACGTCGCTCCAATTGTTCGTCCAAAATTCGATACAGCCACTCGAGTCCCTGGTGTTTAAGGCATACACAGAATACTATGCAGAGTTTAACGTATTTCATGCCATCACGCAGTTTCTTGGACCGTGGATGAGTTCCCTCATTCATCTTCGAATTGATAACCCGGAAAGTGAGGATCATTTTCATTGACTATGGGCTTATTTCTCGTGAACTTATGATCTCGTAGGACATTACCGTGATGGAGCCCTCGACACTTTCAATCTACCTGCTCTCGCATCTTTGCAAGTCTTCGAGGTCAGAATCCAAAGCGATGACGAAGAACACTTGCCCTTCCTAAATAAATGGATGGCAAGCCAGCTGAAGAGTCTTCTTTCCACTCAACCTTTTTCTCTGTTGGATTTATACCTGTACGAGGGTTATACTTCCGAATTCCAGGAGTGGTTCGATAGATGTACGTATGTGTTGCCCGGATTGGATCAGGGGCTTTGTGATTCGAGGAGGAAAGTTCGGGTTAGCTTGTTGAAATCTCGCCGAGAGGAGTACGAGAGCGAGGACACCCCGCGAGGGAGCGTTATAATCTCTGAAAATTTGCAAACACAAGCAAAAGGTTTTGTGGAAGGTGCGCTTCCGGTGGCTTTCCACAGTGGTTTGGTGAAAGTGGACGTTGCTTTTAATGAAGACTATTGAAATCTGTGTATCTACAATGGTCCCTGATCTTTCTACACCCTATTTATCCTATCAATTCCATCCTTACTTCTCGTAAAACAGTCAGTGTCTGAAACAAGTTATCCCGCGTTAATGAGGGCATCTAAAGTTCCGCTTCGGTGATCAAGCGCTGGCGAAGACAGCTTGATTCCGACTGGCATGTTCTTTAAGCTATGCTCTCGGCCCTCACGAGACTCCACCGTCCTTGTACTGCTTCGCGCGACTCTTCAGTGACCATACCTGTTGAGTTATGGGCTCATATTAGTCGATACCTGTCCGACGAAGATCTCTGGGCTCTCCGAGCAGTGTGCTCAGCGCTTCACCAAGCAGCACTTGATAGGAAGTTTAAAACCCTCGACTTACTGTACCACTTTAACCAGTCTTTGGATGGTCAGTGGAACCCATGGAAAGCGAGGTTGGACAAGTTAGAAAAACTATTAAAATTCGTCGAGTAAGTAGCTCCTCCTTTCTTGGCGTTGAATGTACTTATACAACGGAATTTTAGACAACCCTACATTGCCTCTCGAGTTTGTTCGATTGAAATCATACCTGATCTCGAATATACTCTTTCCTCGAATACATCTAGAAATCTGCCTCCTGTCTGGGTTCAGTGCACTCGCCGAGCGTTGCGAGTCCTGCAGCAAGATTCCACACGTCCCGTGTTCGGTCGTCCTAGCTACAAAGAGGAATCCAAAAGAGCACAGAAAATCACTTCACGTCTCTATCGGCTTTTGACTGAGGTTATCACGTTGAAAAATATTTGCTCCCTTACAATCGAATCTGGGATAGGTATACGGGACACAGAAGGAAGCGCACGATGCCCTCCACATGACCATTGTGGTTATATCACCTCACTCTTGAAAAGCGTGTCTCCTCATCTAGTTTACTTGGAGCTCGACCTGAGCGACAGAGGACGTTCATTGAAGGGGGTCAATCTTCTTCAGGCTCACCTAGCTTTTCCTGAGCTAGAAACACTAGTGGTCCACGTCGAAGATTCCTCCATCTCTTACCTTCACCTCGTGCAACATTTTTTGTGTCGTTCCCATCGGCTTAGGAAAGCAAGCCTCAGATTTTGGCTCCACTCAATCGAAGGGTGGAATAATATTCTGCTTCCAGTCTCACCAGAGGGACATCCCCTTCCCACCATCCAGACGCTGGATATTGGCGGGACGAACTCGCTGCCATCGGAAGTTCTGGACATGCGCCTAGGTCCTATTTTACCTCAATTAAGGAATCTCATTCTTAAAATTCTCCCAAGCCCCTCGCCCAACCTTATCTCTAAGCTTAATACCCAACAGCTTCGAACATTAAATCTAGGTCAGCTAGAAAAAGAGGAATGCTTTTTAGCTTTCTGCAATACGTTTGCAGGAGGTGATTCTTCTTTGGAAGAACTTAGCCTTGCGATGTGGGGTTTGTCTCTCGGTCATGCAGAAAAATTTCCGGTTTTTGTCAGGCTAAAGTCACTGTCGCTTGATGTTGCAGATTGGAATATATCGTTCCTCACACGTGTACCAATCTGTGCCCCAGCATTAGCATCTCTTACTATTCGTGCAGAAACAGGAATTTTCATACCTCCCGATGTTCTGCTCTTGGGGTACAACCTCTACGAGGTGTGATTTCAGATGAATTTCCAGTCTAGTATTTATCAACTTTTCTAGAAGGGTCAATTCCTCATAAAGGAACATATCGACCAGCTCAATTGTCCTCATTGGGCTAAATGGGGGCTACGAAATTTCGAAATTGTGGCTATGAGGGTGTTTATTCATGGTGAACGTAGAGATTCGAAGCTCTGGACTCCGATTAAGGCATTTGCGAAGAAAGTGCCTAGCCTCGAATATTGGATGGGCGATATAATTGGTTCGAGCTGAGTGTGGCAAATGGTTGTAGGCTCAAGGAAGCCTCCTGGGATTTTCGTGTACGCATAGACAGCCAAATTCAAAATATGCCCGCTCAAATATCGAATATTGTTTGGCTCTAAAGCATAGGATCTTGAAAGACGCCAATTAGTGAGTAATCCAAGCCTGTGAATTAGGGCTGATTGTCCAGTTCTTGAGCTTTACGACTGATTTTACTATTTTATTGTTGATTTCGTGGTCTAAATCGGCACAATTTGTCTGACATTAGGCTGCATTAGGTACCATAGTTAATCTAGTTCAGCTTGGACCAGAGCAAGAAGCTATCCCGAGTATGAACTACACCCTACATTCAGAAAAAAAAATTCAAAGAAATTTGAGTTAGCCAACATACCGTCCTCCACAATATGAATATTCTTCGGTAAAAGGCTTTTTGTTCTCATTGAATTTACAAACTTCCTTTTTTGCTTTTGGCTCATGAGTATTGGAGGTGATGTCGGGTAAAGCGTTTTGTCGAAGAAGATCGTGGCAGAATGAAGGTTTGTAAATCGCCTAAATGTGATAAAGAACTGGTCCCAGTATCTATAGGCTACAGATGCCCATGGTTCTGGGATATGTACACGGATAGTCTGGAGTGTATCTGAATTGATTTCCGATATAATAGTCGCCAGATTAGTGTATGAGGTTCGTTGTTGCAGGGGTAGGACAATTGTCAAATGTTGTATGGATGCAAAATGGGAAAACACCGTCGACGAATCTATGATGTCAGTAATCAGTGAAGCTCGGAAGATGAACTGATAAACACAGACAAACCTTCAACGTCTCCCTCAAAGAAAAAGTTGGTGAGACTTGGGAAGTTAAAGACGCCGCGCAGCTTGTCAGACAGCACGTGTTCGGCATCTCGACGGTTCGAACAAGTCCAATGAAGAGCGAAGTGACGCATCTGCGTCAGGTCTAAACTACACGACAGCGCCTTCCACTCTAATAGACTCAAAAAACTCAGGCTGACCCGAAGGCTGGCAAGAGGCGATGACTTTGGTGCTCCATTAAAGAGGTGAAGCCCCACATGACACGATTCAAATGTCAAAGAGTAGAGTGCAGGGTGTACCAACGCTTGGTGTAGGAATAATGAATAGGGAGGGACCTCTCGAGCCCAAGGTTTTGAGATGTCCATTATTTCGAGGCGTTTCAACGAAGAAAGCGAAAGAAGAAGATCACTGAAGGTTGGATAGACTGAGTCGTCTTCTTCGAAATCCTTCAGATAGTTCCATTCGATGGCGAGAATAAAAGTACATAGCTGATTGAATCGACTCAGGATTCTGAGGAATCTTCTTATTTCTTCAGGGTTAGCCGCATTCGACCGATGCTTGATATGAAGGTGCTTCGTGAGTGCCAGATTTTGTGAAGATTCCGTCATTAAATTGCAAACGTCCCAGTCGTCGACCTGGAGAGAGCCGTATAACGCACGGCGAACGTACGACAGAACCGATGAGTTCACTTGAGCCCAGACGAGAAGGTCGCTTTTCGGAAGGAATGGGATAATGTCACCAAGAATGTCGAGAGGAATATCCCTGGTGGCTCTCGTAGGGGTGTGGAGCGCTGCACACATGGCAGTCTAGAGCAAAGATCATGACGGTACTGGGTTGACACCCAAAGTGACACTGATCCCAAATTCGGGAATATATTTGGCAGAAAAATAACTCAGTTTTAAAACAATATATCCCTGAGTGGGCTCGGTAATTTTCAGTCCGAGGGCGAAGTCCTTCTAGCCTGGGTCTCTGGGGCACGAGAGCTTCAATCTGAGGGCCGTTCCTTCTCATCATCCAACTTCAAGTTACCGGAGACTTCTTGGGCAACTAGGAAAGATATTGGGTCGACATTCCTGTTTGTTTGATTTTTTTCTCACAGTTGAGCCATAAGTCAGTCGTGACCTCCCACTTCTTAATATCGGTTGTACTGCCCGATCCTTGTTGCACCTCACTTACGGTTGCAATTCCTGCTCCTGGCTCACGTCCATCATCTTCGCTTCGCGACGCGCCGCCTTGTCATGTTCAACCCGCTGTTTCTGATTCTACTCGTATCTGGATTCTTGAATCTTGTCTTGGGGTCGTTGTATCCAACTAGCCCTGTTTCTGACACAGTGTTTTACGCGGGCCAACCAGCCAACATCTCTTGGATGAACGACAGACACAGCCCGCCTCTGAAGGACTTGGGGAACATGCGGATTGAACTTTGGGCTGGAAAGGTCTGACTTTTTCTTTAACATCAATAAAGGCGTGGCCTAACAATATTTCCGCTTAGAATAACATTTCCGTGCTTGGAGAGGATATTGACCCTCTGGCGTTTTCGTACTTTCCTACTATGCCAAATCTTACATATTTGGGTGAACAACGTATCTAGTATGTTCCTTCTTTACTTTAATTTCTCACACACTTACTGATTTGCCTCACTCACAGTGGCATCCACTTTGTTCCCCACAACAAGCAACACGAAACCATCTACACGGCTCGCTTCAGCATTCAAGAACCTCCACCCTCGATGAGATCAATGTCCAACTCTTCAAAAGACCACGCGTATCTAACGGTCGTCCTTCCGTCAACAACCTACGTTTCTACACTTGATCGTCAAACAGCGCCATCAGCAAGTTCCACCCTCGTCGTGGACGCAATACATACGCAAGGCCTCAAGGATTCACCTTCGTTCCAGTCTTCGTCTAATGACGGTGGTGGACAAAAGCCATTCCATGTTAATGCAGCTGTGGGATCCAGGTTTGATGTTGAGAAAATGAAGTTCAGGTTGGTTTTTATGATGTGGCCGGTTTTCTTTGGTGTGTCGATGGCTTTGTAGCGGCGACATAACTGCCCCCTTTTCCCCTTTCTTTTCTATCTCGGATATGTACAGACCTTCAATTTCTTTGTATAACAACTACCTCACAAGCCACTACTCATGTATACTACACACCCCTGCCATTGATAGCTCAACTTTGATAAATTTCAGCAAAAATGAGATATAATGGCAGATGTCCATTGGCTAGCCGCCCTTATTGTCCTTTGACGCGTCGAAAGATGTCTTGTGAACGCGACCTGTCACACCACGAGGTGGGGTATTTTTTTTTTTTTTTTTTTTTTTTTTTTTTTGGTGGAGCGTTTAATAGCTTTGGACAATGCGGCAGACGGGTAAAACCCGCGGTCTCTAAGCGAGAACTCGCCGCCCTCCTCAGCCCGCTGTTAGTGGAGCATAATACTCCTGAATAAGAAGCCAGAACCTTATCACTTTCGTGATGGTTGATAGTGTCACCATGAGGAAATGCCTTTACGCACATGTGCGGGACTCATTAGTCGTGTGTCCAGAGATCATCCCCCTTCCCATCTCCCGTCATCCTCTCGATCTCCTTCATCCACCAACTTAATACCCGCTAAAACCTCATTTTCCTTTCCCTTGGGTTGTTGTTCGGAGAGTTTGAATATGTACAGGAGACCGTTCCAAGTGGCCCTGACTTGTTCAAGGTTCGTCCTGTGTTTTTCATATCTCTCGTTGGCTGACTTGTAGTCTAGAGTAATTCGGTTTTTTACTGCGTTTTTCCATCTTCCTTGTACCTCTTGGGTGCTATATGGCTTGTTTTCTCTGGCCCCGATGACTCTCTCGTTTCGCAAGTCCCATATCAGCTTTGCTGAGAGGGCGATCATGGTTGTGTAGAGGCGTTCGTCTCCTTTCCTTCTCTTTCCCTCTTCTGTTGTAATTTTGACCACTCCACAGCTTATTATTGAACCTACGGATTGCGGCCACCACTCAATTTTGCGTTTATTGAAGATCTCTTCGATGCATTTCCAGATTGTCTGTTGCCCTTCAGTTTCACACCACGTGAAGATGTGTTCGAGTGATTCCTCCCCTTCATCATGAACACACATTGCCCTTGCCTGCATATCCGGTTTTTTTGCGGTAAGCCATTTGTTGCCATTCATGTAGGAGTCGTTCGCAGTTCTCCACAGGAACTGTCTTTCTTCCTTGAAGATCGCCTTATTTTTCCAGAGCGAGGTCCATATCATCTTCTCAGATGGTTGGATTTTAAAGGCGTCCTCTGCATAGTATTTCGCTCTACTTATATTTTCGAGTGTTCGCCTTCTGCTTGGAAGCCCTGCTAGCTTCCTCTCTCTTATTGTTTTGTACGCTAGTTTTTGTGTGAGGGCCGTGAGCTTAGCTCCGGTCAGTCTCAGTGTGTCTTCCACCTTTATATTTACGCTCGTGGCCCTCGTTTTTTTGGCACCTGCTGCTGCCAGGGCGTCGGCCGCTTCATTTTCTGGGTCTCCGCTATGTCCTTCCACCCATTTCAGGTGGACTGGGGCTTTCCTTTCTCTGGCTCGGGCAACTGTGGCTCTTGACAGGTCTCGGTTTTCTACTCCGACGTAGCCTTCATTCTCCATCTTTTTCACGGATGATGTTAGGTGTTTTATTACAAATTGTGAGTCGGTTTTATTGAATATTTCGTTCCTTTTTGGCGCTTTCTCTAGGAGTTCTTTCATTGCTACTACCTCTCCCGTTTGGTTGGATTGGGAGATTGTTTCCGGGAGCTTAATCGCTCGGTTGTTTGGGTTACCTTCCCCATAGAAGATACCTGCTCCAGCTCTGGCGTTTTCCATCCCGTTGTTTTTGCATGCACCGTCCGTCGCGGTGTAGCTCTCTCTTAGGTTTGCGTTTGGGAGCATTCGCATGTCCGGTAATTTGCCCATTGTCTCACCTTCGGTGAATATTCTGAATACTTCCCCAAGGTTTCCACTCGTCGTGATTCTTCTATCGAAGGTTTCCCAGCCTTGTGGGCCATTCTCCTTTGGGTCCTCTTCGTAGTCCTCAGGTAAGAGGGAGTATGGGTTCCATTTCTCTGGTAGGGTGTTTAGGAGTTTCCTTGCCTGTTTCATGCACCCGTTTGGATCATTGCAGTCTAGATCTTCTCTCATGGCTTCGCATACGTGACAGGTACAGTCTCATTCTCCTCTGTGCAGTTCCTCCTCTAGATAGTCTGCGATGTCTTGGGCATCTCCGACTGTCTGGAGTTTGTGCTTAATAATTGAGCACGCACTTGCGTTGCTGCTGTTTACCATCCTCTGGATGGATGTTTCCGCTTCGCTGTGATACCATATCGTTCGTTTTCGGATAATTTCTTTAGAGAAGGCAAGTCCTTCTGCTCGCAGTCCGAAGGTTTGGGCTATTTTTAACATCTTTTGTAGGTGTTTTGGGAGTGCTTTCACCTTGGTTTTCCATGTCTGGAGAAAGAAGTCGGTCTTGACTTCCTGAGGTACGTTCATGGATCCTGGTGGGGTATTGTTTGCTAACTGGTATTCCGCTAGCTTTACCCATATCTGGTCCTTCTCTAGGATTAGGTCTTTGAGGTCCATCGTTAGGATGGCCTCGTTTCTCGCTTTTAAACCCAGGACTCCGAGTCCTCCTCTTTCTTTTGGGGCAACCAGGTATTGGTGTGCCACCGGCACCCAGTTTTTGTCTGCCCATATGAAGCAGTCGATTTTTTTAATGAGTGCCTTCTCAACTTCACGTGGCATTCCTTGGACTTTCGTCATGTATTGGGTCATACCACCCACTACGAATTGGACTATTAGGCGTCGTCCCTCTAATGTGGGGTTTGCGTATTGCCATCTCTCTAACGTGTAATTTATCTTTGTCAGCACTGGGTTCCATGCGAAGGTATGTTCTACTTCGTTCCCATACCATGCGCCTAAGATTCTAACTGCTTCTTTTTCTTTTACGATGTTTATATTTTGTGGGATCCTATCTTGCTCAGGGCTTGGCCTTCTAGTCGCAATTAGCCGTTCGCGGTAGTCTTTCGGGCCTATCGGGATGACCTGAGTCTTTGCGATATTAAAATGCGCCCCTGCTGCTATGCACCAGTCGTCGAGGATGCTCATTAGCTCCTCGTAGTTGTCGTTTTCGGAGAGGAATACAGTCGTGTCGTCTGCAAACAGGTTTGCGATGAGCCTCTCGGTCTGTCCAGGGATCTGAAATCCTTTTAATTCGGACAGTCTCATACTCGCGGCAAGGGGTTCGATAGCAAGGTCGAAGAGTAGACAGGACATTGGATCCCCTTGTCGGACTCCCCGTGTTACTGTGAAGGGGCTGCTGAGGCACCCATTAATCATGACGACTGTTTGTGCGTCCCGGTATAATTCTTGTATTGTACGTATGAACTCATTTGGGATGTTGAACCTTTCTAACGCTTTCCATAGGTAGTCGTGCGCAATCTTATCGTATGCCTTTTCCTGGTCGAGTGCAGCGATCATTCCATTTTGTTGAGAGTACTCGGCATACTGCATGACAGCCCGGATATTATTTGTTTGGTGGGTTATCTGTCTTCCCGGTACAAAGCCAGCTTGGCTGGGGTGCAGGAGGTCGTTTGCGACGTCAGCAAGTCTTACTGCTAGGATTTTTGTAAATAGTTTATAGTCTGTGTTAAGGAGCGTAATTGGGCGGTAGTTGGCAATATTTGAGCGTTCATTTTTCTTATATATTGGGCACATTCATCCTTTGGAGAATGAGGGGTCGTCGACTCCATAGTTAACAATATCGTTGAAGGCCGCCAGGAGGAGGCCTATGATGTCAAAGCCAGGGTGGTTGTTTCTCTCATCCTCTTGGAACCTAGCATGTGCGGTTTTGAATACTTCGTAGGTGCACCCGTTTATACCTGCTGCCTTTCCGTTCTCAACGAACTTGATCGCGCTGATGATCTCATGTCTTTCTACTCCTGCCGTCATGTTGTCGGCTTGCTTTTCGGTCAGGACCTTGTCGAGGGACCTGAGTACTTCTTCTGTTTTGGTTTCGCGGATGTTTCCATCTTCGTGGATCCCTTTGTTCTGTAGCTCTTTATGGTATTCTTTGGCTAGTTCCGCCATCTTTCCGGAGTTGTTTTCGAACTCTGGGTCTCTGCGTTCTTCAGTTTCACTAGTGGGTTTCTCCAGTGCGTATATGAGTTCTCGTGGTTTTGATTCTTTGTTAATTGTGGTCCAGTAGGACGTGGTTAGCTTTTCGCCGAAGACCCTGTTGGTTGTTGCCACTTGCAGCCTCCTCGTTTGGTGCTTAGACTTCTCTAGTTCTCGGATCTCTTTCTTTAGCTTCGAGATGCTACTCCTCGCGTCGTTTATTCTTTCCCTGGTAGGTGTGTTGTCTTCGTCGGTCTCCGTAGCACTTCCTTCTTCTGAGGGTGCCTCCTCTACTGATGGTTCTTCTAGCTCCTTCATCGCTCTTTTGAGCTTAGCTTCGAGTTCTTTAATTTGTTTATCCTTTCTTGCCGCTATTATTTTTTCGCAGTCTCGTGCTTCCTTCATTGCATTGTCCGTCCAGTTTTTCAGCAGTTTCTGAGGATTCAGTGCGTCTGTCCTTTGTCCCATATTTTTGAGTTTTTCCATCGTGGTTATTCCATTTTCTCTGGTAAGTTCTATCCATTTTTTGTCTTTCATCGCTTTATTGCTGATTGACCACAGGTCGTGGCCTATTAATGGGGCATCTTCGTTTGTTATTTGGACTGATACCATTTCGTGGTCTACTCCTCGGATTCCGCTGGGTTGTGTCTTCCACATCCTTGCGGAGTTTAGCAAGGGTGTGGTGCAGTAGATTCTGTCCAATCTGGAGAAGGAGGGCGATGCAGAGGCTCGGTGTTCATATGTGAACATCCTGGTCGTTGGGAAGGTATTTCTCCAGCCGTCGTAGAGGGCTGATTGTTCTAACATTTCGCCCAGT
Source organism: Flagelloscypha sp. PMI_526 (assembly GCA_021399455.1). Classification (NCBI taxonomy): domain Eukaryota; kingdom Fungi; phylum Basidiomycota; class Agaricomycetes; order Agaricales; family Niaceae; genus Flagelloscypha; species Flagelloscypha sp. PMI_526. The sequence continues at coordinate 109,718 of JAJTUO010000066.1, forward strand.
GCTTTGGTTGCGTTGTCTGGATCTTTTCTTGCTGGTGTTCGGTCCATAGGGTCCTCAACGACGTTGTAGTTGCCTGCTATTATGTCCGGTTTCCATTGGGGGTGCTGTCGGATCCAGCCTTGCATCCTTTTCCAGAACTGCGCACTTTCGGCGCCGTCTGAGCCATTTACGTTGGGGGCGTATACATTCATTATGGTTAGGGTTGTACCTCGGTGCCAAGTGAGTTTGATCGCTATGGCTCTTCCTTGTTCTATTTCTTTGAACTCACACTGCTTCCAGTTTGTTTTCTTTTTATTTAGTACTATTGCGACCCCTCCAATTGTGTGTGGCTTGTTTCTATCGCCTGAGCTGAAGATCTTGAGCTGCCGGTGGAATAATTTTCCTATTTCTCTCCGTCGCTCGTCGGTCAGGTGTGCTTCTTGTACTAGTAAGATATCCAGATTTTTGTCTCTCATTATCTGATTTACATGCATCCAGCGGTTGCCTTTATTATTTATGTTCTCATTGCCATAGCCATTAATGTTCAATGATGCTATTGTGGTCATCGCTCGAGTGCTTTTTTCGGTTTTTTGGGCTGCTCGGCACCGTGTGCATCTGTTTGGTCGGAGGGACGTTTGGGGCTGTCTCTCATTTCTTGGTGATTCTCTCCTGGGTTCTCCCTGCCCCATGGATCGTCTATTAGGGTCTGCGCCACCATCTACTTGAGTAGATTGGTATGGTCTGTCTGGCTCTTGGCCGTTGCCTCCTGGGGGGGCAGCTGACGTTGTCGGGTTGCCCGACTCGTACCCATTTGATGTGGTACATGGGGTGCTCAGCATGGGGCTGGCTGTCGATTGTTCCCTCTGGGGGGGTTCAGACGACGTGGAGCAACTACCTTCGGTGCCCAGGGGTTCGTGAGGGTCGTGGAACTGCGCCCTGGGCTCGGGTTGTCCATCCACTGGCCTGCTAGTTGCGCTATCCTGTCTGCTATCATCGAAAGTGTGGCTAGCAGGCGTGCCCACTCCTTCTCCAGTCAGTACGGGGCCGTTGTCCTGTGATCTGGGAGTTGAAGTTGGTTGTTCTGTTTGTTCGTTTGATGTAGATGTAGCGGTGTGAGTGTCTTCTGAGAGCCTGCCAAACTTGTCAGAAGTTGCGAGTCTTGGCTTCTGCAGGGGGATTTGGTAGGTAATCCCTCTGCAGCAGCCAAGTAAAGAGCTTGCTTGCCCGTTGGATGTTCTTTTCTTACGCGCTCGGAGCCGTCCTGTTGGTCCTTCCATGCTAGGGCCCCAGTAAATTAAGGTTCCTTGCGTGACGAGGCGTGTTTCGTTAATCCATTCGCCCCCCTCCCCTTCTGCGATCTTAGACTAACTACTCCAGCTCGATTTCCGGCCCTACCGCCGGGTCTCCCTTGTTTTTGGCTAGGCCACAGCGCCGTGTTTGCCGTTCTGGCTTTTAGGTGGGGGACTTGTTATTTTTTAAATTGGTGCGCTTAATATTATGGCTGTTGGGCAGCTCGTTTATAGGCTGACGAGTCGCTGCATCCCAGACACGAACAGTGTTGTCATCCGATCCTGAGGCAAGCTAGGAGCCGTTGGGGTGGGGGAGGTGTTATGGAGGTGGCCGGGTTTCTTCGGCTTGGGGCAGTTTGCCTGTAGGCTGACGAGTTGCTGCATCCCAGACACGAACAGTGTTGTCATCCGACCCAGAGGCAATTGGCGGCCATTAGGGAGGGGGGGATATTATGGAGGTATCCGGATTTCCGTAGCTTTTGGGCAGTTTGCCTATAGGCTGACGAGTTGCTGCATCCCAGACACGAACAGTGTTGTCATCCGACCCAGAGACAATCTGGGAGCCATGTGGAGAGGATGTTACATAGGTAAGTGGGTTTCCATGACCTTGGAGCGGTTTGCCTATAGGCTTACGAGTTGCTGCATCCCAGACACGAGCAGTCTTGTCATCCGTCCCAGGTGTGGGCTGGGAGACAATGGAGGCATTTGGTGTTTTCCGTTGCTCTGGTATTCCGTAACAGTTCAGAGTGGGGGTTTTTATTTTGTGCATCTAGTTTCCTAGAGGTGTGGAGTAACTTGTATACATGTGCTTACACAGAGTAAGTCTGACACTACGTTAGACGAAAGTCCACCCCTTGCCTACTCCTCTTGGGGGGCAGCCACCTTGTCGCATTCCTCGGCCATTTTGGGCCCCTCTGCCTCGTCCTCTCTGGGTTACGCCACTGTTTTCCGAGTTCCTTATTCAGCTCTGCCTGCCCTTTGGCCAAATACCCCTTTGCATCTTCGATAACTCTAATGACAGCACAGTTGTATTGGCTGTGGGTGGGTAGCTTACAGATTCCGCAGTTGAGGACGTTCCTCTTCTCAAGGAGCTCTCCATTGTAGATGAACTTGAGCTTCAGGACTGCAGCCTGGAATTCTCGTTGGGTTTTCGAGGTTCTCCCAATGGGCTTTCCACAGAGTTGCCAGACAAAGTAGGGAGGATCATCAGGGCTCTCACCTGGGACCTCAACTTGGTGGAGGTCCCATGAGTCAGTTGCTTGGACAGCTAGCTCGGCTCGTTGACCTGTGATGTTGTTTCCATATAACAAGTGTTGGACAGTGTTTCCGAAGTTATCGTCATTCCACGCAGCCTTTTTGAGAGCTGCAAGTGCTCGGCGGGCATGGGTTATGCTGCGGTCGCCTTGGATGTCTTGCCTGTAGAAGGTGGCGATGGTCCACGGTTGGAACTGCGCATCGAAGGGCATGACTGTGAAGGCTAGTCCCTGAATGGACGTGGGGAAGACGTGGTAGTGGAATAGGAATTTTGCGAATTTGTGCGAGACGCCATGCATCAGGAGGGCAATTGGACCGTCGTATGGGCCATCGCTTTTGGCCGAGGAAGTGAGCGTGAAGGGGCAGGAGACTTTGAAGTTCTCCCCCTTCTCGATCTCAAGGCCATGGAGGAAGAGGTTTAGGCGTTTGATTACGGTCTCGGGTGGGTTGTCGCTCCAGTACTTGTTGCCCGACCCAAAAGGGACAAGGGCTACGAAGTTGCCCTCGTCTTCCTCTACGATCTTCTTGATATCTGGGTCCCATCCAGCGGTGAGGCGTGTCGTGGGGATTTGGATTTGTGGGTAGATCCCGTGTGTCCAGTTGTGGGCTACTTTCACTGGCAGGTAGCTAGGATCAGTGTCGGAGCCACCCATCGTTTTATCGTATGGGTATTCGTCTCGGTCTGTCGGCTTGTTGGTCATATCTGCAGGGTCTGGGAGGACAAAGTTCCCTCCACGGCGGAGTCCAAGGGGGTGCATGTTTCCGGCAGCAGGTGCGCCGAGGGGACTATCCTGTTCCATGGTTGTGGGAGCAGGTGTCTTATGTCGTAGCTGTGGCTGCTTTCAGTATTGTTACATTGGGGAGATATGTGTTAGGTGGGGACGCACTGCAAATTCCTCTTCGTCTCTGGCTGGGGTCCCTCTCGCTGAGCCGTTCTCAAGCTTTTGCCTTTTCAGGCGTTCCTCGGCGTCTTGTTCGTTTGACAGTTTGAGTGGTTTCGTCTCTTGCAGTAGCTGCTGGGAGAGTCGGACAAGGGATGCTTAGATGCTTAGTATCAGGCTGTGTTATATAGGGCAAGAAAAACGTGTATTGTCGGAGACAGCGGGCTTGTGTTTATTGACTCTTTTGTGGAGGTTCGTGGTGGCAGGAGGCAAGGTGTGTTCCACGTTCTCGATTACATCCGAGTTGTTACGTCTGGCGGTTTTGGTCCGCTCACAACTTGGTGTGTCTCGTCGGTGAGAAATTGTGTACGAGGTATTATTCTTCTTTCTCTTTTTTATTTTAGGAGAAGGTTTATAGCTTGACTATACGTGTCCATTTGTATGTGACGAGGGAGTAGTGTCTATGGTCTCTACTCTGGCTTTTGACTTTGAGTCTCCGCCGTTTGACTTTTTTAGGTCATTTTCCTGCACTTTCGGCACGAGGGCCTATGGCGTTCAGGAGCGGCGATTTGTTTCCCCGTTTTTATGGGTACTCGTCCCTTGGGCCACGTAGAGGCTCGCCGCCGGACCATCACTTGATGGTGGTCCTTGTCCAAGGGGAGGTGGGGTATTTTCAAACCACCACCATCCCCAATGCGGAACCTTCCTCGGACCTCCACCACTATGCATGCAGAGCGCATTCTGGGGACAATAGTAACACGATCCATCGCGTGCTCTATTCAGATGCCTCTCCTTTCGCCGTCAACTTCTTTACGGTCAATAGACACTGGCGCCAACTGCAAGGCACTCATGCCAGACTCTCTTGCGATGCAGAACAACGCTCTGGAATTCACAATAGCTATGAATTCTGATCCTGTTTCCGTTCTAACATGTGCAGCCGTATCCGAAAGAGGTTTGTTTTCTTGTGCAAGGTTTTCCCGTTGGCTGATTATATCTTTTTCCTCCCCCTTCCTCACTGTAGAGACCCCCTGCTATCATATCTCGCTAAACGACTACTCCAACTGTCATTTATAGTACCGACCAAGAGACTAGAGTCACTTTTCAGGCAGAACCTACACCAAGTCGGCCAAAAACACAGCTTACTAGTAGCGTCAAGAAACGCCCTTACTCCCCTGCTCCGTCTCCAATGCTTTGAAAACAGTGATGTTGGATGTTGGCCACCACGGTTAGGGTACAATTTGTTGAGAGCCACGACAAGTACTGAACATTTCTCAGTCAACCCAAACGTCGACATTGATATGGACATGCAGAGCTCTACACTGAGCGTTCGACCACCATCCTTGTCCTCTACTTCTGCTGCTCCCGAGGTCCCAGATGCCCCAGCTACCACTGCTGGAGGTGGTCCTCTACGAATATTGTGCAAGGATCAAGTCGAAACCGAAGGAAGAAGAGGAGCAAGTTGAGCCCAGAGGCGTACGAGCGTGCTTGCCTTGCCAAAACTCTCACAGCAGAAATGGCCGCTGGAGCAGATCCGTTATTCTCCCTGCGCCCCATAAAACTGCGTTTCCTCCCTACTCGTCGGCTCATGCTTCGAGCTTGGGGATAGAAGGAAAGACACGGCCAAAGCGAGCGAGCTAAAACAGCGATTGTCCGTCGGACTTCTCGAACGAGGTTGGACTCTTCCACAGTCCGCGTCTTCGGTCATAACTATCTCGCCCTTGGAACTATTCCCTCCGTCTGTAGATTTCTCAAGCATGGAAATGCTTGTCCCACTCGATGAAACTACCTATCGACCTTTCGAACTTTCGCGGCCTTCCCTCCAGGCTTGCGGCCTCCTCCACCTTCTGCTTCCTGCCCCAGCTTCAAACCCGAGGTGCTCCAAAATAAAAGCCGCTGTTGGGGAGTTGATAGGGCAGGGGGTATGAAGAAATTGACCAAGGGATTGGAGAGAGCTATTGAGGAGATGAGTCATGTTCGGGCAATTGAAGATCAACAAATTCAATATTCGAAGAGCTTGTGGTTCTCTCCAGCTCAGCAGATCGACGTGAAGTTTCGCTGGGCTTGGCCTCTACGTCCCTTGGAAGTAGTGGAAACGAGCCGCGTCTTCAATACGTATACCTCCACACCATTCGACCTCAGCCGCTCGACCTCATCAGGCTTGGGAGGAATCGCGTGGCCTATCGGATTTGGCGTTCCTCAGATGGTTCAACCGAGGGGAACCTTAGTGAAAGACGTGTGGGAACGTAAACGAATGAGCAGGCACGAGGGTGAGAGGAACTGCGTGGGAGGATGTGCTGCCATGTGTGGCTCCAGGCTTTGCTCTTTGTTTCCGCATTTTAAAGCTTTTGCTGGTACCTACATTTTGCTGTTCACTTCCCGAACCGTTTATCACCACGTCCTAGAAGACTGTACTATGGGATTCAACGTGTTCTGTATATCATTCGCATAGCAGTATAAGAAGGTCACCCGCTGATGTACTTATTTGTAAGCGCTATCTTCTTGACTATTGTTCCAATGCAGAGACGAGCTATAGATGCTCAAGACGCGTCCGAATAGCTACTCAAAGAATATGCACGCTTGTGTGACACACGCGACCTGTCACCCTCCACAGCAGGCTGTTCTCAACCCCCACCAGCCAAGGAGCTCGACGGGGTCGTGGGTCTTGCCCCTCACTCAAAGGCATCTAACTACGGTCAACACTTTCAATCATGGATAGTCAGCCTTCTCCGCTATTTCCGACAACAACCAACTCCGACTTGTCGGCCGCACTAGAATCGACCAAGGACATCCCCTCTCGGCAAGAGCACATTGCCTTACCGGCTAACACCTCTCTGGAGAACGAACCTTGTGCAATGCGACTTAGCAGTACTATCTCCTTTCAAGAGTGTGCTACACTTCCCGAAGAGGTCCGTCTTATTACCTCCCACCTGAACTTTTCTATGGAGTCACTAACAATACACTCCAGAACCTCTTTCATCCATCAATAGATTGTCCTGAATTCTTAGAGGAACCTATGGCTTTAGACACTACTCCACATGATCTGCAAGGCTTCCCTTATAAACGTCAGGTTCGTGTTTTTTCCACAATCCCTGAAATTGCCCGACTGAGACTTATTCGTCCAACAGATTATGCTGCAAGCTATCGGACATGAGAGGACTCGACGAGTGAGACAGAGGATGTTGAAGGAGCTTCTAGATTCGGTGTAAGTCCAATGCTCCCCATTCGTTGACTGCATTTATTAACTGTGGCAGGCAGGCGACAATTTGACCTCTTACTTCTCACGCTATTGGAATGGAGATGGATTTTGTTTGGTATGGCTTTAGTCCATTTCATATTTTTCCACCACATTTTCATCACAAAGTCCAGAGGTCTGCAAAGCGCCTGAAGCAAACCAAATCCTTTCATGCGAATGCCCCTACAATATGTACCATTATGTACGTTAATTCTTCTGTGGTCATTCCGACAGTTATCTCTGCTAACATTACTTCTTAGGAATGTGTACTCTCAACTTTGAAACTTACAGACACGCCTATAATATGTCAGTTTCAGCCGTTTTTCTACAAATCTCACCCTCACCGCTATCAGGTCCACAGTGCAATCGGATAGTCGTCCCACTGCACTCACGATGGGCTATCATGAGCGAAGACGAGATTTCCGAGAGACGAACGCTGCTTCAGTTTCTAGCCGAGCCCACTGAACAACAGAATCATCTTCAAGCAAGTACATCCGTACTTGGAAAGCGAGCAATATCACCAGTGCCAGGGTCGCATGCTGTGAAGCGTGTCCGTCTATCACCTTGTGACGATGTGCCAAAAGGTCTCAATGAATACGATTCGTCAGTGGTGTGTCTTAAGAAACCCACTCTGCTTCTTCATCGGATTCTAATCCACTTCGAATTACTAGCTCTTCCCTTCGTCATTATCCGCAGCGCCGTCAGCGCCGTCCTCAAAAACAGAGTTTCTATTGGACGAGAATTCAGCTAGCGACGCATCATCTCCTTCCGTTCTTCATGATATAGAGTTGCCCATTCCTGCATGCCTCGCCTCTACCGATAAGTGTACAAGGTCTCCCACACAATCAAAGCCGTTTAAGGCCCCCAAAAAGTCACGTCGGCAAAAGAAATCTCGAAACCAGAAAAGGAATCTAATTATTCGCACCCTCATTAGTCAAGGCTGGACGGCTCCCCAACCCAATTCGGTTCCTCCTCCCCTTCCATCAATGGACCCTCCGTGCGATCCTTGGATCTTCCCACCACCTCCAAGTGACGAGGATATTATGGTTCAGGATTCAACCCCTGGTCCTCCTTCAACTCCAGTGAACCAGGCCCCTCGCATCAATAATCTGCGTCCCTCATTTACTAAGCGGCTAAAGACCGTAGTCGCTGAAAGGAGAGAGCAGGAAGCGACGGAACAACGAATTGCGTCTAAGCTTTTGAAGATGGGATTTACACCACCTTCATGGTGGACAAGTGAGGAGCCCATAACCAGCCTCGTTAACCAGAAGAAGAGATTGACTATGTCCGAAATTCCACCGCCACCGTTTCATATCAATGTGGACTGTTTACCCACTCCTCCGCCCGTCGAATTCGCTTTGGTCTGTCTCAACACTCCTTTTCCTGAGTCGGCCGAAAAAATTGCGTTGGATAAAGAAATTATAAAACTACGCACTGTTGCTGCGAGAGGCGGAGGGAAACTGTTATGTGCGAGATTGAATAGGGTACTACGAAAGGAACAGGAGAAGCAGCGTTCAGGGTTCTTTGAGAAAGAGTGGTTGAGATGTTTCATACAGCCGCGGCATCTGGATCCAGGTTGGGACGATGTAAAAAATGTTGAGATCGATCTACCTTATGTTTGACCTTTGTTTTCGTATCATGGTGGTTATCGAATTCGGACTGCAGTCCACATGTTGGATCAAAATGAATGATGAGTAAATCAGAATTTTAAAGTAGACGCAAAGGTTACTAATGCCATATGACAACCTAGCGAGACAAAAGCTTTGAAACCTTTAGCTGATACGTATCAGAGCCCCTGTCCAGAGCGGCTTACTTTCAACCGTGACCACTATCTTGCCTCCCCGAATGCCGACACGTTTTCAGCTACCTTATGATACTCTGCGTTTGCTCCTCGAATTTTCGGCCTCGGCTAGTCGTACATTAGCCTTTTCTTTATCGCTTGTATCAAAGGACGTGCAAGCATGGTATGGTCCTTCGTTCCCTCTCTGAAACAAGCCCTCAAGCCACATATAGGACAGATCCTCACTTGTTTCGGTTCATGTACTGTTCAGCTCAAAGTTGGTTTCAGGATGCATTGGTAGAAGGCATCTGTTACACTCGTGCAACACCACACCATCCTTACGTCATCGAGCCGATTCTTCCGACACCATACCGACCAATTCCACAGTCGGCGACGAGTTGCAACCAGCGGATCGTCGGCCGACTACTACCTTGTCGGCGGACCCATCAGTCTTCCCTACCAGATGATTCCCACGCATCGGAAAACCACCTCGACTATTCCCCATTCGGTATCTCACCATTCTCACACAAGGAACCCGCCTTTGCGGCGGGGGCCGCTCAGACCACATGGAAGACCCTTCCCCTTGTTTTACAATTTTATTTGTCTTACTCATTCTGTTTGTTTATCATCACGTGTTCTCCACATTCTTTTAGTATTTAAACCCGCTTTTACATTACTGTAACCTTAGTCAATAATCAACCAAGTCAGCGTTCTCTCTCTCTCTGTCCGACGCCTAAGTCCTTCGACTCAGCCAGGCGCTATTAGCGAAAGAAGTCCTTAGCCGTCCCGAGCCTTCCGCTTGGACTCCGCTTCCACCGCTGTCATTCTCTCTCTCCGCTCTCTTCTTTACCGGCACGTCATCGGACGTTGTCGGCTCTGTCGGAAACCTTTCGGTCCCACTCTCGTTCTCCAACCTCGTCTCGCACGGACTTAACAGTATTATTGACTCCAACCTTGCTGAGTCTCTTTCCGCTCCTTCCATATGCATTCTTCCCTTCGTACTCCCAGGTCTCCATTCCAGGAGGCTGCACCGCCTGGTTCTCAACGCGGCCGCCTTCAAAACGCGCTGCGCAGACCAGAGCGGCCAGGCCATGTGGAATATGATGCCCCGTCAATTCGGACATTCGATTCCCACATGACTCCCACTCGTCGGCGCCCGCGTCCCCATGTCGACGAGTTACCCGAGGTACCTGTCCCACCGGCAGCTCCGAACCGATGGGCAAACCTCCTCCCGAATTTCCTGAATCCGACTTCGTCTCAAGTCGGCCCTTTACCCGCCGACCCACTCGACGACCGACTCGAACCGGTAGCCGAGTTGGAGGAAGACGACACCGATTCTGTTCCCCTGGCGGACAATCCTCTCCTCCAGGATCGCTTCAGTGCTGGTGCAATCACCAGAGAGTTGGTTGAAGCACTCCGCGCCCTCACCGCTGCCAGCAAGGCTCGTGCTGAGTCCTCTCAAGGTCCGAAGATGAAGGTCCGACCTCCCGACACCTTTTCCGGTGAGGAACCGACCAAGCTCCGGCCTTTCCTGGCACAACTTGGCATGGTCTTCGCCAGCACCCCCAAGGACTTCGAAGATGATGAGTCTAAAATCATCTATGCCATCTCGTATCTTCGTGGTCCCGCCTTCCGATGGTTTGAACCCGAAATTATCGGGACAGTCGAGGGTACCCCTGTCCAATGGGCCACTTCCTTCGAGGCCTTCACTCGTGAGCTGTCGCTCAACTTCGGTGAAATCGACTCCACCCGCGAGGCCGAGACAAACTTGCTCAGCCTCTATATGCGAGCCGACGAGCCGATCCGGAAGTACAATGTCAAGTTCAATGACTATGCTTCCCGAGTTACTTGGGACAATTCCGCTCTTCGGCGAGTCTATTACGACGGTCTTGCTGAACGCCTCAAGGACGAGCTTGCCCACACCCCCGACATTTCGTCGTTAGCCGAACTACGCCTTCACTGCATCTCACTGGACAACCGATACTGGGCCCGCGAGAATGAGCGTCGGAAGGGTCGGCGAAACAGACCTTCTACCGCCTCTTCCTCTGACTCTTCCAGTAGTCGTGGCGGTAAGAGCAACAACAACAACAAGTCCAGCAATCGTCGTAATGATTCCGGACGCTTCCAATCTTCATCCTCTTCTTCGTCCTCTTCCGCCTCTACCGCTCACGGATCCGCTTCATCCGCCTCCAAGAAGGACAAGCCATATGCCAAGTACCTTGGATCCGACGGTAAACTTCTTCCCGCTGAACGCGAACGTCGCGAGAAGAATAACCTCTGTCTCTTCTGTGCTAAGCCCGGCCATACGTCCTCGGACTGCCCTTCCAAGAAGTCTGGGTCGATGAAAGGTCGAGCTGCGACTGCTGAGCCGACTCCCGATGACTCGGGAAAAGCTTAAGCAGCTCCGATTCTACCTCCGCTTGCGATCGGAGCTGCGTTGAGCCGCCGCAAGCACTCCCTGAGGTTCTTCATATCAACGCGTCCACTCTTTCAAGTCCTTCTGCTCTCTACCTCTCCCTTTGCCTTCGACAACCAGTGGTACCGCACGTTGCTTTGAAGACTCTCGTCGACTCCGGTTCTTCTCATTGCTTCCTTGACGTCCGATTCGTCAAGAAGCACCGCCTTCGGACTATCCGGGTCCCGCCCCGGAAGCTCTGCTATCTGGATGGTTCAGACTCGGTCGTGTCTGAGACCGCCGAGTTTTCCCTTGACTTCCCGTCGGGAGAAACACTGACCATCGAATTCTTTGTAACCACCTTGGATCCCTCATGCGAGGCCGTTTTGGGACACTCTTGGCTCACCCGCTACAATCCGTCGATTGACTGGGCAACGGGCCACATCTCGTTTCCACTCCGCTCCTCCGCTGTCGCGTCCCTTTCGGCTGCAGCCCCTCAGGTTACCTCCAATACGCCGCCGCCTTCCGCGCCCGCGTCACCAACTCTCTCAGAGTTCCCCGCTCTCCTCGAGCGTCCGCTGCCTTCCGCAGTCCCAGAACCTTACCCCGTCGAGACTCTGTCTCCATCTGCAACAGATGCTCCCCAACCGCTGGATTCAACTCCAGCTTTACCAACCCCTTTACCTTCTTCACCTTCTACGCCTACTCCGCCATCCATATCCCTCATTGGAGCTGCCGCCTTCATGCGTCTGCTTAAAGATAAGGATGTCGCGACCTTCCGCATTACGGCCACTTCACCCGACCTTTCGACTCGTGGAGCCGACGTTACCGATCTCACCGGGATACCGGAAGAGTATCACGAGTTTGCCGACGTATTTTCCGAAGCACAAGCCTTTAATCTTCCGCCACATCGGGAATACGACCTCAAGATTGAGACCATCGATGACCAGGTTCCTCCGCCAGGTCACCTCTACAGCCTCTCGCAACTCGAGAACGACGCTCTCCGGAAATTCTTGGATGAACATCTCAAGAACCGCTTCATTTACCCGTCCAATTCCGCTCATGGCGCTCCAGTCCTCTTCGCCCGGAAGAAGGATGGTTCTCTCCGCCTCTGCGTCGACTATCGGAAACTCAACCTTATCTCCAAAAAGGATCGGTACCCGCTCCCGCTCATCAACGATCTCCTCGATGCTCCCTCCAAGGCTAAGATCTACACCAAACTCGATCTGCGCCACGCCTACCACCTTCTGCGCATTAGAGAGGGGGATGAGCACAAGACCGCTTTCCGCACGCGATATGGTTCCTTTGAGTGGCGGGTCATGCCTTTTGGCCTCACCAATGCACCGGCCGCTTTCCAACGCTTTGTCAACTCCATCTTTGCCGATCTCCTCGACGATTCGGTTGTTGTCTACCTCGACGACCTTCTCATTTATTCCGCATCCAAGTCCGAACATCGGAAGCACGTCCGCGAAGTGCTCCGACGCCTCCGCGAAAACGGACTTTACTGCAAGCTCTCAAAATGCCAGTTTGATGCAGAAACCGTCGAATTTCTCGGTTTCATTATGTCCATCGACGGACTGAAGATGGATCCCGCTAAAGTTGAGAGTGTTACCACCTGGCCAGTTCCCCGCAAGGTCAAGGACATTCAGTCCTTTTTAGGTTTTTGTAATTTCTATCGGCGTTTTATCTATAACTACTCCGGAATCGTCCAACCGCTCACCCGACTCACTCGGAAGGACGTTCAATGGCGGTTTGGGCCTACCGAACTGGCGGCCTTTAACACGCTTAAGGAGGAGTTTACCCGCGCTCCCATTCTTTCTCACTTTGTTCCTGGTAAAGCTGTCATTGTCGAGACCGACGCTTCCGACTACGCGATCGCTTCCATCATCTCCATTCAGGAAGACGATGGCTTCCACCCGATTGCATTCCGCTCCCGCTCCCTTAATTCATCGGAACGTAACTACGATACCCACGACAAGGAGTGTTTAGCGATTTTCGACGCATTTACTCACTGGCGGCAATACTTAGAAAATCCCTCCCAACCCACCCGTGTTTTTACCGACCACAAGAATCTCGAGTACTTCACGACCACTAAGATTCTAACCCGCCGACAGGTCCGCTGGGCGGAAACATTATCGATGTTTGACCTGGAAATCATCTTCCGACCTGGCCGACTTGGCGGAAAACCGGATTCCTTGACTCGTCGGTGGGACCTCTACCCAAAAGAGGGGGATACGGGTTTCGCCAAAGCTAACCCCCAGAATATGCGACCCATGTTCACTCAAGAACAATTCCGAACTTCGCTCATGACTACTTACCTCGAAGAGCCTATGCTCCGTGCTGCCCACATCGTCGACTCCCATCTCCTTCGAGCCGACATCCTCTCCGCTCAGGCCGAAGATCCTGAATGCATTCGCCGCATAAAAGAACTTCAAGCCGACTCTACCGCCTCTTCCCGATGGTCACTTGAGTCGGACGGCCTCTTATTCCACGATGAGAGAATCTGGGTTCCAACCGAGGAACTCAGAGTGCGTGTTCTACAGCAGCATCATGACCATCCCGTTGCCGGCCACTTTGGCCAAAATCGTACGTTAGAGGTTATCCGACGCTACTATACGTGGCCCGATATCCGCACCTTCGTCCGCGATTATGTCCGATCCTGCGTTCCTTGCAAGCGGAATAAGGCTCCCCGACACAAGCCTTACGGACTCCTCGCACCGCTTCCCGTCCCTGAACGACCTTGGCATTCCATTTCAATGGACTTCATCGAAAAGCTCCCGAATTCCAATGGTTTTGATTCAATTCTAGTCGTCGTCGATCGCGCCTCCAAGCAGGCAATCCTCATTCCTACCACAGTCAAGGCGACTTCCGCCGAAGTTGCCCGACTTTTCCTTATTCACATCTTTGCTAAGCATGGCGTTCCGTCACACGTAACTTCCGACCGCGGGTCGGAATTTGTGTCCCTTTTCACCCGCTCTCTCGGTGAACTCTTAGGTATGAAGCTTCACTTCACTTCCGGCTACCATCCCGAAGCCGATGGCCAGACCGAGCGGACCAACCAGACTATCGAAGCATACATCCGTATGTACTGCTCCTTCCAGCAGGACGATTGGTCGGATTGGCTACCGCTTGCGGAATTCGCTTACAACAACTCTCCTTCCGCTACGACCGACATCTCTCCGTTCTTCGCCAACAAGGGCTATCACCCATCCATCGGTGTTGATCTCTCTAAGGATGTACCTTCCACTAAGGCCGCCCATTATGCCGCCGACATCCAAAAGGTTCACCAATACCTTCGAGAAACAATTGCCGACGCCCGCGACCGGATGAAAGAAGTTGCCGACAGGAAACGTCTCCCCGCTCCTGATCTATCAATCGGCGACGAGGTCTTTGTTCTAGCGAAACACATTCCGACTACCCGACCAACTTCAAAGTTTTCGGAAAAATATCTTGGTCCATTCAAGATCATCGGTCACCCTAGCCAAAATTCCTTCGAGCTCAAACTTCCCGATGAGCTAAAAGGTATTCACCCAGTCTTTCATGTCTCCCAACTCGAGCCCCACACTCCCAATCCTTTCCCTTCTCGTACCGTCCATCTTCCGGAACCCGATATTATCGACGGCCATGAACATCTCGAACTCGACCGCATCCTCGACTCCAAGACCGACTTCCGACATACTATTCCGCTCTTCTACCTAGTAGAGTGGACCGGTGGACAAGACACCGACGATCGGATGGCATGGAGACAAGCCGACTCCTTGATGAAAACCGCCCAAGAGAGTATCGATGAGTTCCACCTCAAATATCCCAACAAGCCTGGACCATTGTATAAGGCACTCCAAGAAGCCGAAAGGATCCGACTCGAGAAAGCCGGCAGGGCTCCCCTGGTCTCCGACAAGCCCCGAAAGACTCCCAAACGGAAGAATACCCGACAAGCCCGATCATCTACCGACGACTCAATCGTGACCGCCGTTCCACCTGTCCGGTCCCGACGTTCCCGACCAGTCGGTAAACCCAACCGCTACACTTAGTTACCTACCATGCTAGTACATACCCACTTTTGATTTCCTCCCACCTTTTAACTACTTCTCTTTTTCACTTAAAATCACTTAGTTACACCCTTCATTTTTAGTTCACACGTTCCTTAACTTTTTCTTTCTTTTCACACTGTTACTGCACCAAGAAAACTTCTATATTATAATTTTTTATATACAAAAAAGGGGCCCGCCAGCACTAGTTTACACGGCTGCTGACCCCGACCCTTCCGCCTCCTCGGGACCCGGTCCCTCATGCCCCGACTCCTTCCGACCTCCCGACTCTTCCTCCTCATCCGTCTCCAACTCCTCCTCCAACTCCTTCACCTTGGCCTCTAGGGCCCGGATCCTCTCCTCGCTCGCCTCCAAACGCTCCCGATAACCCCGCAGGACATCCTCCACATCCTCCTTCCAACCCGCCAATGACTGGTACTGGGAGCCGAGGGTCCCGAACATCTGGAGGGAGGCGACGGCGACAGTCCCGATCGTATCGCTCTCCAAATCCCCCAAGCGACGGCGCTTGGCGACCCCAGTCTCCTGTTCACCGACCGGCCGTCCCCGCTTGACTCCCGGCTTCTTCTCCTCCGCGGCCGCCTCAGCCATCCGCTGCTCCGGCGTCTTGAGCACGTCGCACCGCTTCTTCTGAACCTGGCAGCGGGTGCAGACCGTACCGTTCCCGACGTAGCAGGTCTCGTCGTCCTTCTCACAGCGAGTGCAGGGGTAGGCGGCGAGGGATCCCGTCTGTGAAAGAGTTAGCAAGGGTCAGAAAGGGGGGGAAGTCAGCCGCGTACCTCCTTGCCCTTGGCCTTCTTCTTCTCCTCCTTCTCCCGCTTCACCGGCTTGACCGGCCTTACCACCTCCACCTTCTTCTTCTTCCCCTCCTTCTTTGCCGGCACAGGAGCCGACGCCTCCGACGCACTCTCCTGCTCCTCCTCGTCACCCGACCTGGCCGTCTCTGCCCCCTCGTCGTCCGAGCTGTCGTGCACGGTGACAGCAACCGCCTTCTTCGAAGGGGACATCGACTGGGACAAACTGGCCAGTACCCTCTGGCGCTTCTCCTCGCTCCAAAGGCTGATGTCGGGGAAGTCGGAAGCCGGGTTGGCCGCCTTGCCGGTGCTGGGTTTGGTGTTGTTGGTCTTGACCATGGTGGTGGTTCGAGTTCAAGTTGTGAATGGTTAGCCGCCCGTTGCAGCCGCCTTTTAAACTCGCCTGCTCGGCTCCAATTTTTGACGGGTGGCATGGTTCTTTTCCGAAATCGGAAACATAGCGTGTTACAACAACTCTATTTGGTCCTCGAAGGGTCTCGTCCCTAAGAGGGGGATACTGTTACACTCGTGCAACACCACACCATCCTTACGTCATCGAGCCGATTCTTCCGACACCATACCGACCAATTCCACAGTCGGCGACGAGTTGCAACCAGCGGATCGTCGGCCGACTACTACCTTGTCGGCGGACCCATCAGTCTTCCCTACCAGATGATTCCCACGCATCGGAAAACCACCTCGACTATTCCCCATTCGGTATCTCACCATTCTCACACAAGGAACCCGCCTTTGCGGCGGGGGCCGCTCAGACCACATGGAAGACCCTTCCCCTTGTTTTACAATTTTATTTGTCTTACTCATTCTGTTTGTTTATCATCACGTGTTCTCCACATTCTTTTAGTATTTAAACCCGCTTTTACATTACTGTAACCTTAGTCAATAATCAACCAAGTCAGCGTTCTCTCTCTCTCTGTCCGACGCCTAAGTCCTTCGACTCAGCCAGGCGCTATTAGCGAAAGAAGTCCTTAGCCGTCCCGAGCCTTCCGCTTGGACTCCGCTTCCACCGCTGTCATTCTCTCTCTCCGCTCTCTTCTTTACCGGCACGTCATCGGACGTTGTCGGCTCTGTCGGAAACCTTTCGGTCCCACTCTCGTTCTCCAACCTCGTCTCGCACGGACTTAACAGCATCTTGGAACATCTTTGTTCTCCAACTGCATCGTCTCGTCTTGTCAGAGCACGAGCGTATGTTAGAACAGTCGCATGCAGAAGTCGCGTGGCAAATGTTTCTTATATCGGAAAGTGGCTCTCTACATTCCCCAATTTGAGTCAGCTTGCTCTTGGGTCGAACACACTCCCGCCGTTCTGTGACCTCGTGGACTTCGACGTTGATCAGACGTATCCCTCTTTGAGGAGATTGCATTTGAATATAAACAGCGCCCTTCACTCTTCGCTCGCTTATTCAAGCGCGCTCGATAATTCCTTCTGGAAGACCATCACTCACCTCGAGGTCTTCTCCGGGTATGAGGCATCCAGTGAATTTACTCCATTCATCAGTCCCGTATTCTCGACCCTGCCACAGTTGACGCACTTTGCGATTATCATACCATGCTCGTCTCCATCCGATATGCCTCTCGCACTCTCGAGGATCAGAGCGTCGTTCCCTCCTTCTCTTGAGTTTTGTATTTTGGGATTGGTAGACTGGGCCCGGCATTCCCGTGACGATTCTAGTATGATAAAGCTTTTCTCACAAATTGATTCGGGAGCATTTGATGACAGGATCGTGTTGTGGCCTGAGGAGTTAAGTGAGGTGATGTATAACCCCAGCGGGCGCGAAGCTTTTGCTCTGTGGGGTGGAGTTCCCGATGGTACACCCACTGTTTGGGATTTGGGCGAAGAAGCGTTAAAAAAAAGGAAAAGTGAACATTAGGACCAAAAAAAATTATACAAAAAAGTCTCTCGAAGCTCGAATGAGGCCAAAGCGGACAATTTAGACAGACAAGCTGGAGCATTGGCGCATTCCCGCTTTGACCGCGCCATACCGGTCGCGCACAAGCTCTCCTAATACAACGAAATGTTTAGGGTATTATCTATCGCAAATTATTTTTGGGAAGAAAAGATAATGTAACTACCAAGGAAGCTCCTGCCCGCTATACTGCTTATCCACTTCAGGCACATCGTGCTTTACAGAGTTATTCAGATACTTTCCATTGTCCTTTTTCCCGATATTCGAAATGGTTTCGTACATTCCGTTGACGCTTTGCTCGACTGTGAGATAGGCGTCTTTCCCGCCCATATCTGTTTGAGTCCACTAGGATTCACAGCAATAAGCGTCAATAACTTTTATCGAGGGACCGAAAAGAGATGGCGCACCCCAGGAGCAAATGCAATAACACTGAAGCCTTCGTCTGCAAGATCAAGGGCGTACTGCACAGTTAGCATACTGATCGCTGCTTTGGATACGTTGTAACCATGGGCTTGCACTCTCCCGTGGCGAAGGTGCGCTTGGGAAATTGATGCACCCCCTGAAGACCTTCATGAACTGGTAAGCTAACCGCAGAAAACAGGAATGTTGAAGTCATCCAGCTTACAGATTTATGATTTTTTTAACTGGACTCTTCCTCAATAGAGGAAGAAACCCTGCTATCACGAGATGAGGAGCCAATACATTGACCTTGAGAATCTCGTCGAAATCGGTTCTAATTTAAATACATTTTAGAAGGCGAAAGAAAGGGGAGAAAATCGACGGGCCCACACTTACACATTCTCAAATTTACCACCAGGAGACCTGGGGCCGATTCCAGCATTGTTCACGAGGATATCAAGTGTTGAATTGTGAGCTACAAGGGTGTCATTGACGACATTGACGGCCTTCTGCACAGAGCCTGAATCGGTTACATCCAGTTCGACGAAGTGGACTTTATCGGGTTGGGCTGCAACGACTTCAGACAGGGCTCCGTTAAGCTTTCGAGCTGTAGCAAAAATGTGCGATGTTTCAGGAGCCGACTTTGACGCAAGTAACTGGACGAGAGCGAGCCCTAGTCCACGAGAACAGCCAGTGACGAGGTAGGACGGCATGATATCACTTTGACAGTCACTTTCTCTACATGAGCCTTTATACCTTATTTCATACCTTTTTAAGACCGGAACCCTTCCGCGCGGAAGATTGTAATCACAATGACCAAATCCACCATCTAAGAGTGAGAAGCGATCAGTTACCCTCGGCTTTTGGATTCTCCTCGAGATGACTTAGGTGGCACTAGCCGCCACTTAGTTTGAGTTTAAGGGGAAAATTTGGACAAAATCAGAAGTTGATGAAACAGAAAATCTGGAATTTATGGTATTACAACGACATACAAAGTCCCATTTAACGACTACTCCCAACCTTCACTGCCAACCACCCTTTACTCCAAGTTTTTGGTAGGGCTCTCATGAAAGCCCGAGAAAATTCTTCTACATCATCTTCTCCAGATTCCAAAGGCAAAATAAATGAAACTGCCTTAAACTTCTCGAGGTACTCGGACTGCAAGCGCTCATCTAATGATGTCCATGGCGCTGGAACGAGGAGAGACCCTGAGGGGTCTGGCGACCCAAGGGGATTGTTGGTGTATGTCACGGTGAATTCGATCTCTTCAAGGCAAATGGACTTAGTGACTTTTTCGAGTTCTTGAGAGAGGGACTGCATGGCGCTGTTACCAGCAGGGAGGTAAGGGTCGAAGAGTGGGAAACATATAGCAGCTTTGAAAGTTTGAAGAGATGGGAATTTTTCAAATTTGAATATCGTGGGGCTGTTTAAAAGTGGATCTAATAAGAGGTGGGTGAGTATGATAATAAATAAAAAGGACAAATGCACTGACGGCCTTGAAATTGCATTATGTTGTATTGGGTTAGAGGAATGGCCCATTGTGTGAACCCCACGTCGAGAACTCGAAGAGTGGAAACATTTTTGGAAGCAATAGGCATCAAGCATGTTAGTTGGCCGGAGTAGTCCCCTCGGATGCTCAGGGTTTGGAGACGAGTAGTGAGACGAGGCTGGTCCTCTCCTTCCCTTAACGAGGTGTTAATACTAATATTTTCAACCAGGAGGTGCTCCAGTGCAGGGAAGGGAAAACGCAGCATATCGGGAAGGGATTGAATATGTCGCAGTTCCAGGGAGCGTAAATTGGGGAAAACATCTTCCATGAGAGCGCGTCGAAATGACGGAGAGAGGCTATTCCACAAGATCCAACCGGAATCGGAAGGCTGAGCATTAAGCTCCATACGGACGACATGGGGGAGGAGTTCAATAATTGAGTGAATGGAGCGGGCGAGGAGAGCTGAACCTGCGATCCTAATTTCTTGCACGAATGGTCGTAAATGAGGATTCTCTTTCACCGCTTGGTGAAATCGTTTTATAATCTCTGGACCACTAAGTCCTTTTTGAGATTTTCCACCCTTGCCCTCGCGGTATGCAAAAACGACGCGACGAAAAAGCCGCGCCTGGCATACTCTTGAGAACGAGCGGGACACTAGACAACATGCTCTCATGGCTTTCTTATGATCACTGAGGTAGTCCAAAACATAGATGAAGAGTTCGAGCGGGAATTGGGGGTGAGGGAGAGAAGAAGCAGACATCAGGATTTCGAAGTTTCGTGTTGAGATGGGAGTTAGGTGCAACCCTTGGTGGCTGTGCGCCGATGCCTGAAGTTCTTCCATTTGATCGGCACTTAAAGGAAGTTTGAGTACCCGACTCATAGAATGCCTGATCAGTGAGTCACCTTTATGAGAACCAGAGCCGGAGGCATGACTCGATTCCTATTCTGGACATAAACGTAGAGTTCATAGACTCGCGGTAATATGCCTTCTTGATACGCAATGTACATTACAAGCTCACATTGTTGGAGGAAGCGCCCTTATTATCAAACCTTTCACAACCGAATTCGGGTGGCAAAGTGACGGCTGCAGGTCCACTCGCTTCTTGGTCGTCATTTCGTGCATCTCTTCGTCACTTAATTTGCCCACAGGGATAGTCCATCGACCACTGCTGGCCAAGAGCGAGTTTGTCCATGTTCTCCAGCGTTGCTTTCAATTGTTGGCCAGAATTACTTCACTTTCGGCTGCTCTCGAGCGGCACGTTCGAAATCCTCGTACCCTCTTAGGCAGTTGCCATCCTAACTTTTTCGATGTTATTATTCACATACTCTCGCAAGTGCTAGCCGTCTACTAGTAGGTCCTAGTGCAGAGGTCCTCACACTCCCTTAGGACCATCGTTCAGTTCCAATGGAAGAAGAATTCTGATCCTCCTGGTGTTCAAAGGAAATGTACAGCGACTGGACAATGTTTTGAGTGATCCTCTTAAGGAACAGGCTCGCCGAAACTTGACAGCAAGGATTTTGTGGCCGACCAGTATGTTCTACGCTTTGCTCAGGCTACTACTATGAAGCTGACTCCTACAACCACGGCTTGGTCGAAGTCGAGAACATCTTCTGAGATCTGTACTAGTCTATTCGCATACGAATTCGGCCGTTTGGAGATTTATAACGAGAGAATGGTGGTTCCCGACCATGGTCTCTCAAACAACGGCTGTGGTATGAACCCACCCAGTTTGAAATGACAAACAAGTCCTTGGAGGCTGTTCTGCCGGAAGTTTGCACGTCTAGTCTAGTCGATAAGCTGTAATAAGGCCGTAACTGTTTAACTTAGAGTCTTTGGTAGCAGCCATTTTGGCTCGTCCGTTCCTTGATTCCGGCGGAACCTGAGTTGTCTCTCTCAACATAAAGTCGAGCCGGACAGTTACTATGCAGTCATATGCTGGTCTCCATAGCACTCAAAATAGCAGCTCCATGTGCTGATGATCATCTTCTTCGAACGCAAAGGGAGGGATCTACCATCAACATTTGTGATGAATCCGTCAACATGCCACGCATTCCTCTTATTACACTGCTATAAAGCGGTTCGTGCCCATTGGCTGATGGCATTCAAACTTCGATTTGGTTTCAGTCACATCAACAACTTCGCGCACCGCATCTGGATGGCTCATGGAGAAAGATGTCACACCGCCAGTTGGCCAGAATTCTATGTGAACGAGCATTCCTAAATTCAAGTCGAATCATACTTTCATCCATTCAAGTTCTTACTGTGAATGATTGAAAAATGCATTGTAGCCCGCCCAATTGGCACAACACTATCTATCCGATAAAACCTGTCCAGATAAGATTCAGCCACGGATGGCCATGTGCGCTGATCGGAAGAGTCGTTGGATACTCCCAGCTGAGAGGGTGGGAAGAGCTGTTGACCTTAATCGCCCTATCATATTCCTTCGCATGTATCGTTGGCAATGATTCTGTTCAACTTGTTCGATGGAAAGGAAGACGCTGCGCAAAAAACGTCGACAATATATCCCTATGGATACATTCTTGCAACCGTGAATTATCTGTCGTACAAGATGCCGAAATTGGGCAGGCGCCCGAGGTCGTCCCTTCCTTCCGATGGTGATGCATCAAAAAACTCTTCTCGCGACAGGCATACCATGCACTTACCCTGACATTACAGATTTCATTTTACCTTAATGGATCAAGGTATGTGCTAGAATGAGTGGCGTTTTGTACTTGGTTTACACCTGACTAGCGCAGCTGTGGCTTAGACGGTAACCTTCTCCAGTCGAACACCCGTGTGAGCTCAGTCATTAAGGATTTTGACAGCTCAAAGACGAATTCAATTAATGTAAGGGCCTTATTAAATTTGATCTCGTCCTTGGAGAAGCCTCTGAGTTCACATGTTGAGCAGTTTTCCTAGACAATCTAATTGAGGTTAACGACATGAGACCACGATCCATTAGGCTCTGAATCTTTTCACAACATATAGCTTCCTCGATATTAATCGATGTATTCATATATTTCTTGCACGTTTGAGCGTTCAGAGTAGCTGCCAGGGGTCTCCCACAAGGTTGAATGATCCATCCCTTGATTCAGCTCAGGCCACCTCCAAAAGGTCTTTATTGCGAGACCTGCCTTGGGTGTAACGGATAGGAATCTTTCATGTATATAAACCCGTCATTCCCGAAGCTCTGTTGGCCCCATCCCCTGCCTCCGCTGTCCAATGTCGGAGCAAGACGAGGACGAACAGTGGCTGGAATATTTCCGCCAACAGGGACTTTTGACTGAAGGGAACAGTCAAAGCAGCGGAAGCCAACTAGGTCATGTAGCGCAGTCCTATCCAAATCCTTTCTCTCCATTCATTGGTATGTTCACGATCTGCTTGCTTCTGGTCTGTTATGTGACGATGCCTGTAGCTGCACAACCGGCCCCAGTATCATTTGATGCTCACTCTATGTTACCCTGGGACCAGAGTCTTCCCAGAAGTCATCAGGGCCCTCGCTCGTCTCTTATTTCTCGATCCCTCTCGTTGCCTTCTCCCCGCACGGATCCGATATATACTGCCGGAAGTAATCAGCAATACTTTCAGGATAGAAATGTTCCTGGACCTAGTGCTTCGTCTGTAAGTAGTGCACAGAGTCCAGAACGCTCCTGTACCCGCTGCAACACAAGGGAGACGACAGAATGGCGGCGGCATCCCCACACTTACGCCACTTTGTGCAATGCCTGTGGCCTTTATCTGCAGACTCGCAAGAGGGACCGCCCGACACGCCTGATTGAGGGCCCACAACGCATCACTGAGCCTCCCCCTCATTATAATGGTCCTCGGTGCAGCCATTGTGGAGCTATAGACACGCCAGCTTGGGTGAGCGTCGCGTCTTCCTTTATTGATTCTCCCATGCTGTTACTAACTTCTTTGCGCCTGGAAGCGTCGAAACAAGGCAACCCAGGAGCTCTTATGCAATGCGTGCGGAATGTATCTTCGAAGCAATGGCCGGATGAAAGACTTGAATAAGCTTCCAGGCACACGAAACAAGCGATCTCAATCTCAGCCAGGAACTAGTCGCTTGAAATGACCTTAATTTCATTGCCAACCTTTTATTGTGCTATGCCCCGGATTGATTCCGCCGCACAAATGCTACCTCTGACCGTATTTAATAGCTAAGGTATCATCAATTCGTTAAATTATAGGAAGAAATTATTTATTCAGAGAATGAATCCTGGCGCGTTTTCTGCCAGGTTAGCGAAGGAACTCAATATCCACTTTTGGACCGATACTATGAAGGGTTTGCTGTTTGTGCCACTGCCTGAGTCTATTTTTCGCAAACATTCCTCTTTATTGCTCAACCCCCCGTGAATGCATAGCTGTCTGCTTCTTCAAAATTTCCAGTTAAACCCTTGTCAGTTATCGTGACAGGCTCGAACTAGATGAATCCATTCAACCTGATGTTTGCTGCGGGTCGTATTGATCATGTCGTGCAGCAATCACTTGTGCTGACGATACCAAATAGATTCGCCCACTTCCATTATCCCCAGAGATCACCGTCAGACTATCTGACGTCATACTATTGAGTTGGGGGTTACAGTCACACACTGTCACATGGATGAATGCTTGGTTTCGAACCACCACCATGCCTTTGCCTGGCTGCATGATGCTGTTTACGCTCTCCGGCCGAACATTTTTTCCATTCGACCGAAGCCTAATAGGCGCCAACCTACACGTTCACCAGCTTTAACGATGTAGTTTCGTTTAAGGCTTTAAATAGACTTCTCCACCCCCATAAGTCCGAAAGCCTTGGCATTTAGAACCGCCATGTTCCACCAATGCGAAGCGCTAAACTACGGTTTCACCGCCTCTAACGATATGCTTTCGTTTGAGGATTTTGCTCCTCAGAAGCGCTTTAAACAGCCTCTCCTCCACCTCAAGCGGAGTCATCCTTGCTCTCTCATGTTATATAAAGGTTCGAACCTTCAGTTCTGTCTCCCATCTTCTTCACCTAACTCACACATACGCACCAGCTGCTTTACTTTCATAGCTCTCTCTGGCTTGGACTTGGACAACCGCTTCTTTTACGATGTCACACTCTTCAGCTGTCAACGACAAAATCTTTTCACCAGAGTCGGACTTTTCAGGCTACAGAAATGATGGTGTCGATGGCGCCGACACTACCACGATCTCTCGCATTAAGTATGTGTCAATATTTTTGCTTGACATCGCCCAGTTTTACTCCTTTCTAGGCGGCGCATTGACTTTCGAACCCTGCCGATTATGAGTCTTTTGTATGCAGTCGCTCTCATCGACCGAACTAACATGGTGAATTGTCTCCTCCTATGTGCACTGGGGAATCATATTTCCTCATAAAATTTCATGCAGGGTATCGCGCGTGTAGCAGGAATGGGCTCAGATCTTAAACTTGTACGATTTTTATCCAGTTCGTAAATGCTCATTCGCTGTTATTTAACTTTTCCACCCAGAATGTCGGAGACCGATACTCCATTGCCTCTTGTGTCTATTTTGTGCCGTACATAATACTGTACGCTCTATCTCTGAGCCCGCACCTATTGTGACCCAACTGATGTACTTCAAGGCAACTCCCAAGTAACCTTGTTCTTCGCAAGCTTGGTCCCAGGAATTGGATGTCAATTTGCGTTGTCGGTTGGGGTATATCTCAGCTTGGAATGGGTTTCGTAACAAATTGGCACCAACTGTATGCTCTTCCCTTCTTTATTGAACGAAACCATTTAATTCAGTTTGCCTTAGTTCTGTCTTGCGCGCACTTCTTGGACTGTTTGAGGCCGGTTTCTTTCCCGCGATGGTTTTCATTATTAGCACTTGGTATACTCGACACGAAGTACAAAAGGTAGCGTCAAGAATTTTTATAGGTTACTTTTGTTGACTTCCAGTTCAACAAAGCGACTAGCTTTCTTCTACCTGGGCTCCATTTTCCTCTCAGGTTTCTCAATGATTTTTGCATATGCTTTGACTCTATTGAGAGGTCACGGCGGACTCAATGGATGGCAATGGATTTACATTATTATGGGACTAATCACTATTATTCTTGGGCTGACTGCTTTCTTCTTCATTCCCCACTTTCCCGATCAAAACAACTTCCTTTCCGCGGAGCACACCAAGGTCAGTTCAGCTATACTTATCAATGATCTTCATATCTCACCTTCCTTATAAGATCGTGCTGGCTCGCGTTGAGAAAGATCGCGGTGACTCGATGCCCGATAAGCTAACGAAACAGGTGATATTTCACCACTTGTCTGATTGGATGATTTGGGCACATGGTTCGCAACGGATTATTTGTGTCAATTTCAGTGATCCAATTCTTCCCCAGCTCTTATGTTTATGTGCAACACGATGCCTGCTTATGCTGTTGGTTTTTTCATTACCGTCATTCTCAAGTCCATGGGTTGGGATGATGTCCACTCTTTCATCCTCTCTGCGCCTCCTTACATTGCAGCTGTAAGTATTTTTGAAATTCTCCACATTGTGGCTTACTCAATTTTCGTCTTATGATTTAAAGGCTGCGGCTTGTTTCTTCTTCGCATGGGTAGCCGACAAAACGATGAAGCGAGCCATTTGGATTGCTGTCCAAGCGCTCCTCACTCTGATCGGCACGGTCTTGCTCGGGTTCCATAAATCCAGTGGCATTCGATACCTAGGTATGTGTAAGCAGCCACGACGCAACCACCTCGCTTACGATCGTAGGAATCTTTTTGATGAACATGGGTGCCTCAAGTGGAGTTCCTGCGGTGTTGGCATATGTTCGTTCTGCTAAGAGCCTTTTGCAATATTCAAATTAACATCCAATAGAGCGCAAATAACGTCATTGGACATTCAAAGGTGCGCATCACCCGGTTCACGCATATTGCAGGGCTGACGCCTCAGTGATAGCGTGCGATATCGACCGCTATGATCATCAGCTTTGGCGGTATTGGAGGTATATTTGCTACAACAATGTACGTCTTTCTCCTATTTCATATCCATGACTCTTGATTCTAAGCAAGTGCCTCCAGTTTCCGTGAGCAAGACTTTCCAGCTTATCGACCAGGAATTTGGGCCACAATTGCCTGCCAACTTCTTCTTCTCGTGCTTCTTTTAATTACAACCTTAATTTACAACAGTAGGAACAAAGATTCCCGGAGACACGGCCGTGTTTTGGAGGGTCAACCCAAGTTTATGTACACCTTGTAAAGCTGATATGTATTCACAGCGAGTATTTACTTGGCTGCAGTCTTTATGACTTTTCAAAGCTCTTCGTAAGAGCTTCTCTCGCAACTTCATCCTGTATAATGTTCTACTTTTCTATCGACATTTTATTTCGTACGTTATATGATCCCGTGCGGAGGCTGGTTTCTATATCCTATAATCAAACTGTGCTGTGACTGTGCTCAAGGTGATGGCGTCCAAAGAATAGATGAACAGCAAACCCAAGGAATAGGCTGCTAAGGACCAACACTTAACGGAGCGAGGAGCCACGAAGGGCATTTGCAACGGCTGGGTACGTGTTGCCATAGTCTTGTTTTAGATCACCTTCCTGAGTGATGAATTTTTGCGATCTTTCATACTTCGATAAGGAAGGTCCATCAAACCCGTGGACACTTTCACACGACTGCATTTCGGCGTAGGTATGTGTCACAGGAGTCAATGGATGTCTTCCCTTCGCAAAACCAATGACATCGCTTAGAATCAATCATAAATGCCCCTTATCGTCCGGAGTCTGAACCTGGAAAATTTAACTGGGCAAAGAACTTGAAGAAACTACGGTAGAGGCCGCTCATCCTTATGTGGGCTCGTTCTGTGCAGCCCAACAACCGGGAGGTTTGAAGAGATATGAATAGGCAAGGTGATGCGAAGTCATCGCCGACCGAGAGATTGGAGTCGCTGCCGAGGAAGAAATGACTGACAGACGCAATGGATAGCTTCAACATTGAACCTCAGAGGCCACTGGCTCTACCGTTATCAAGGAAAAGAGAACAATACCTTGAGAATCCCTAATACACGACGTACCATTCAGGATCTTCAGACATATGGTGCGGTTAATCCTTTACAACACTCTGACACGAGCGTATTTCCGATACAGCCTGTTCTTGACTGATTTAAATAGTGAGATCCATGTTTATAGGCTAATCAGTGAGGTATTGAATAATTAAAACCACCCGTAAGCAGCCAAGTGAGGGACAGCATCTGTTGAAACTGACGATAATCGCCCCATCACCTTTCCTCTCACACTTTGCTCATCGTGATCCCATTCGACACCGCAGATTAGTAATATGCACAGCAAAGAGCTTTTACAACATGGCCCCATGGGTAGGTGCCCCTGAAGACGACCGAATGGTTGCACAACAAAGCTGAAGCTGGATAAGCGCGCAAGGCTGTTCCTTCGTTGCGCTGTCAGGTTCCACAAACTCTTCTCTTGACGGGTCACTCATCTGTGGATCTCAAACATTTCAAAGGTTTCATTCGTACTTACGGAGCAGCTTCCTATTGAAGATCAGAATATTTCTAGGAATTGGTGATGTTATCTCTTCATTGACTTGGTGCCTTGTTACTCGACGCCCTTGCTTTCTTATGTCAGCGACTTTCTCGAAAGTCATTAAGTATTTGAAATGCTCAATTATTTCTAGTTCTTTATTCTTGAACCCATTGCTGATTTTGACGCTGTCCTCAACCATGCTTTCACGTTGGCCGTTTCCTTCCACGCGACCCGAATGAGGGTGACGACTCGAAGGCTACGGTGACTCGGTCTCTCAATCACTTCAAAATGTATAATGTCTTGGACATGGATCGACGGCCCATGCATTTCGTTCACAACTAGAGATTCGGAACAGCTGCCAAGGTACCAGTGACCGCGAGGACTTGATCCTTTCCCTCCTCTGTGTCTCAAAAGTATTCCTTATGCCAGCTCACTCGAATACAACAGATAGAAATCTTGTATGTATATAAGCTTGGACATGTTCTGCTCTGTAATTCCCATACCTTTCCTTCCGACCCAAATGCCTCCCCAAAACAACTGGACAGAGGAACAATGGTCTGGCGTTCCAGAGCATGGAGGTATGCCTAGCGGAAATTTTCAAGGTGGCGGACAACCACACGGTGGTTATCAGCTGCCTGGCTATCCGAGCACGCAACCGCAATTCGCTGGTATGGAATGGGTCAATCAACATCAAATGCTTTGTTCATTGTTTTTTATCTAGGGGGACAAATTAATCCAGGGCCATACAATAATATTCCCACTAGATCTTGGAACCCCTCTAATCCTACCCAATACCCTCCCCAAGTTGTACCTGGTCAGGGCGTGGGATTTCAAGCTACATTTCCGCCTGACAATGGGTACGGAAACACAGGTCCACAAGCCGGTATTTTTCAGAATACAGAGCGTCGTTGTGCAAATTGCGGGGAGGCTGACACGCCTGAATGGCGTACGGACCCTCGGACTGGCCATCAGCTATGCAATGCTTGTGGGCTCTATGTTCGGACGCAGGGAACAGACCGTCCTATGAGCTTGATAGTTGGTCCACAGCCTACTGCCCAGGCTCCTGAGGGTTATGATGGTCGTCAATGCAGCCATTGCAGAGCTATTGAGACTTCAGCTTGGGTGAGCCGCTTATATTCTCTTAAAGATTCACTTTTTCATATTCATCATTTGCCCTTTAACAGCGTCGTCATCCTACAACAAAGGAGCTCTTGTGTAACGCGTGCGGAAGATATCTCTATGACACTGGTCAGATGAGGGATCTAACGAAACCTCGCGGCGTACGAGGCTCTCGTCGCCTAGACCAGCAGTGATTCCACCAACGCTCCGACGACTGGCTTCATATTTACTTATATCTATATCTATTTATTCGCACGGGCATTAGCCGAGAAAATATTTTAAGGCTGCAGGACTTACCGGTCCTAAGTTACAGAAATAAATTATTTACGAGTATGGTGACTTGCCCTTAATGCGTTTGCACTCAACTAGGAGGAATTGGGGCAGCTGCAAATTGGTGTTAATGTTGACAGAAAGCTGGTAGTGCCATCATAAGCAGATGACAGACCGAAACTGTCAACAGTTTGAGCTTGAACGAGGATGTTCGCCCCTGTTTCTGTCCGAGAAATTCAACACAGGGCTTTGAGAGTTTCTATCCTCCAGAGGGAGGTATCATGGATGTGAGTGCACCAAACATCGACGAATTAGCCAGAGAAATTCACACTCTTAGGCTTGTTCCCAACCCTCAAGTCTCCTTGTGGAAGTCTCGAGCTTCCGCGCATGCACGTCATCACCAATTATAAGAGTTCTTGGGTAGGAAATTGTCTCATGGTTCAGAGGTGATCGTCGTCACCTGCGTCGAATGGTGCGTCTTTAGTTGGCTTCGGATATCTGTCAGAATCTGAGTTCGTTGTTCGGCATTTAGCTATTGCCTGTGCTTGTACCTGTTTCTTACACGTCATATCTGCTAACACTCTGTGAAAGCATTCTGGACTGTCCGGATGGTCAGAAACACCTGTTCTGCATCTTCGGTAAGAAGGGAGTACCTGTTGCGTTCCTGATTTTTGCACGCCCTCGGCCGTTCGTCTCAAGCTGCTATAAGTATAAGAGCTCCTAATCTTTTGACAACAATATCTACGGGCAAGTATCGTTCAACAGAACATGTTCATTTTCTCTCTCATTTCGGTCTTCGCGGCTGGTGTTACCGCTGACTGTGTCCAGTGAGTCGCTATTTATCCCTCAATTTCTTCTTTACAAATATCCCGTTTAAAGTAACGCTGGTTTCATTCGAGCCGTCGACACTAGTACCGGGCTTGAACTTGGGAAGTTGGTAAGTATCAGCTAGTAATCAACTACACAAATACGAACTTGACTGTCCCCTTAGGCTATCACCTTGAATGATTCCGGAAGCTTTGGTCTTACTAATTCCTCGGACGCTTCCCTCTACGCCAAGTTTATCGGCTGGAATGACTGTGTTAATGAATATCCCCTGTATCTCACGTAAGTTTTGTGATACTCTTCAAAGAACCTAGAAACCGGAACGCTGAAAACAAATTTGGGATAGGATTGGGAATGCAGTAAACCCAGCTCTCCAATATGCGAGCTATATGTCTGGGTGGGCAGATTGTTCCCAAGCGACTTTCCCTGGATGGCTCTTGTTTACGCCTTCGAATGGGGGCGCGACTGCGCGTACGTTTGTCTTCAAGTATCAATTTTGTTCATGCAAGTGATACGTATGATTCACAGATACACCTTACGCTGAGCCTAGTCAAATGCTTACCACGTTACAACATGACTGGAAAACTCCCACCACCTTCTGTGGTGAAACAATGAATTGGGGGGCCGACCTAAATGTTCACTGGGTCAATCCCAATGGCCGTACGTTGAGAAACTTTCACATTGTGGTATTTAACTCATTCTTGACGTAGAACTATGGTTTAATTTC
The DNA here is from genome assembly GCA_021399455.1 of Flagelloscypha sp. PMI_526. NCBI lineage: Eukaryota > Fungi > Basidiomycota > Agaricomycetes > Agaricales > Niaceae > Flagelloscypha > Flagelloscypha sp. PMI_526. The sequence continues at coordinate 140,604 of JAJTUO010000066.1, forward strand.
CCTGTTTTGTATGATGGTTCTTGGGATCGTAGTAAGTGTTTCCCCTCTCCGTTTTAATCAGCTTTATATTCAATGTTCATGGTCAGTTGTCTTTGCTTCGACTGTGCAGGATTATCCCAACTGGGGAATCTCTGATGTTGTTACTCTTGAATGGGTGTAGGCATTATTAGCATTTGGGCTCCGTGTTTGCGGGAAAGGGTGATTGATTTTCGATTACATAGGTAGGTTCCACGTTTATTTGAGCAAATATGGCACGCATTTCCTTTTTTCGTTGAAGTTATATAACAAATGTCACTAGCCAATGGTGAAAGGGTAATTGACTCCTTCGTGAGTGAAACAAGAGGTATAATAGCCTTCTAATAGGTTGAAAGCTGTCGCTCTGTGATGTGAGGTAGGAATACAGCTTCAAGCAACACAGAAATTTAGTCAAGAAGAGCAGCTACTATAATTGGGAGCTAAAAATCCCTGCTAGAATGGGTTCAACTGTTCAGGACGACCTGCGAACGAGCGTAGTCCGCCCTCCGTTTGGCTTGACGGGAAGAAAATCAGTCATATACAGAGCAAAGAAAAGAAAGAAATACCGCGGATCGTCTTCATTGCAGGGAGAAAGATAATGGAGCCTAACAGAAGCAAAAGACCAAAAGCGGGTATCACTGTCAAGGCAAGGACGGTGCTGTTAGAAACCTTTTCGCTCTGTGCCACAACAACCGTCAGTCCCAAAGGCTCACATTATCGTCGACAAACCAGGAACCAAATGCCCATCACAACGTCGCCAGGCCCTGCGTTAACAAGTTTGGCTTCCTCCCAACGACGCTGTCTTTACTGGCTCGACGTGCACGAGCCCAATGTGCGTCACGTACTTTGTTTTCTGAGCCTTGTCTACCTGTATTCATGAGTGTGATGATCGCGACCCAGGGGGACACAAGATTCTAATGCCGAGCCAAAAGCTACTGGACGAAGGAGCAGTGGGACGAATTCCAGCGTCAACATCAAGGTGTTATGACTGATGGAAATGTCTGAAGGATCGAACAACAGGTGGGTGATTATCCATTGCCTGGCCATCCTGGTAGGTACCCATAATTCGCTAATATGGTCACTTCGAATGTGTAGCGTAACAATTTTTCATATAGGGGAACATCTTAGACTGGGACATTACCACAATAATAATGCCACTGGATTTTGAGCCCCCCTAGTCCCGCCTATTACTAGGATACTCAACTTCTACAAGGTGTACTGGGTCATGGCTGGGAGTTCAACCAGTTTCCTGCCCTGGGAGAATGTATGGCCATATGGTAACACAATCAGGCAACAATCAAACCGTGGAGCGTCGTTGCACCGATTGCAGCACTTCCGAGACACCAGAATGGCGTACACACCCTCTAAATAGTCTTTTTTTTTGCAATGCTTGCAGAATATACCTTCGAACCCGTGGGCAGCATCGTCCAATGAATCTGATTGCTGGTGCCGCACCCATAACCGAGGCTCTGAAGGTTATAATGGCCCTCATTGCAGCCATTGCAGCAGGGTGATGGGGACTCCAACCTGGATAAGTCGTACATTCAACGTGTTCGATTCCGATTTTTTAACGTTCATCCTTTACACTTGAAAGCGTCGGTACCCTAATACGGGTCAGCTCTTGTGCAACGCCTACGGAAGGCGTCTCCACAACATCGGATCCTTCTCTTTACGCGATGTTTATGGGCTACAATGAGTGCGCTAATGAATCTCCGATTTAGTGCCTCAAGTAAGTGTTCTGGGTATTCTCTCGTAGCTCCTCAAAATAAAACACCTCTCTCTCTCTCTCTCTTGCATTCGGTGCTTACTCCACAGATCCCAATATTTTATTATGCGAGCTTTGTGTCCGGGGGTATGATTGTTGTAAGCCCTCGTTCCCAGGATGGCTTTCGCCGACCCCTTTGGATAGGGGATCTACAGCGCGTACGCTTACGTTCCAATTGTAAAGTTTGATCCCCTGATTGTCATGTGCGGTTCGCAGACAAGCCGTATGCAGAACCTACCCTAGTGGGTACTTCGCTCTGGCCAAGTGACCCAAGTCTCATTACTTCTTGGTGTTCATTGGTTATACTTGACATCCAGACACTAAGCAGCTCTTGGTCGACACTTGTAGAAGGTTTCTCCAAGACGCTGGTGAGATGAAGGACTCGAGCAGGCTGTGTGGTTCCAGCCACAGCCAGGAGCAAGACGTTTAGACCAGCGGTGGTTTCTTATGGACCACCACAACGTACCCTCGATTTCAACTTGTTTATATTTACTCACCCTTACAGCCGCTGGTCGAGAAAATATTTCACAATCACGGGTACTTAGATGTGATGCATTATAAATAATCATTCACAGTTATTATGGCTCGCACTATCATGTTTTGAGGTGCAAAAAAGTAGCTATTGAACCCTTTATCTATAGACTGCTGATCAGATATTTGAGAGTAGCATCATGGGCCGGTGGCACACACCTGAAGAAGCGACGAAAGCATTTGACCTTGAATTACGATGTCCGTCATTCTACGACTCTCGAGGGATTCGATCCAGTGCTTAGGGCTATTTGATAGTCTCTCAGTTTTTATCTTTTGTGGTCCAAGGGAATGGCGAAGCAAGCATCTACCAATTACTAATCGAGTGGTAGAAGTCACGCTCGGCTGCGCATTGAATCTCATTCCGATCTTAAGGATATCAATAAAAGAACTTCTTTGTCTACAGCGCGGAGATAGCCTTCGTCGCTTACGGTGAATGATGTGTTTTCCGCTCATGACCTAGACGTCTGTCACGAAACGAGTTCTTTGTTCGGGCCTGAGCTATTGCGGGGACTTGTGCCTATTTCTTTCTTTCATGTCTGCTAACACTCCGTGAAACTAATCTAGAAACACCAGTTCTGTCATGTTCGGCACGTGCGAAATGCCTATTGCGTTCCTGATTTTTGTAGGCCGTTGGCGCTGGCACTTTTGTCCGGACAGATATAAGAGCTCCGGGTGTTTGGCTCCAAGATCTGCGAGCAAGTCCTGCTTTAACAAAATATGTTCATTCTCTCTCTCTTTTCTGTCGTTGTGGCGGGTGTTGCCGCTGATTGTGTCTAGTGAATTGATATTTATTCTTTGGTTTCTTCATTAAAATTCTCTGTTTAAAGTTATGCTGGATGGATTCGGGCTATAGAGACTGGTACAGGGTATGAACTCGGGAAGGTGGTGAGCACCAGCTCGCACTCAGCACAGCGGTGAACTTGAGTGTCCCCTTAGGCCATCACCTTGAATGATTATGGAAGTTTTGGCCTCACTAACTCCTCGGATCCTTCTCTATACGCCAAATTTACCGGCTGGAATGACTGTGTCAACGAATATCCCCTTTATCTCACGTAAGTGTTTTGATACTCTCTCTAACGAATCTCTAAACTGGAATAGGATTGGGAATGCAGTAAACCCAGCTCTCCAATATGCGAGCTATACGTCTGAGTGGACAGATTGCTCCCAAGCCTCTCTCCCAGGCATGCTCTGGTTTGCACCTTCGAACGGGGGAGACATCGCGCGTGCGCCTATCCTCAACTATAAATTCTGTTCACGCAAATGACATGATTCATTTGTAGACAAACCCTATACCAAGCCTAGTCCAAATCCTTACCACTTTACAGCATGACTGGAAAACACCTACCACCTTCTGTGGTGAAACAATGAATTGGGGGGTCAATATGAATACCAACTGGGTCAATCCTGATGGCCGTACGTTGAGAAATCTTCACACTGTGCCATTCGCCTGAATTCAGATGTAGAACTGTGGTCTAACTTCCTTACTGTGTATGATTCTTTTGAGGATCGTAGTAAGTGCTCTCCCCCGGGCCTACGTTTAATCAGCTTTATATTCAATGCCCATGATCAGTTATCTTTGTTGCGCATGGCAAGGAATACCCAAGCTTGATTCATGAAGTCACTCTTGACTGGGTTTAGGGGCATTGTTGGCTCTGTGTTTGAGAAAAAAAGTGATTGATTGTCGATTACATAGGTAGATTCCATACTTCTTTGAGTAAATAGACACTGTATTTCCATTTAACGTTCATAGCTTACTACGCTATAAAACGACTGGGAGACTCTCACTATGCTCTGTGGTGAATCAATGAATTTGGGAGGACAATCTGCTTCCTAGCTGGATCAATCCTGGTGGCCGAACGCCGTGAATATCTCACATCGTGGTATTTGACTGATTCCAGATATAAGAGTGTTTTTCAACCTCCCTATTTTGTATGATTTAATTTAGGATCGTAATTTCTCTCCTTTTAATCAACGATATATCATATGTTCGTCACAAGTTGCCTTCGCTTCATCTATGACGGATTATCATAGTTGGGCGACCTCTACTGCTGCCACTCTTGAATGGGTTAGACGACTTAACATCTTAGCTCCGTATTTGCGACAAAGGTTATCAATGTTCGATTATATAGGAAGACTACATGTTTCATGGCAGAAATAAACCATGCGATTCCGTTTGTCAATTATGATTGTGTAAAGGATCGACAACAAAGTAGCAGACAGTGTTAGACTCTTCGAGTGGGCAACCATGAAACCGCAATAGCGTATCATCAAATTAGAACGCCCTTCAAAAAGACTTCAAGCCTCGGCCAGGGATTTGGAAGGAAATGAATGGCCCTGAGCTGTAAGAAATGATTCGCGTACTTTGGGGAGACGCTCGAATCAAGCGTTCAGCTCAACCAGAGCCTTACATCGAAGTGGGACGAGCGAGAGGTGAAGAGTTCATAGTGTTCTAGGGTAGCTCTCACCGAGCGGTCCCTAATAGATACAAGATTCGAGTAAGATTGTTGTACTTCCTACGTAATCCAACTGAGCTCTGTGCTCTTCTGATTCTCTGACCCCACGTGGGTGATAACTTGCCGTATTGTGGTAAACTACTCGTCTTGTATACTAAACCGGCTCCTCGGTTCCCCCGTCAAACGCCCCTCTCTTTGGCTTCTACTGAATCGTTTCCTTTCCGACACGTCCTGAATATATGTTTCAGACGAAATGTATTATCTCGAGAGGACCGAGCTGCCATGTGGAAAGCGCGAGGACGCGACTTTGAGAAAAGGCAGACGTGTCGACCCATATAAGCCCAATTTCCTATAATCAGTAAAAGTATGTCGGCGGCCATTCCTTCGCTCTTTGTCTCACCCTCATTTCCTCTTCATTCTCCAAATTCTGACTCATTCGCTTACTTCCAGCTGTAATCTCCGGTACAGGTGATCAGAAAGACGGCTACGACGACCATCAAGTTGAAAGGGATGTGGGTAGTCAGGACCAGCTACTATTGTGAGCGAGACTAAAAAAACGTTTCTTAGGATGAGCTAAGCAAGTGCAACAAGCTGTGGACAGACTTTGCTCTCGGCGACGATGATCACCACCCTTACCATTCCCAGAGGAATTCGAACCCAGGGCGACCAACACTCCCAGGCTGCCTAAGGTGCCTATAACAGTTCCATCTGTCTCCGGCACCGCGGTGGAACAAATAACAATTGAACCCGTTATCGATGTACTTCTGTTCAGAAATTTGTTCGTAACATCATGTGCAGGCGGCACCCCTGTACAGGAGTGAGGAAAGAAGTTGACCTTGATGATCGTCATTGTACGACTCTCGAGGGAGTCGATCCAGTACTCGGGGCTATTTGACAGTCTCTACGTTTTTATATTTCGGGAATGGCGAAGCAAGCATCTACCAATTACTAATGGTGTTGTCTTCTCCATAGGATTGCCTCCAATCTCCGCTAAACATCGAATCGTAGGAAGTCCCGCTCCTCTGCGTTTGAAACTCTTCCGATCATGAGGATATCACTAATAGAACTTCTTTGTCTACAGCGTGGAGACAGCCTTCGTCGTTTGCGGTGAATGATGTGTTTTCAGCTCATGACCTAGACGTCTGTCACCAACCGAGGTTCTTTGTTCGGGCCTTGAGCTATTGCGGGGACTTGTGCCTATTTCTTTCTTTCGTGTCTGCTAACACTCCGTGAAACTAGTCTGCACTGACCGGGTGCGAAGGAACACCAGTTCTGTCATGTTCGGCACGTACAAAATGCTTATTGCGTTCCTGATTTTTGTAGGCCGTTGGCGCTGGCACTTTTGTCCGTACAGATATAAGAGCCCCAGGTATTTGGCTCTACGATCTGCGGGCAAGTATCGTTTTCATCAAAATATGTTCATACTCTCTCTCTTTTCTGTCTTTGTGGCGGGTGTTGCCGCTGATTGTGTCCAGTGAGTTGATACTTCTCCCTTGGTTTTTTCATTAAAATTCTCTGTTTAAAGTAATTCCGGATTTATTCGTGCTGTCGACACTGGTAAAGGAGTTGAACTCGGGAAGGTGGTGCGCACTGGCTCACACTCAGCGCAGCAGTGAACTTGAGTGACCCCTTAGGCCATCACCTTGAGTGATTCTGGAAGTTTTGGCCTTACTAACTCTTCGGATCCTACTCTTTATGCCAAATTTATCGCCTGGAATGACTGTGTCAACGAATATCCCCTTTATCTCACGTAAGTGTTTTGATGCTCTCTAAAGGAATCTCTAAACTGGAACGCTGAAAAAAATTGGGATAGGATTGGAAATACACCGGTCCCGGATCTTCAATATGCGAGCTATATCGCTCTGTGGGCAGATTGTTCCCAAGCCTCTTTCCCGGGATCACTCTTATTTGCACCTTCGAACGGGGGTGCAACGGCGAGTACGCTTATCTTCGACGATAAATTCTGTTCACAGAAATGACATGCATGAATTATAGGCAAACCTTACGCTGCGCCAAGTCAAATGCTTACCACCTGGCAGAATGACTGGAAAACTCCCGACACCTACTGTGGTGAAACAATGAATTGGGGGGCTAATCTGAGTACTCACTGGGTCAATCCTGGTGGTCGTACGTTGAGAAATCTGCACATTGTGCCATTTGACTCAATTCAGATGTAGAATTGTGGTCCAACTTCCCTATTTTGTATGATCCTCCTGAGGATCGTAGTAAGTGCTCTCCCCTCCGTTTAATCAGCCTTATATTCAATGCCCATGATCAGTTATCTTTGTTTCGAGTACAACGACTACCCAAACGCGGCTTATATTGTCACTCTTGACTGGGTTTAGGAACATTATTGGTTCGGTGTTTGCGAGAAAAAGTGATTGATTTTGGATTACATAGGTAGGCTCCATATTTCCCTGAGTAAATAAAGCATTTATTTCCTTTTCCTTATATTGTCAATTTTAAAAATATCTTCGGCAGGCAATAATAACGGTAATTGAGTTTTCGTATGGGCCCTTGTCCTAGCGGTACAACGCACACGAACATTCAAACAAGTTGGAATGTAAGGGGCTTCGCTATGAAACGAGGGATACAGTGTCGAAGGAAAGGAAGAGATTAGTAGGAAGAGCTATTGGTATAACTGCGATCCCGATATGCTCATTAGAATGGATTCGACAGGTCAGAACTTGAGAGGGCTGATGCTCAGGTATGGTCCGCTTTCCGTTCCGATCAACAACTAGACAGACAACAATGTTTCGAGCAAGAAAGTATCATTATAATATGAATGTGCTGCCTTCATAGAGGGCAGAAAGATGATGGCCATTGATGGAGACTAACGGAAGCAAAGGACCACCAAAAGCGGGCGTTCCTGTCATGGTCAGGACGGATGCTGTTTGTCACTTTTTCACTTTACGCCACCACGAACTTCACTCCCAAAAACTCACTTCATCATCGTCAGACCAAGGACCAAATACCGCTCCTGGTGAATTCAAGAAAATGGCCGTTAACCTTTCTCGTGGGAAGTTTTGAGAGAAGCCCATCACGGTGTCGCCAGGGCCATCGCCAACGAGGTTGACTCTTCCAACCACGACGCTGTCTTTACTGACTCGACTTACGCGAGCCCAATGTGAGTCGCGTCCCATTTCTGAGTCTTGCCTGCCTGCCTACCCGTATTCGTGAGTCTGATGATCGTGACTCAGGGGGAACTCCCACTCGCCTGGCCATACATAAATCCACGGTCGTTCCTATTCTAAGGTTCAACCGAACCTCCACAACCATGGCGGCTCAGAATCTCGAAGGAAAGGCCTTTACGGATCGCATCGCTGCTCTCGCTCCAGAGGCTGGTGCAAATGCTCTCGATGCCGTCCTCGCGCCAAGTCTCGAGTACGAAGCCAATCTTCGAACGGTCTTCGCGACATCTAAGGACGACCCGCTGCTTAACGATCCTCTCGTTGGTCTCGTGGATATATTCAACGCTCCTGATGCTATCCGAACCACGAGGACGCGTGAAGTTATCGATGAGAAAGATATGACGGCCAAGCATGTTATGCCGTTGGCGGCAAATGTCCGACGCGCCACTGGCCAGCCCAGTATGGTTATCTAGTTTAGGAGGAGTTTCAGAAGAACTGGTGTGTTTATTTTCATCCCTCCTTCTTCAAGCCCGGGCTAAGCGATTTGGTAGGGCGGTGTTCAACGAAGGATCGCTTTCTCAATTGCTCGATTGGAACAACGTCATCGCAGCTGGAGGAAGCGTTCTAGGCATGCCTCACGCCTCTTCCCGAACGAGCCAAGGCTAGCAAGCGTAGTCACCGCAAGTACTACCACTCTGAGGCATTCCCTACGTCAGACGTCGACCTCTTCCTCTGGGGTTTGACCCCCCAGCAGGTGCGTATCGTTATTTTCCAAATACAACTTTGCGTACTCACTACCTTTCATAGGCTGAAGACAAGATCATCAAGATATACGAGGCTGTTAGAGACTCTGTCCCTGGGATGTGACTGTCCTGAGGACCAAGCACTCGGTCTCGATCCACAGTACGCGCTTCCCTATCCTCTTTAGCATTACATCTTAACTCCTCTTAGGCCAATACCCTTATAGGAGCGTCCAGATAATCCTTCGCCTTTACCGCTCCCCTGCCGAAGTCCTCGCTGGATTTGACGTTGATTCCTGCTCCTTCGCCTATGACGGCCAACGGGTGTATGGCAACCCTCGCGCCATCGTCTCCATGATGCGTCAAGCCTAATACCGGTGGACATGACTCGCCGTTCACCTTCATACTGAAGTTCGCTTATCCAAGTATGCCGACCGTGGGTACGAAGTCTATATTCCCTCGCTCCGTCGCGAGGACGTTGACCCAACGGTGAGGACCTTTTACTTATATATGTTGGCACTTCTCCTACTTAACACCTCTTTCTTTTAGATTTACGAACGAGCTGTCGGCAACATCACTGGCCTCGCACGACTCCTCGTCTTAGAGAAGATCAAGACTGCTGAAACTCGTGATGCCTTCATTGACAAACGTCGTGAACTTCGCAGCCGACCTGCTGCGGTACGCCATTGGAGGCGTAACAAGAAGAAGTTCAAGGGTGACTTGAAGGAAGACACGTCGATCATTGGAATGGAAATGAATGATTACGATGTTGGAAGTTTGCACATTCCGTATGGACCTGGATGGGATGCTAGAAGGATTGAGAAACTTGTTTATCAGACGGTACGCATTCTTGCTCGTACGCTGAGGCTGTCTTACTCATCTCTATTTTTTTTAGGATTTGGGGATGAATTCCACTTTCAACCCAAAGAATAAGGATAGGCGACTTCATCGTCACCCTGCGTTCTTTGGCACTGCAGCAGGAAGTTTTGGAAGATTGTTGCGAGGTCCGTTTCCTTCTTCCCTCCTCCTTTCTTTACCTCATGTATTCACTTTTAAAAATCAGTGTTGCCCCGAACCTATTGACGATGATGAACGCGAACTCAAGAAATCGGAAGAAGACACTTACATCACTGGTCGTATCTCTTTCATTGAAGAGAATCCAGGTCGTCAGTCCCTCAGCGGCAGCTTCAACCCTATCGACGTCGGCGAGTGGAGCGAGCAGGTCTACATGGCGATACAGAGAAACTTTCAGTGCCATTGCTGACGCCAATATCGCTCGCGTTCGTGAGCTCCTCGACCAACCTGAGCCTGTGGATGTCAACCGTCGTGACCACGTCGGTCGTACTGCGTTGCACCTAGCCATTCTCGTCGGCGCATCGGATGTAGCTCTGCTTCTCGTCGAAAAAGGAGCGAAGATGATCTCTCGTCTTGCCGACGGACGAAACACTCTCCATTTGGCCGCGCAGAAGGGTGACGTCGTGGTTCTGAAAAAGCTTTTGGAGAAGAGTAAAGAAAATGAGCTCTTAGTGAAGAAAGACGAAGATGACGACGACGCTGCGAAGACCAAGAAAGTGGTGAAGGACTCCTCTGAAGACGATTGGAGTTCGGACCCTGCAGACGGAATGGATGTTGTCACGAAAACCGATGCTGAGGAGAGTATGGAGGAGGATGAAGCTGATGATGAGGACGAGAGTATGGAAGAGGATGATGAAGCTGCCGACGACGACGCGGATATGGACAGTGCCTCTGATTCTGACAATCCACCTGGCACCGACTTGGCTGCTACCGAAGCGGCCATCGAAAACGAAGACGACCTTCCAGACGTTCTCGAGTTGGATCAGGCTGAATGGGATTTCGGCCTCACTGCTCTTAGCTATGGTGTCCTCGCGGGTTCTGTCCCAGTCATCGACGCTCTCCTCGATGCCGGCGCTTCCATTCAACCTGAAATCGAATTCCACCGGCTTCCTCTCACGGTCTGTCTTGCCATTCGAGATGATGACGTTGCTGTTACTGTGGCCACCAGACTCATCGAACGTGGTGCTCGCACATCCGCTGCTACACCCGAAAGTCTTACTGTATTCCACCAGGCTGTGGTGTTGGGCAAAACCCGACTCGTTGATCTCTTTTTGAAGAAGGAATCTAATTTGGATCGGGTTATGAATCATCCAACCCTTCCGGGTGGCTGGCGCTCATCTTTCGTCTCGCCTGTTGTGTCTGCTGTAGTAAAGGACGACTATAATATTCTGGCAAGGCTTTTGGCCTATGGTGCCTCGACCGAACCAACCGAGGAAAGCGTTGGGGAGGCAATCCTGGCTTTGTGAGTATTTTTTTCCCCCTGTATCAGTTATGTCTCAGCGCTCACGCGGTTATTCTTCTGTTCTGCAGGGACGACAATCGGCGCACCAGTGGGAATACTTCTGCCGATGCTGCCCATCGTCCTTTGGAGGCTGCAATTGCGACTTTCAGCGACCTGGCGTTCGCGCTTATGGACATTGGTGCAGCTGTAAACATTGGCTGTCAAAGTTCATTTGATCAATACTCTGGTATTTTGTCCGGTCTTTCTGTCTACGGCTCTAATACTAATTAATGATTTTGTTATTTTCAGACTCGAGCAACTGGCGCAGTCTTCTGGACGCTGTGCGACACCAACTTCAGATCGCTAGGAACGCTATTGCAGATCCAGAGGAATCGTCGAATAACGCCGAACGTGAACCTGTTCGAACCTCAGACACTGCACCTACCTGGCTCCCTCATCTCAACGAGCTCATGAATCGCCGTTACGTTCTGAGCCAGAAGAAAGACGAGTTTCAACTGAAGAACGAGAAGGATCAGAAGGAACGAGCTGAACAGGCTCTCAAAGGTCAAAAGACAGCAGTGAAATATTTGGAGGAGATCGAGGCCAGTTTGTTGAAGGCTGGAGCGAAGACGTGGAACGAGATTTTCCCGAAGGAAAGGGAGTCCACTGCCCAAAAAGAGCCAGCTAGCCGCAGGAACCGCCGAGACAAGCAGAGTTCTACAGAGCCTGATTATGAGCTGCTTTCGGCGGCATACTCTCGAACTGGTGTTCCGCCTCATCAAGTCACACGCTACGATGAGCTCTTTGAAGCGGCATTCACTGGTGATACTGAGAAGATCAAGACCCTCTGCCTACCGGAGAATAAGAAGGATAGCGCCTTACAAATCGCTGTGCAAGTGAAGCTGAAGACCCAACAATATGAGAGCACTGGTAAGTTTCATAGCCTCTCATGCACTAAGTATCTAACTTTGTTTATCTTAGGTTATACACCTCTGTTTGCCGCTCTCGCGAACAAGAAATACGCCACTGCTCGGTTTATCTTGGCTGTTGCTGCTGCTCAGTATCATCCTGGCGAAGGGAAGAAGCAGAAATTCAGCTTGAGGGATATTGAACTAGGTATGTTCCCGCTGTTCACATTTCCTACCCCATACACTGACGTTGTTTTTTCGCTGTAGATGAAGAAGATGAAGATGAAGATATAGATGACGAAGACGACGATATGTCTCTCGGCTCCGAGGACACTGTCAATCAAGAGAAGGTCACGTTCGTCGACATTGCCAACAGCAGTTCCCAGGTTCGCTGCAAGATCGAGCCTCGTACTCTCCTGGAGGCATCCTCCAACTTCCCTCACCTCGATGGCACAAATCACCCGTGGGGTTCTGCTCTCGTTCGAGCAATTCAAGCCGATGACTTCGACGACTTTGTCCAGATTGCGAACATGTACAAGCTCCTTCCCGACCAGCCAGTTCCTCTCGATGACCAGAACAAAAACGTTCTTGCCTCCATCATACTCGGCGACAAGCCGGATTTCTTACACGAGTATATCAAACGTACTGCCTTCGTCGTCCCCTTGGAGAAAAGGGATGAGGACGGCGAAGAGGATGACGAAGAAGGTGCGAAGCTGGTCAACGACAAGAACAAGATTTACCTCGGCTTGAACGTTCATGGCAAGAAACGTGCTGATTTGGCAAGGAAGAGTGATCCTGACTCTGTTGATACTTCGAACACCAAGTACGAGCCAGCCGTGTGGCAAGCTACCAGCCGTCATGCTGTCAAACTCCTCGAGTATCTCGCCAGTGACCGCCCACTGGAGGCTGTTCAAGCCTATGCTCAGAGTACAAACAGCGAGCAGGCAACCAAGATTAGAAACGCGAAGAATCTTGCGAAGGTGCTGCCTACCTGGCTGGGTTGGACGACGACGGCTGTGGGTGAAAACCCGATGGTCCCTATGTTGTTGGGTGAAGGAAGCGACGAAGCAGAGACGAAGCGTTATCAGAAAGTCCTTGCCATTGGGAACAAATTCAAGGGTGTCATGTCTCTCCAATTCAGGTTAGTGTTTCTTATTTTTAACTCCTCAATTTTTTGACCCCTTTGTATAGGATTAAGTTCAGTGGTCAGAACGCATTCCTTCTCGCAGCGGAACAGAGACTCCGTGCAGACATGTTTAAGCTGTTGGTTAACTCTGGAGTGGATCATACCGCGGTTGACTACATTCGAGGGTGAGCGATCATCTTTTTTAATGTCATTCAAATTTCTGACTTCCGCACAGATATAATATTTTCCACATCTTAGCCGCTCCTCCAAAGACTTGGCATAAGGATGATCCTTCTCTTGACCTCCTCGTCGCATTGCTCGACCTTCTTCCGAAGGAGGACACAGATGCTATGCTCCTTCAAAGATCCAAAGAACGGCTGAATACTGTCAGTGTGGATTACTCTTCTCATTTCTTCCTTAATTTTACATCATATTTCTTAGCCTCTTCTTGTCGCCCTCAAGAACCAAAGAAATTTGATCGCCAAGGCCTTCATTGAACGTTCTGATCCCTCCGCTCTCATCACTCCTGATGTGAATGGCATGACACCTCTGCATATCGCCACTGCCAATATATCGTACAAACACAACCTCGAGTTGGTGAAACTCCTTCTCGAAAAACTGCCAGCCGATCAGGTTCATGTTGAGAACGCCGTCGGACAGACTGCTTTGGATGCTCTCTCCCTTGCTTGGCTTCAAAAAGCCAAAGGAGCGCTTGAAGGGTCCGTTTCGTCACCTTCCGTTCTTGCGGAGAGGTACTCAAGTAACGTGAACTACCCCGATTAGTATGTTTATATTGTTTCTCTTTCCTATTGTGATCTAACCAGTGATGTCTAGCCGCCGAAAGGAATCCTTTATTAAGAAGCAAACTTCTGCTGCCGGCCAACTCCAGTCTACATTGGATGAGTTGAAAGCCCTTGGCAAGGGCACCGACAAGGTCATCCCTGCATTCACTAATTTCGCTGTCAATACCCCATCTCGCTTGGCCGAAGTGGAACTTATTCCAGTCAGCGATTCTGACGGGGATACCGATACCAACGAGAGTGCGGAGCCCGATACTTTCATGAACGAGACTCTTCGTCTCCTTCTCGCAGTTCCTCAAGTTCGCCAGCGTGTCCACTTGCTTGATGTTCAAGCGTCCGTGAAGCACGACCTTGGACGAGCTGGAATGGACGAGGACTCATTTGATGGTGAAGATAATGACTGGAGGTACAACTATCGTCGGAACAAAAGAAAGTCGGACGAAGACGGGTTGGAAGGTGAGGAGGAAAAGGAGGAGAAAGAGAAGAATACTTCTTGGAGTTGGAATGCTTTGAAAGTCAAGCGAGAGAAAGTATAGTTGATATTTGTCCAGCCAGTCGACCACTCTTTTTTTACAATCCTAGCTCTTTTTTGACCTATATTCGTATCAATGCTTCATTGAAACAGAAGAAAAAAACCATTCCTCCAGTTCAACAAATGCCGATGAACGACCGCGCTGAAAGGAGTTACCTCAGCTTGACTCTCAACCACCATCATTTAGTCCTTTAGTCACCGCCCGTCTTCACTCTGGCTTTTCTTCAGTCCCAATAAACTTCGAGAAAGCATCTATTCCAAATGTCTACTTCTCATGCAACGCTAGATCACACCGGCGCAACGCTAAATTCTTTGGGATCCCTCGTTATCAGCCGTTCTCAGGTCCGTTCATTCCTCTTCATATCTTCATCTCCGGATGGGTACTTAAATGCGCACAGATTGCCGCACCTTTGATTACGAGCAAAAGTATCCCCTTGATCCTCAAGGCAAAGAAGCCAGCCCGGAAGCACGCGTGTGGGCGACCTACCTAGACGAGGCTGAAATGGATGACCATGACATGATTCAGAGCTTCAGGGATACGATAGATTCGTTGCTTGTCTTAGTGTGTTCTTAAACAGTCAGTCTGGTTTCTTTCCTACTAGTAGGTTGACATAACTGTGTAGGCAGGTCTCTTCTCCGCAATTGTCGCAACATTTGTCGCCAAACCAGCCAGTCTCTCAAGCCAGACTTTACCCAATCGAATTTACTCGTCCAAATCGAGCAGACTGCACTCCTCCGTACGGGAGGGAACGTCAGCGCAATGAACAGCATACCAATATCAAATATCACAACTGATACTCGAACATACACGACTGCTGACTTATGGATTAACGGACTCTTCTTTACGAGTCTGTCACTCTCTGTGTCTACGGCGTTGCTGGCCGTTCTAGTCAAGCAATGGTGCCAAGTAAGCTTTTGCTTGTGTTACCCAGTCCTCATTTGACAACCGCAAAGACTTACACCTCTGTCACCTCTGGGAGCGCCAGAGATAGGGTCCTTACTCGCCAGTTTCGTTTCGACGGTCTCATAAAATGGAAACTACCAGAAATCATTGGTAGCCTTCCACTTCTCCTTCATCTGGCATTCGCGGTTTTCTTCGCTGGCCTGTCGTATTTCGTTTACGACCTTCACAAAAATATATCATCTATTGTCATCATTTGTACCGTTCTCGCTGAGTTTCTGTACTTTGGAAGCATTCTCTTGCCCGCTATTTGGTTAGAGTGTCCTTATCGCATACCGCTGCTCTTTCGGCCTGCGCGCTCATTGATCTACTCTTTTGGAAAGTTGTTCAGTGTTCTTGGATCTAATGGCTCCTCCACTTCTTCGATCCTCTACCCTTATTTGCCTCCGGAGAATCTGAAGATGAATAATATCCTGGTTGATATCCTGGATTCTTTGACGGAGGCTGAGAGCGCCTTGCTCAGTGTTCCTGATCTCCCTTATGATGACTTCCTTAGTCAACGGATGTTAATAACTGCGAGTTCTCTTGTATGGCTCTTCGAGTTATCTAACAATATGGCCACGCAGCGCATCGCGACAGCCGCGGCCTACGGCTCCTTTATTGAACATTGGGACTTGATCCCCAATTATCCACTATACCCTTCGATGCGGCTAGATGCCAGGCTTCTCTAGGCTTATTTTTTTCCAGCCATCCCACTCGCAATGGTAGAACTTGCGTTTGAGAGTGCCAGGGATACAGTCCATAACGTAGCTCCAGCTGACAGTGCAACGAGATCTTCCTTGAAGACATGGATCGATTAGTTGAACTAGTCTAACTAAGGTTAGGAGAATAAGGTAGAACCAGGCATGATCTTTCATGAATTGCAAGTAGGCAGTAGCTTGTCCTTTTCGACCTTGCGAAAATTCTGAAAAAACTATGATTTGCAGTTGTGTACAAAGCAGGCATAAATATATAGTACATACAGTCATAAAAATCTTTCAATGGATGTATGTTATGCAGGATTGTTCCGTTCGCAATACATAAATAATGTTCCCACGACTATATTGCCAATCCTTGTCCCTCATCCTCTTGTATACTTTGCCTCCTACGCTTCTCTGATGAACAAAGCTCGGCGGCATTTTCAAGTGTTCCAACACCTTGATAGGCTGGGGGCGAAGTTGCTCTGCTCTGTGCATCGTCCCCATCCCCACTACTTCGTTGCTCCTGTGTGGTTGAAGGTCCAACAACGTCCGAGCTTGAGAGAGGCGATGCTGCACCCTTAGGTCTTTGTTCGATGATATTCAAAGTTGGGTTGGCATTTGCAGACGGTGACCTGACAGGTTCTAATGGAATTTTGACTGGACCAGGATGTCTTTGCTGCTCGCCGCCAGCAGATGAACTTGTTGCGCTAAAGGGCGTTACCATCATTTCAGGCGCTTGATACGAGATGAAAGTCAGCTTGCGTCATCGGAAATAAAGGAAGTAACGAAAGACGAACCAACTGTGAAAGATAACTCTTGCTCGGTATCCTTATCCTCCTCTTCACCGCCACTCATGGACTCCGACCCGCTTCTCACTCGTCTCCTCTTACGGAGGAACCACCAAACTAGACCCCCAATAATGGTAAGCCCAAATACGCCAGTCAATACTGCCAAAGCGATCGCATAAGGTGGCAACCCAGATGAGTCGAAAAAACCAGGACTTTGGACAGCTGGTGTGACAAGGAAGTAGTCCAAACACAGTCCACCGGTCCCGTCAACGTGATTCATGCGCAATGTATGCTGGACATCTCCTTGAAGAGCGGGTGACTCCCATAGTGCTACATTGTATCGTAGCTCGTCGTCAGGTTCAGCTTGTAATGAGATGAAAGCCGGGGCATTCGAATCGAGTGTAAAGTTTGAACGAGGGGTGGAGAGTACGTCTTTGCATCCAAAAACTTCAATTTTAGTCCCTGTATTATAATCTAAGCCTGGGAGATACGCTTGGGTTAAGTGGAGATAACATACCAGTGAAACTAAATGTAACCACATTTGAAGGATCCGTAGTATTTGTAATTCCTCTCCCGAAGAAGTCATCATACGTGAAATTACCACCGCTCGGAAGCACCCAGTCTTCAGCTCGAGGGTGCGAAAAGTTGACTCGAGTATCCCGATCATCAATGAAGAAGCGTGTTGTCTTGTCGAAGACCGTCTTCTTGCTTGGAGTGTATAGGATATAGTCGAAGAAGATGGGGCCTTTCTGGTTAGGGTCCGGAAGTGTTGCTTGGCGACCTTGGATGGTATGGTTCGTGTTAGGATCGAGACCGGTCTTCTTGAAGAAGCTCTGGTGCCAGCGAGACTTCTCGGTTCCGTCAATAGTAGGAGACGTGAACGTCCCTGCTAGAGAACCATCGATGTAGAATTCAACATCGGTATTGGGGAGACCGGGCCGAAGTGCGCCCAGTACTTCGACTGTTGAACCTTCAATGTTTGAAACATAAATTGTAAGCCTAATTCAGAGACTTGAGAAGACGCGACATACCGACAAAAGTATAGGACCAAGTCGGTCCGACTTCAACGGCATAAAAGGTCGAAGCACCATATTCTCGAGGAAGCCCATTCCTAACCCATTTGTTTCGGTCTGAGAGCTGGAAGTCATCACTGTCCACGATAATTACGTCAGACATGGACCAAGAAGGGGGAAAAAGGAAGGGAGAGAAGATGAGGGTGGGAGCCAAAGGACTGCCTGCCCTTCCAAGTTTGCCGCCCGCGCCATATGATCTTCTTCTATTTGTCCGAGAAGAACCTGCGGTCGAGTTTCAAAATATTGAGGATAGTTTTCTGGGATTGTACAATGAAAATCCATGAAAATGTGTTGTAGCAACTTCGAAAGTGCATTCACTAACAAGGCATGTTATGAAAAGAGCAAAAAAGACGAACTCCCACCTACGGG
The DNA here is from genome assembly GCA_021399455.1 of Flagelloscypha sp. PMI_526. Lineage (NCBI taxonomy): Eukaryota > Fungi > Basidiomycota > Agaricomycetes > Agaricales > Niaceae > Flagelloscypha > Flagelloscypha sp. PMI_526. Next base: position 158,772 of record JAJTUO010000066.1, read on the forward strand.
AGTCGGGTAAAGAGTGGTCATTCTAAGCGCCGGGGACATGTACCTGGGCGCTTCCAATAGAATCCCCAGTTCCTGCATCCATAACCGGTAGAAAGTGTCGAGGAACATATGTGGGTAGTGGGAAATATTATAAGAGCAGACGGAATTCATCCTAAAGGTAGGGCAAAGTGACATGTCTGTCGATCCATGATCAGGCTTACCCTCTTAGGCTCTAAACCAGTCTAAAGCGAAGCTATTCACGTTTTTTCTGGCTACAGAGTGAAAAGTCTTCAGTTTATCATCATCAAATATCAAACTTTACTCAAGTAATAGTGTCACAAGACCATTGTAAGTGCTTAACAATCTAGCAAATCCTTCCCACCGTGAGTTCATATTCGCAGCCCAATTTTTTGCCTGGAAAATAGGTACTATTTAGCCCCTATTTTATCTTCCGACGCTACCGTGATGGCAGGACGACGAGGGACCGAAACTGATATGTGGCTTTGGAGAATCACTCTGTACTTCAGGAACATGAGGTGTCAAATTAGCTGCAGTCCTTGACTGAGGCTAAGGTGTGTTTTTCAGACTAGAAAGCTTTAGGCTGTGAATTAGAACTAATATTGCTTTTTAAAAGCCCCAGATCAACACTTGGCTGAAAGCAGAGCAGTCACAGAGGACATTAACACCGTACTGGACGAAAATACCACAGGATAGAACTATGGATTCAAGCTACGAGCCGCACATGTGGAGCCCGAGAGCATGGGCTGCGGTATGGAACAAGTCAAAATACAGGTTGTGGCAGTACATATACGCTGCCAATTTCAGAGGGGTCAACCTTCCACATTCTCACAGGATCCTTTCTGAGAAAAGAAATCGGCAAATTGGAAGCAACTGGCACCACTGATTCATAGCGTCTACCTTCTACGTTCGCATTGTACTCTTTTCTCAACCACGAACGACCATAACATCAAGAGCTCCGCTGTGCAAGGCATCTTGTCCACGAAAGCTACATAGTACATCCAACCCTTTCATAAAATGCAGGTCGACCATGGAAAGAGATATCTTCCGTAAGACATGGGATACTGTCAGAGGGTCACATGGCCATGCGTTAACCGTTACACCATAAAAGGAACATATCAGTGAACACAAGCTTCACTGATACAATGGCCGTATATAAGTTACAGGTGGAACTGTAGGAAGCGCCAGCCTTACAGATACGTCATTAGAATATGGAGATCGAGCAAAGATAATGGGCCGCCGGTACGGACCAAGTAGATCTATTCAGAACCTTCCTGATCGAGTAAAATGCTATGCCACGACTAGTCTCGGATAAATCCAAAGGGTATAGAGGCGAGTATGTATGTTCTATCCGTGACGGCCGGATGAACGAAATGAGTTTTACTTTCATGATGAATGCTCAACACAACCAAGTAAGAAATGAATCACAACTTCTTTCATGTGGCACCTAGGTACTCTCAACATTGTGGAGTCTATGGGGGACTGATGATTGGATTCAGGATGAAAAAAAACCAAGTAACCTCTAACTAGCAGTACATCATGTAAGAAACCCAAGGGAAGAGAACGGCCGCCGTGGGCGGGACCGGTGAGAGTGGCTAATAAACAGCCTCTGATCAGTTCCGGAAGTCGGAAAGCAATGAAGTAACCTACCGAGGACTGAACTCATCTAATCCATGGTGGCGCGAAGACCAGTTACGAGCAGTTTTGGGCCACATAAAGAGTCCAACCTATGAATGTGTGAGGAAGTGTCGTAATAAGCACCTATCCGGAACATACTTCGCTCATTGTGTGCAGTCCTCCGACGGTTATCTAAATCCAAAAAGTTGTCCATTGCCATGAACGCACATCTTCGAATCTCCCTGAAAAATCTAATAAATAATGGTGTCACTGATAGAAAGACGTGAAGCATACCGCTCTAGAAGCCACAAGTCCTCACAGGTCAGAATCCCACAGTCGCCTAATGTGCCTATACTCTCTAAGAACCAAGTCCTAGAACTGAAATCGCCTGGTTGGTGACTAGGTGAATTAGGGATGGGCACCATCCCAAATATTGCCATGAGACCGTCGTCCCCAATGACGTCCTTGTATGGGCCGAGGAATGCTAGTGATGCCAGTTTGACGATGGCGACTACCAGTGGATCGGAGACTACATTATAGCCATGTTCATGTTCGAATTTCCATACACCAGCAGAATCCATTACTGCATGAAAAAGTGTGCCGTCACTGCCTGTTAACATGTGTTGAGTTCAGGCCGAAGCAAACCAAAGCAAATAACTGGCCGTACCCACTGGAGCTGAGCCGTCTGAATCATTTGGAAGATAAAAACTCCAATTCCAAGCTCCAAGTTCATTGCGCGAGGTGAGGACGGCGTAGAGAGATCTTGCTTCCAAAGAAGGATCATCTGATACAACACGGGTTTCGATGGGAGGTGCAAGTGTAGAGGCTGATTCGACAACGGCTGACATCGGAGAGAGCAAAATGTGACTGGCAGAGGAGGTGTGACGGTTGCTGAGAGACATGGTTGAAGGCGAGCAAAGCATGTCAAGGGGGGTGGTATTGATGGTGGTGGTGGGTAGAGAGAGGAGGTCCAGTACAGCGGCAAATTCCATAACTTCGTCATCAGGGCTCGTTCCTTCCCATTTCGTAATCTCGCATCCTGGATACGAAACAACTAAGCGGTTTTAGGGAAACAGAAGAGTGTATTGAGGCTTGAAATGAGGTAAAAACTAGACCCTTGGCTCAACCGCACTATGTCTCGTGCAAAGTTAGCAAATCGGCTTCTAAGACGTCATTGCTGACATGATATCAAATGTCGAACTGAGAGGGAACGCCAAACGTGGAAAGCTCGGCTGGAAGGGAACGAGTTCATGGGACATCCGAGTCACGATGTACATGCAGGTAGCGACACGTCCTGTAGTGGATTGCAACAGTCAAACTCCGGAATATCAAGGAGACGATGAGCTTCTCTTCCACCTGCTTCCATTAGGCTTTTGTCCTCGTTTCACCAGGGATCAAAAGACAAACCATTTTATGTTCCTAAGTGCTGTTTTCGAGACAGGAGCATATCGGCGCAGGCTCTATATCGAAACGACCATTAGCAACAGCCAGAGGCTAAAAGGTAATAACAACGCGAGGTTGCGGACCCCATTAGATCGAAACATTTACTATCAAAGACGGCCTCTTTTTCTCGTCACACCCATCTCCGACCAGTCTCCTCCATCACGGCAGAGCAAAACAGCGAGTCCGCTAAAATTCCGATCATCAATCGCAACCCAAAAAGGAAGTTATGGCTCGCCTTATGCTCTCACGATCAAACACTGCCGTAGACTCGTCTGCATTTCCTTGTCGAATCGGACATTAACGGTTATATAATCTTTGATTGATCCGTAAATGCTGTCAATGTAAGCCAACGTCTCCTCGAGAACTTCACGGGGGGCGTCGACAAAAGATTCGTCCAACCCATTCTGCGCCATTTCCTGAATCATATCCTGTCGATGAGGCTGAAGAGCGCTTTGTGTTATAGCAAAGTCGGAGATAATTTGTGGGCGAGGGACGTCGCAGATAGATAGTGCGAGGGCTGCCAGGGTATATCAGGGAGAGACTCAGCGGATGAGGAGACCTACCAATGATAAGACCTGTCCTATCCTTTCCTTGAGTACAATGAACTAATATGGGATAATGCGACTCTTCGCATAATATCCTTAAAGTCTAAAAGGATCAGCATTTCAAAGCAGTTCCTGCTAAAACAATATCCCGAAAGAAACACACACCTGTCCAATCTCATCTTGACAGTAATCCACAAATGCTTTATATAATCCAATTAAGCCTTTTGCTTGCAAGACCTTTCGTCCAATGGTTTTTGGAGCCTTACGCTTTTGGCCTATTAAAACAAGACCAATGACTTTCCTGAACGCGATGTTCGCGTAAAACAAAGAGACATTAAGTGCTAGTAAGAACGTACAATTTGTACTTCAAAGGAAGTGGACCCCAAGCAGCCTTTGACCTGAACTTCTTCCCCGTAAAGTTCACGTAGTAGGAGTGGCATTCGGACTGTTTAGAATCTTGAGGTGGAGGAAGCAGAACTCCTTTATGCCGAGGAGGCTGTGGTGACGTCTTTGCTGAAGGGTATGTTTTATTTAATCCAAGTGGGTGTTTCCCCTCGGTTCTATGTGTCCCAAGGTGAGTTCTGATGATGAAAGAGCGAGGGACACTGAGACTCACTCCGACCGAAGATCTACAATGGTTCGTATCCCATATGTATCTCTGAGTATCTGAATATCCTTTTCCGTCGCATTGTCTATGTTTAGTAAAGTAAGCCAATGTGGAACCTGGAATTTCGACTAGGTCAAAGGAGCTGCCGGACCAAGTTTGCCAGACCGGAACAATCGTCCAACAGATATTAGAGGGTGAGAAGTAGTATCAGAAGAGTCACTGGTGCTTAGAGCTACGTCTCTGAAGTTGAATACGCCTTGAAATTCAGTTGCACTTGCTGGTGCTAACGACGTCATGGTAAGTTGAGAGAAGAGTGCTCTTCGTCTCGGATGCTGTTTGAGTCTGTTCACGTCATATTTGCTCATTCTCTTATGTGTCGACTTTTTTGTGAATCCCGCCTGGAGAAATTGTTGGATAGCCATCGACAAAGAAGGCGATATAATCAGAAGAATTCGTTCCCTAGCCATGGAAGGGGACTACTACGAAATTCCTCAGATCCAGTAGGGCACAAATTCCTCATATTTATCTTGCGGCAACATAACGTCTCCAACCGCGAGATACGATCATTTTCAGAGACTATGTCCTTGGGAACCTGTTCGGAATGTACTTACAAGGCAGAGTAAGGCGATCTGTCTGTAGAACTTGGGCACATACTCAGAATATTGTAAATAGCAAAATTTTTATGTGATTCAGTCAATGCAAAACTAAATGTACGGGAAATCTAGCACTGCTTCTTCTCAAATAACATAAAAACCACACGCGCTGGACATCATCATCAACACGAGCGTTCAACAGTTTTCACCAAAGCTGAAACTAACCTCCGTTAACATCAAACACGGATAACTCCATTGCTTCGAGTAGCTTAGATGCAGCCGCGGTCTACAAACATTACGTTAGATTACAGGTATTTCAAGGTCTTGTTGTGAAAACCTACCCAAAAGTTCAACAGACCTATCGCAAGGGGCAGCGCCGAGAGCGGCAGCTTCCTCAGGAACGGGAGCAGCAGCGATGAGGGGCAAGAACCAGATAGCTGCGAGGATGACCTTGAAAGAGGTGAACTGCATTGTGGCGGAAGGTAGGTTGAAGTCGTAGGAGGTGTTAGACTTGGTGGTTGGTATGTTTGAAGCCTTTCGCTCCTTCCCTTTATACAAGACTGGTTGTGCTTACAAACAGCTTTGTTGTTCTTTCGTTCTTCGGGAATGTAACCCCCGGAGTTCTTTTGGGGCATTGCTTCAATGTGGCTCAATGGCTCCTATCGGCTCATACACGATACTTGGCGAAGCTCCGGACTGATGTTTCACTGGCCTTCAGAGAAGAAACTCCAAGAATTCTATACGGAGTACTAATGGAGGATCCACTTGTAAATAGCTGAATTGTTGGGAGTTGAGATGGGCTGATATTGGACTTGACCGTCTGACGGAAAAGTGAGTTGAACAAAAAAGGATCTACAGATTAAGAAATACCAGCATGGCATGGGGAAACATGGAGCTTCAGAAAAATAGACTCGGCCATGGTCAGTTACTTTCGTTTATTCTAAATTTTGGTCAATGCTCCGATGCGCAGCTTGTTTGCTCACGTATTCATCTTGCTGTCGTGGAGAAGCTATCTCATGGCCAGCCTTCAAAATATGGCACGTTCAAGGTTAAGAGCGAAAAATAGACAGATTCTGTGGTTTTTCTTGTGTTTGAAACTAGATTGTATGGAAATGGTACGGGTTTATGACCGAAGTGTTAAGATATGATTTTTTCATGGTAAACTATGCCCCAAATGCAAGGAATGGCCAAATATATCTTGAGCGCAAGGAGTGAACCAGAACATAAGAAATGATAGCAGTAAAATAAAAACAGGATTATTGCTGACTCCTCTCCGGTCCTCAAGCTTTGGTGAGGACATTGAACGAAATGGAAGGAACACCTTCTGGGCTCTTGATTAACTCAGTCGCCCCTTTCCATTCGTAATGCATTTTTTCTTGGTAGATATGTTTTGACTGAATGAAAGTGTTAAGATGATTCGTCGTAAAATTGCTACAGGCAACTGACCTTCTCGGGATCAGGAGCTTCAAGGACAGACAGCACTCCTTGCTCTCGTGCCTACCAAAGTTCCACAATTCAGATTCCAAACCAAGGAAGTGATGGAATAAAATATATCTACCTTGCCTTCAATATATTCGCAGAGCTTGGTGGCGACACCGTTTCGCTGATAGTCAGGATGGACGCCTAAAATTTGGAGATGCCAGCTATTGAGGCGGACACCTTTACCAAGGATGGCGTCGACGCCTTTGTCATAGCGTTCTAAGAGCTAAGGAAAGACCAAAATATTAGCTAAAAGTGGCAAGAATTCCTGAGCAAACAGCTATCTTACATAAGGCCACCAGTTCTTTGAATTATCTGAGAGCTTCGAGAGGAAGACATTCCATCCACAACGTTTGACTTGATCATCACTTTAAAATTACATGAATATGATATGAAGAGAGAAAGGATGTGGAGGAGGAAGGAGGAACAAGACACGCACGTCAAGATAAACTTTTGGCCTGGTCCAAACCAGACGGCCACGCCTATGATGCGGTCATCATTCGTCTTTTTCGCAACCCAGAGTGCTCCATCAAAGAAGGCGGCTTTGGTGTAGCAAAGAAGAGACTCGTAGACAAGGTCTGTTGACTTGTCGCAACCAGAGTAAAAAAACTCTGTTATAGGCGGCTGAGTTCCATGGCTATGTTATGCAACTAAGAACTCACTCCATTCAAAGGCATCTCCGAGGACTTTCACCGCTTCGTCGAGCTTGGACTCGTCCGCAAGAAGTTCAAGGTAGGAGGAAACTGAGGTCTGGGATTTGGCCATGATTCGATGAGCTGGGTGGCGAAGCCAGGGTGTCTGGGCTGCCTTTATTTCATGAAAATTCCAGAAGAACTTCCATTGTGCATAAACGAACTCCGAGCAGGACACAGATATTCGTGTTCGTGGTGATGGGCGTCAAAGGAGAACTCGGTTCGATCGACCGGCCTTGGCACCGGATTTCCATGACCCGCTAAGCGTATTCATCTACTGTCAAAAGCCAAACGGACTTACATGCGGAGACTGCTGGAGCTTGCTATCGTGGCCGTTTAAACTCTATGTTTCTTAATCGAAGTAGCTACTGCAATGGAACTGCAGAGCCGAACGTATGACCAAGAAATTTGGGAAGATTTGGTTGGTGGTCTCGGCTTTTGTTTTCAAGTACTGCTTTACCAGGTGTATCTAATGCTGGTAAATGCAAATTCACGCGCTCACCGTTGGGCCCGCCTACATAATACCTCGTTTCCCCCCCAGACCTATTTTTCTTTGACAGATTCTGTCTTACTGCAAACCGTGCAAATCTCCCGGCGACCGGTCACGCGAGAGGAGATTCTTCCCCGAGCCCTGTATTAGTATGTTTTATTTTCTTATGTGTGGAAGAATAATCTCCGAACTTCCCAGAATTGGAACCAATCGCATTCCAGCTTTTTTTTTTTTTTGACTCCACCGATTTAGCTTCGTTCTGTATACCCGACAGCATCAGTCTCCTTTGGTCTTGCAGTTCGTACCTTCATGATTAGTCCACGCCTGGTCGTTCGTGCACGACAGGTCAATAAGAAAAACCCATCTAAGCTAAAAAGGTGTTCGTGGCCATTTAAGCTGAAGACATCTGTCGTTTTTACTTCCTCACTCCTTTCGACCTTTGCTTACAGGATGGCGGACTCCACTCAACCTCTCGACCCTGCTACCTTCAAGCCCGACCTTCCCGATGAGCTTCTCTTCATCGAGAAGATGTGGCTTCAGGGCGCTCTTCTCTCATCCATTGGATATGGGGCCGTTGTAGTCCTCTCCTACATGTGCATTTACTTCTTGGTGAGCGAGAAGCGAGGCACAGGAAGTAAAGCCTTCAAGAACTACTTTATTGTGTATGTATTGGCTTTGTTCATCATGGCAACGCTCTTCCAAGTTAGTCGCCCTTCCCCGGATTCAAGTGCTGACTGCTAATGTATGGCTCTCTGTAGGCTTGCAATTCCAAGTTCACAGAGCTCGCTTTTATCGACAACAGAATGTATCCCGGAGGACCTGCAGCTTACGAAAATGACTTTTTCTCGATTCCTGTCGATGCTGCAGGAAATGTTGTCTTTGTTCTGGCAAACTGGTCCACTGACGCCCTTCTTGTAAGTAACTTCATTTATACTCTCAGGATTTTGAACAGCTCTTTATTCATCTGTAATGTAGCTTTGGCGATTTTTCACCATTTACAGACAGAGCAGAATCCCTCTGCCTGTCCTTTTGTTCGTTCCCATCTTGGCTGGCCTTGGTTCTATTGGTGATTATCTTTCCCAACCTTATATTCTCTTTGCTCATGTGTACTGCAGCAATGGGTTGTCTTTTCTTGTTCCAGTTGTTCAAGTCGAATGTGCTTGAAACCTCTGTGGCAAACACGAATTGGACTCTTCCCTACCTCGCTCTCTCGCTCTCTCTCAATGTTTTATTGAGTCTCGCCATTGTAGGGAGACTACTCCTTTTCAGATACAGGGTCTCGAAGGCTCTTGGTAACGGATATGGCGGCAATTACACTAGTATTGCATCCATCATTATCGAGTCCGCGGGTTTCCATGCTCTGCTGGCCTTGCTGTTCATTATTCCTTATGGAATTGGATCTTCGTGAGTTCTCGTCGAGCATTATATCTTCAAATCTAATAATGCTCTTAGTGTCGCAATCGTTTTCCTACCCCTCCTAATGCCTGATCAGGTAACAAATTCGCGTACTATGGTTTTCTTTGGGCACTGCTAATTGAAATATAGTGTCTTGCATCTCTTCTTATCATCTTCCGCGTTGCACAAGGCCAGGCTTGGACTACAAACACTTCTACGGCTGTCATGCGCACAACCAACGGCTCTGGTAGTACTGCAGGCGCAGCGACCAAGGACACTGAGATTGCATTCAAGGTTATGAGTACCAAAAGTGTGGAGACCAAGGTCTCGGAGACTTCGTTCAACGGGAAAGACCAGCAGCGTTCCTATGTTTAATTGGTGTTGTAGTTCGATTTTCAATAGAGAGTGGTTTTTGCTGGCTTTCATAAGGAAATCTATAAGTGAGATACTACAAGCTCTCCAGAGGAAACTATCTCTTCTACTAGAGGTCAGGGAAAATCGGGGAACGACTTCTATCCGTGTCGAACTCTGGGTAAATTGCCCATAAGCTTTACAAATTGTACTGAGCACAAACTGCCAGCGACGAAATTCATTGGACTTGGTTCTATCCTGAACGCAGCTATATTTCCTCAGAATGAACATGCTATTGCAAACAAAAAAGTTTTTCCGCACAAAACGAATGAGCCCATGTCAGTGAAGGGAAACGAGGATTCTTGCATTTTGCGTCTTGCTTCTGTCGCTCATGGTTTAACGACAGTATTCTAGTTTTTTTGCGCTTCGGCTCTGTGCGCTTGCGAATCACTTTCATATTGGAAACAAGGTCTACACGTCGCAGTAGCCATGTTTTAGCTGGTGACTTCGAAGAAAACTGAGTTGGATTGCTTTCACTCAAGTGACCCACCTATGTCGATTTCCAACCAGGATCCTTAACAGGCTTATTACGATCTTTTTTTCTTCTTTGCGATGGCCTCATAGAACATACTCCTTGGGCGTAAAAGCGGCAACACAGCTCTTGGCTCTTACCCTCATGAATTCCTTCGGTGTGGCTCATTGGTCCCTCGTGATCTCGACCGCCTCGACGTGGGCGATAGTTCTCTTCGTTCTTTTATCAGGCAATCGGGAGATATATGAGCTAGGTATGTTTATTGTCCTTTTCAATTACCGGTGACTCATGGACTCTAGGCGATAACTTCTTGCCTGGCACACAATCTTCCCCGGTCGCACTGCATATGGGCAACACTCTTCATTATAATTTGAACGATGATGCCGAATGGAAAGCGCTAGTTCCTCATAACAGTCATACGATTCGACTGGGCGGCCAAGTGTATACCCCTCGCATTCTGCATCAAATGAAGTGCCTCGATATTTTACGGACGCATTACCTTGGACCCCAGGTAGAAACGCCTCCGCCACTCATTCGACATTGCATGCAATATATCCGACAGATGGTCTACTGTCAGAGTAACAGTCGATTAGAAAGTGTGCACAGTACCAGAGGGAGTGCCGATAGAGAGTATGAAGCCGTTTGTGAGGACTGGGGGTCCATCTACGCGGCGATCGAGAAAGCTCGTAACCAGAACATTGGGTGAACGAGGACAGATTCTATCAACCGCGTATTTTCTCAGGATAGCTTGATACTTCTGACTCATGTATTCTAAGTCACTCTCAAAGGCTTCTATTGATGTCTAAACTTAGCAGCATTTATAGAGGCCATCACGTCATCCAGATGGGTATTTGAACAAAACACAGCTAATTTGAGCAGCGCCGACGTTCAATTTTAAATGAATGTGAATCAAGTTTGCGCTTCTCGTGGGATTTCATCCATATCAGTCTATTTGCGGATCCGGTAATATGCTCAAACCGAGTGGGCCTGGATCAAGCCAAGCACACGATCGTATTACCCTCTGACATCCGATTTTAAGCCAATGAGAATCATGTTTGTACTTCACGTTGCATGCTCCGATGATAGCATTTCTAGCTCAGCACCACACATGTTCCTTTCATGTTTCTTTTTTTCCATGGGAATCAGAAGAGCCCCAACTGGGGCTTGTTTTACTCTTTTGTAAATGGTATGATAGTCTCGCCCAGCCCAGTAACAGCGAAGCAATGTTTTCTTTCAACTCTCGCCGCAACGAGTACATAGCACTGAGCGATTCACCAAGGTCATCATCGCCAATCCCTCAGTCTGCGGGGACACATAGGAACGCTCTCATCGTCTTCATCGCGCTCGGGACAACAATTCTGAACGCAGTCATTCTATACGGAATCTACAGCGATACTTCGCAACCCCGGCCCCTTTGGAGTTACTCCCGTCAAGAGATTGGTGACCTTCGACGTCCTTCTCAGTTCATTGGCTTTGACCAACTGGACTGGTCGAATGGACCCGACCCAGCACGGAAGTTCGACTTGAATCCCATGCTTCTCATGCAGGTGGATTCCGCTCGACCCAATAAGGTTTTCAGCCAGGATTTTGCGGCCTATAGGAGCTCAGTTGGGACAATTTATCCAGAGACTAGGAAGGTACAGGTCACACATTCGGTTTGTTTGTCTCAATAAATGACAATTGCCGTCGCTGATCATACAAAGATTTCCACAGTTGCCCAGTTTCGCTCTATCGATTATGGGATGGAACAATGCGAGATTCACATAAGATTCCCCAGCGTTGTTTCGGAAAGTCGACCAGCTAGACTGTCGCTTTACCGTCTCGACTCGTCTAGAATTTTGAATCCCAACACCTTGACCTATAAGAATATTCCACTTAGCTTCTCGAAGCTAGCGGAAATTGATCAGAATATGGGAGAATACAAGAAGAATGTCACTTGTGCCACCGACTCCCTTTTGACTTTTGAGCTCAAGTGCTCAAATGACTCACGGGATGAATGCAACTTGGAATGGCTGCAGAATCCTAAGCAGCGGGGTGAAGCAAGTGAGCTTTCTCTACCACTTGTTTGCCATTTCACAGCTGATGGTCCGTAGAATTCTGGATCATTCAATATGCAACCAAATAATATTGGTAGTAGTTAAATAAGTCTGGTCAATCCAACAGTTGCTTTGCATACTCCTCGAAATCTGCCTGGTTCTGTAAAGTTTCACGGTGGATATAATCCCAATCTTTGCAAATAGCATCACCAGATCCTGTTTCTGCGACAACTCCAATATGCTCCATAAAGTCCCCTTGCTCGAGGGCACCATTCGCGTCGCAAAGAAATCCCTGACGCAATTGATTAAGGCAATGCCGCATGTGGCCTGTGGTCGCTTCTCCATCGTGCCGGTTGAGGATAGCAGCCTGTATTTGCCAAAGACAGTGTATCTGGTGATACCAACCGAGCACAAACTGCATGTGTCCAGTTAGTTACCTCCGCGAACATGGGCTCATGAATCTACGGACAATACGTTTGTCAGGACCAAGTCGCATTCTTCCAAAGCCTCCTGGTATGTTTGACATAACAACCCATTCTTCTGCTGTTCGTGGGTCAGAGGCATTCAGGGGAAGTAGAGTGCTGTCGCGAAGGGTCATTGCTGCTGGAGGAACATCCTCCGGCCATTCGAGGGGGTAGTCTGACCCTATCCAGGTATATTCTGCAGGAATAGTCGACTAACACACCAAAAAAGGTAGAATACTATGTACCTCTGGGCTTTAGGGTGTTTCTGCGAGAATTGGAGAGATGCAATGAAAACAAGACGCCAGTCAAATTGAGGAGGAGCAGGGCTCCAAGGATCAAGTTCATGGCCACAGCAAAGTACAAGCACAGAGACCGTCTGAGTACATCGTACGTACAATTGGACGGGAAAAAGGTGGATAGAACGAGGCCTCGCAGTTGGAACGGATGTCGGGCTTGTCGCCGGCCACTTGGCAGATTGTGTCTATCTCAAAATTGATACGGCTAGGTAAGATCAAAGTTGGACCTAGATAGAGTTGTGAATAAAACACCGTACCGGTAATTTTTATTTCCATCTGCACCATCGCTGTTGGGCCGGGATTGACGATCATGAATTGCATCCGAACCATCAACACGACTGCCGAAAGTGGATTACCGTCATTCGTCAAAGTCTTTTCTCGTTTCTATGCGAGGATTTACACGGCCAGAGTATCAACTCATCAGGGTAATTTAGCATATACATGATTCCATTTATTGTCTACCCTGTTTGAGTGACTCCACTTTGGTGATGCGTCTGAGTGCGGGTTAGACACTCAGTGGGGCAGAGTTTGCAGGGGGGGGAACTCTAGAAAGCGCTCCAAGTCGGTCAATGACGCTTCTAACACCTTACTACAACTAATCAAACAATTTTCGATACCCCGTTTGAACTAGAAAGCCGAGGGATTAAGAACTATTGAAGATCTCGCTCCCAAGGCTTTAGATGCACAAAGGTAGGTTGGGTACACACACCAGCTGACGGATTCGCGTATAAGGCAATATAGTTCAAGTTTCACTTTTCGATTTCACTTTTCGAAGCGCGATTCTCGACGAAACTAACGAACGAACGACGAAACGAAGCGAACAAACACGAAACGAATACGAAACGAAATGGATTCTGTGACGCTAACCAACACCTAGTCACTATAGACTACAAAAGTGGGGGTTCGAAACATGAGGTACAAACAAATGGTAAGCTCCTTTATATACGATTTGGAGTCCGAGAGAAGAGTAAGCGGAAATGAGTGATAAAACGAGTCAGGATACGGAAAGACGGGACTACGGAACATGTATTGGGTATAAGCGATCTCAGTTCGTGTTTCCCAGACAATTCCCGGCTGAGAGCGGTAAGTAATTGTCCTTCGTTCAGATGGTTTCGATTATTTTGAGTGATTTTCGTAGAATTTCGCTTTTCATTTCACAGATGAGTTGAATCACCTCACTGGTAGTTGTAGTCGCTAGTTGAATAGCATTAGATTTGGTTCGTTTGGTTGTTCGAAGCCCAGCCGTGGCATAGAGAGTTCACATGGCTCTCTCTTCCCTGAACTGAGGGTCCTTATCAATCAGTGATCTGATGGTGAGTCTCTTGATTTCCCGGTTTCTCCTTTACTAACGCAAGGATCTGAGCTTGTAGCTCATCATTTGGTTACCCGATTCCAAAGCTTTGGTATTCCCTGACCCTGGGTGAGTCTTCCTATCGCATCACATGTCTTTGGACCGTCTCTCACCCTCAGCTGTCTAGACCGAGTGTGTGAGCCCTGCCGCAGCTGCAATGGGACGTCTAGGGTGTCCGAAACACTCACAATTGGTACCGGAGATCGGCCCTTTCGAGGTGAGTCCTGTTTTTGCTTCAGTCCGCTTTTTCGGATTTTACATCGGATTTTAGTGTAGTTCTCGCGTTTTCAATTCAAAACCGGTACGATTCGCTTATGTACGTGATTGGTAAGCCATCATCTCCCTCACACTCTAATGACTGTCCTCAGTCATCCGGAAGTGTCTTGTTTCTGAGGTAATATATTGGATGGGCTCCCTCACACTCAGATCGCTTCTTGCGGTTCTCATGTGCTCAGCAAGACTCCATTCGGAGTTCTCCGACATTCAGTAGGTTCCGGGTTCATGGGCCATCATGATTTTGTGGCAAACCCTGGCTGCTTCATCGCACTTTAAGGACTTGCCGACTGTTCTCTATACAACCGGGCGCTTTTCAATATTCCTTGTGAGTTTTTCTACCTTTCTTCTCCTTCTTACAGCGGCCGAATACTACCTTGGAAAGAGTATAAAAGCAGGTATATTGTTTCGCTCTTTTCTCACAATTCAATTTCTCACTTCACTCTCTATTTCAATGTCTTCTACTCAAGCTGCATTCACTCAGTTCATTTCCGAACTGACTGAGCAGGTCAAGGATACAACTGACATCACCAACAAGAAGAACCTTTCTTTTGAAGTCAAGAAGGCCGCCACAAACGACCTTATGAACTTCTTGGTTAGTTTTCATTTTATAGACTTTTTCTCGCATTTCTCATTGTTTCGATAGAAGGACAACGTCTCTCCTTTCACTCAAGAGATTCAGGATAACCAGGAGGCTTGCACTCTTGCCTTTAGGGCTCGTGAGCTCTTCAAAGGCGGTTTCCCTGATGTGAAGGAAGACCGGGACCTTCCTGATAACTACCAGGTCGTCTACAACATTCTTTACAAACACATTTTTATTTCTCAAGCTAAGGATGCGAAGGAAAAGGAAGACAAGAAGCGGAAGGCTGCTGATTTGAAGCAGAAGGTGTGTTTCTCATTTCCTCCTTTATGTCCTTCCTTTTCTCATACCTTCGCAAGACTAAGCGTAAGGTTTTCAAGTCTCCCGAGTTCATTCCTGACCACTGGCTCGCAGAGGAAGAAGCTACTTCCAAGGCCTCCAGTCCGGTAAGTCGCACTCTGGATTCACTTGAACTTATTCTCAACTACTCTAGGCTCCTGTTGCCAAGCTTCCTAGCACCAAGAAGGCCAAGAAAGACGTAGGACCCGTGGTAATGGGTAAGTTCTTTTCATTTTCTTTCCTACTTCATCTAACTGCTTCCCATAGGAGAATTTGACCCTGCTGTTCAAAATGCAATCGTCAAACGTGGGAAGGCTGCCATTGCCAACAACTTGGAGCATGGAGCTCCTAGTCTCGAGACTCTTCGCTCTATCGAGGCTGAGGCTAAAGCTGAGGTTGCTAATCTCACCTTCCGCATCTCCCACTACCTCTTTCTTCGTGACCAGGCTCTCAAAGCCGTTCAGCGTGCTGCTGACTGCCTTGCTCATCGCGAGAAGACCATTGCTTACGATGGTCCTGACTCCGAGGCTATGAATCTCGACGAGTAGTAGGGTTCACTTTCTGTTTCTGATTTCGTCTAACTAACCATTTTCATTATAGGAAGCTTTGTATTCGATTGGGGCTCGCTGGGATACCCTCGGAATGTCGAGAGGGTTTGTTACGAGATCCTCGGTCAAATACTTTCCGTCAAGTTATGGTTGTCGGGATGGAGAGTTTCAAATTGAGGCGAGGCACTTTGTATTTCGATGCCCTTGCCTCCTCTCGCCTTTCTTTTCGTTAATTTCTTTTCGTTTATCTATCTTCTACCTTTACGAGTTCCTGTGAACCACTCTTTTTGTTAAATGCATCACTTTTGCCTTTTTAACCGGCCGGATCGGTGTGATTCCCTCAGCCAACTTCAAAGGTCAAAAAGCGGGCACATGGTACTCAAGATCGGCTAAGTTTCCAAAGCTACCGGTAAGTCGTTTCTGAAAACATCTTATTTAGTGTAATCAGACATGTTTTAACCGGATTGCCTGTTCGATTTCAACGTTTCGCTAGGTCGTCTCTCATACTCCAATACAAAGTTCTTGTGTATGGGTAAGCAACTACCTTTATTTTCTCTTTGGTTTCATTGGAACAGTCATTCTGATGTTCCCCTGCTTTTCGTTGTTTGTAAATATACCACATGGATAGTCTACGTGTACTCTAAACGTCGGGTCGTGTACAATGTGCACTAGTAAGGTACCCGAGACGACCTCAATATAAAAGGGGCAGCTTCTGCAATTCAAAGTTTTCTTTTCGGACGCTCTACCAGCTTACGATACGTATATTGTGAATTCGAATTTCCGGAAAGTTGAATTTTCACAACCGCGGGTCGTCTTGGTGGACGATTGTGACCCAGCGTCACGCACGCACTTGCTTCCTGCCACATCGTCATTCTACGGGAACGCGACTTTTAATGCCCGCGCTCTCTTGTAATTTCATTTTTCTTGTTTTCTTGTATTTCTTGTCCACGACCGCGGCCGTAACATCGACGAACATCGTGTTTTAAAGCCTTGAATTCCAACGCCTGGCCGAATCGGCCGTTTGTTCTTAGTATTTCACTCGTTAGGACGTTTGCACTTGGTTTCGTAAATGAATAATCAATAAGTATTTATTTATTTCGTCTTCGAAACGCTGGCATCGTCCCTCGTTTGCTTTTCATTTCGACTCGCACACTTGGGCGAGAAGTTCACGCATTCTTCGGTAAGTGATGTTTTGACACGCAAATCTTCACTGACCTTTTCGTATTTCGTTAGGAGATTCACGGACGCTCGTTCTAAACGAGATTCGGGGTGTGTAGTGCGTCCCAAACGTTTGCCGTGTACCCAAGGTGCGTAAAGGTACCTTTTTGGCGCCGTTTCTTTGCTAACTTTGGCAATTTTTCCATAAAGACGTTCTATTTCGTTCGTACACGAGACCTCTATTATTGCGAGGGTCTCTCGCCCATTTTCGTTGAGCCTTCGTCGCGATTGGCTCCCATTTGAAAAAGGTGCGTTGTTATTTCAATTTTCGAGACGGCCGGTCGTTCTCCGTCCTCCTTACTTCTACTAACACTAATTTCTGTTCTAGGGATCGCTATACTTCCGTTAGCGAGTATTTATGACACGAGACGTTGGAAACTCCACCGTCTCGGCCGTTTTCGTGTTTTCAGTGGTAAGTTTTCACTTTTCTTCTCGTTTAGGTTCATAACTAATGAAGGGACTTCATAGGATTGTGCGCAAGGTCTCGTTAAAGTCTCTGGTACGTTAATTACTTGTTCGCACTCATTCGCGAGCTGACTCTCTACATAAAGCCGTCAATTTCGCACTTTTTGACCTGAGGTCTCAACGAGGCTTGCTCTTCTGAGTTACGAATTGCTCTCACGAGCGATCCGTTTCTTTATATTCAAATGAACGTCTCCTTGTAGTAAGTTCCTTTTCTCTTTATACCAAATTTTCACGAGGGATTCAAATTTTAGGTTAGGTCACTTTCGTTTTGTTGATTTGTAGTATTGAGCCGTATCGGCCTCGGTGGTTCATGACCCACTTCAAATGACAAGTCCCTCGAAAACGGTTCTTTGAACCGATCTTCAATGTTAGTTTCAAATTCAGCTTCGAGTTCCTTCATTCCGGCTTCAGACAAGTCTAACCAAGCATGTAGGTTCTCGGGAAGCTCAATCTTTCGTCTCGAAAGATAAGGAATCAATCGGAACTGGGCTACTTTGTTATGGTAGACTGTTCCGTCTAGTTCTGCCAAAATACAAGACCCTGGCTTTGTTTGTCTGATAACAACGTAAGGGCCAATGTACTTGGGGTACATTTTCGCGCTAAGGGAGCTTTCGAGCTCTGAGTTTCTCATTAGGACCAAGGATCCCGGCTTAAACTTAAAAGCGGTTATCTTGCCCTTGTTGTTCTCTTCATATTTCCTTGCTGCTTGCCGCTTGTTCTCACTTACTCGCTCTTGTACATATTTTACGAAGTCTCTGTGCTTCGCTAGAGCTCTCGCTCGGTACCCAACAACATCTTCTGTTGAAATGGGACCGTCCGGCGGTTCAGTAAGGTAAGTGGCTTCAACTATGTCCAATGGTAGGACCGGCTCGGCGCCCATAACTAAGAAATAAGGTGAGCAACCTAATCCTTTCTTAATTGTCACTCGATCAGCCCATAACACATGCGGTAGGAACCAATACCACTTGGCCATGTCTCCGCTACATGCTTTTGAGAGTGCTGTTCTCGTATCGAAGTGCGCCCTTTCAATCTTTCCATTTCCTTTGGAATTATAAGGTGAGATTGTAATCCCTCTAATTCCGTATTTCGATTCTAACCATTCCAAGACTAACTTAAACTGAGGAGCATTGTCCGTAACGATCTTTTGAGGACAACCCCATCGACAAATGATATCCGAGAAGACCCACTGTCCTATTGAACTAGCAGTCTCTCTATGTAAGGCCACCGCTTCGAGCCACGAGGACAAAGAGTCTCGTGCTTGAACTATATACTTCCGGCCATTGGAAGGCGGTGTCACATGCATCGTATCGATGTGGATTGTCTGGAAAAGACTCTGCGTCTCGGTAATCATGGGAGGTATCTTAATTTTTCTCATTTGTCGCTCTTGACAAGTTTTACAGGTATCAACAAACCACTTTATGTCTTGTTCGAGACCTGGCCACCAAAACCTCTTGTCAATTAGACTCGTTGTCGCAAAGATTCCTTTGTGTCCGAGTGAATCGTGAGCAGCTGTAAGTATATATTGCCTGTCGTCGGGCCATACTACTAATTTCGGTAAGAGATTGTCTTGTTTGTACAATCTTCCGCTCTTATCTTTTCGGAACAGGTTCTCAAAGTGTTTATATTTTATGTACTCATCCGGATTCTCAAAATGCGGCCGATTGGTTGGGTCGTCTTTGTGTTTTCGCACGAGACAGAGCCAATCATCTTCGAGCACAGCTTTTAAGGGTCTCTTCGTACTGTCATAGTCCAGGTGAGTTTCGATTTCCTTTCGATTTTCTTCGTTCGGCACAATATGTGTGCTAACGACAAATTGTTTTAAGGTATTTAGGTGGTCAATTCTATTGGTTTCGAAGCTCTCGCACTCGTAAATTCTTGAATCGGCCAACTCTTGTATCCTTGTCTCAACTTGTCTATATTTTTCTATTTCTTCCTCAATGTCTTCAACGTTTTCGGCAACGTTTTGAAGGTATCCACCTCTCGTGTCGATGCTGTGTTTGAAATCGTCGAAATTGAGGGGTTCATTTGTCTCTCCTGGACCCATTTCGAAAGGTATGGGTCCCCACTCTTCGTTAAACTCATTTTCACGATTTTCTTTGACAGGATCGTCGGGAGACGCTTCTCTGCGCGATAATCCATCGGCAGGGAAGGTGCTTCCACTAACATGTCGCAAGGTAAAGTGATACTTCCTTATATCTTCAATCCAGCGGTTTATAGTCGCGTTTGGACCCCATCCGGGACTATTCAACATTCCCTTAATGTATTGGGCGTCCGTCTCGACGTCTAAACTTCTACAGCCTTGGAACCAGAAGTGCATTTCCTCCTAGTGCGCGTTTGAGGCCATAAAGCTCTCGTTTTGGCTGGGAGAAGCGCGCTTCTCGTTCGTTAAGCGTTATTGAGTCAAAGTAAGCATAATACTTTCGTTTCGCATCATCTGGATCACACTGATAGATGTAGTATCCAACAGCTTTCCAAGAAGTGTCTACAGCGAGTACAGCCGGAGTCGGCCACTCTGTCCTTAACGGCATGAGTGCGGGACAGTTCTGTACACACTCCTTGATCTCATGCAAACGCTTCTTCTTGTTCTGGGCCCCAGATCCCACGCTTGGGTCTTTCTGGTAAGCCTATTGATCGGTTCGACGATTTTTGCATAGTTTCTAATGAACATACGAAGTACACCTGTTGTTCCTAAGAAAGAACGAACGTCATGAGACGTTCTTTGGTGCGGGCCATCGAGTTATGACCCCGACTCGATCTGTGGAAGGTTTTCTACCTTCGTAAGTACACAGATGTCCGACAACCATAGCTTCGGAGACACAGAGGAAGGCTTTCTTGCCTGAAAACTGTCCCTCCAGAGTACTTCATACGTTGAATGATTCGGTTTACGTTAAGTAAGTGTTCCCAAACAAACCTCCTTATGCCTTTGTTCTCCGGAATGGTCTCAAACTCGCCCGTTTCAGTGTTTTGATAGCGCGTTTTTGGCCCTCGGATCGGCACATCGTCTATATAAGGTATGGTATAGTCTGGGATTTCGTCTTCAAGGATGAATGTCACAGGTTTCATGGAAGTAAGGTACGGAATTTGTCCAACCCATTGGAAGTCGTGTAAGTCTCATATAGCCATAGGGAGTCGAAAACCCCGTCATAGCGCGCGAAACTAGGTCTAACTTCTGGTTGTCATAGCCTACAAACATGTCCATTGTTCCTACACAAGCTCTTCCTGCAAAGTGTTGTGCTAACACATCTGTAGCTGGAGGAATCCCGGAATGTTGAATTGTGACAGCATTCAAGGGCTCCAACGCATGGACAGGACGCAGCGTTTTGCCGTCTTTCTTGACAACGCAAAACCACTTAGAGTTGTAGGATCCATCAGCTCGTTCATATGTTCCGTTTTCAATCTTTTCTCTTACGAATTCGACAGACTTCTTCAAATCTGCTTGGCGGAATTGGTATGTTCTTCTCTACCCAAGGCTTGTGAGGGACGACTGGCATCTTTATAGGTGGAAAGAAGTCAGTCTCGGAAGGTTCCTCGCTCGGAATCTTCCCATGCGAAAGCATCTTCGTGATTCTTCATCACATCATGCACCTAGTTTTCGCTCCTCAGGTAAGAGAAACCCTTCCGGGTGGTTCTTATCGATGATTTCCTTTCGTTCTAATGTGTATCTACCCTTAGGTTCGAAGTCTGGCGGTGTAGGATTCAATGTAGGCATTCCCTCCAATGGATTCCTTTAATCTCACGTTTAACCATCAAGTCTTCAGGTATTTCACTTAGAATTGGTCGCGTTTTCAATGCTACAGGTTTGTACTTTCCGAATACTTCAGCTTTGTGTTCATTAGACTGAGTTCGGTTAGGTAACTTGTTCGATTTTGATGTTTTCAAGCCCTCCCCCACACTCTGATATGAAGTATCTTGAGTATTAGTAGGTGAGTCCCCTTCTTTTCTATTTGTTTCCGAGGAGCGTGCATAATGACACTCTAATATAGTTTGTTTCAAAAAGAAGGCTTCGAGCTCGTCTCGATGCTCTTCTAAAATGGTATCTTTTTCATTCAGTGAGGCTTGCATATAGGCATGCACCACCTTGTTGGGTCCAAATTCACTCTTTCCATTGTCTGGAAGTCGAATTGCATTAAGGTACAGTTCTCCATTTTTCTCTTCAATGATCATAGCAACTTCTCCCTGATCAGGAATCAGCTCCTCGAAGTCGAAAAACCCTCATTGAGAGGTTTTGGAGGCACAGATCGAGGTCTCCCTCGGTCATATGCATTAATGGTACGTCTTCGTTTTGTGTTCGGACAGGTAATTGTGATGTTTGTTGACCCGTTTTCTTCAGTTTTTATTTTGCTTTTCGTTAATACATCAAATGGCCTTCCAAGAAGTACTCTATAAGCCGGATCGCGCACTATGTGCACTTGTAAGTACACAGTGACGTCCCCAAAGGTAAAGGGTACATTTTTCGCGACTCCGAGAGTCTTTTCGGACTCTCCATTTGCACTCTGCATGTAAATTGTGATGTCTGGGTCATATGTAAGCTGCAATTGTCTAGCTGCCGCTTCACTCATGCTAACTATTTGAGAACCAGTATCACAGACACACTCTTCTTCTGCTACTCCGTTGATCTTTGGAAAAACAACCTTTAAGGCCTGGGATTCCTTCGAAACAACGATTTTCCTAGGTTCTTGGTCTGGAGTGAGACCTTGGTGGTATTGTATTACCACATCCAGGGCTATAGCCCCTTCGTCTGGCACTGTCCGACGCTCATTTCGAGGTAATTCTTTTGCTAAAAAGGTTTGGACTTGGTTTGGAAGGTCGTCAGCCGACAAGTATTCACTTGTTTCAGCTTGTAGTGCTGTAAACCGACTTCCTAACTTACTTTTCAGCTCGTCTCGCACACTTGGAGACAATTTCATAAGTTCTTCAACGGTAAGTGATATTTCGGCACCTAAAGCCTTACTAACCACTTCGTCTTTGTTAGGAGGATCAACAGCAGCTTGCTCTCGACGATAATTAGGTACACCTGGTACTTCATACCGCTTCCAGCTCTTCCAAGGTCCGTTAAACTTCTCTCCTGTGTTTTCTGGTACTGCTTCTCTACTAATAGCGGGTACTTTTCGATAGGGTCTTTCTATTTCATTTGAACGAGAGACTTCCACCATTTCAGAGGTCTCTTGTCGATTTTCGGTAAGGTTGCGTTGCGGTTGGTTTCCAGTCTTAACAGGTACGTCCTCAGTTCGATTGACTGGCTGGACGGCTGATTGCCAGTCCATCTCCCTTCATTGGACGACTCATTTTTCCTCATAAGGGTCCCCATACTCGCGTTTTCGAGTGTTAATCAAGTTCGACATCATAGAGCTCATTAACGAAGTCATTTTCTCAATTTCTCCGGTAAGCTTATCTAATTTCTCTTCTGTCGAACTTTTCTCTAATGTTGGGGCATGGTAGAATTGCGAAACGGGTTGTATTGAAGCCTCAGGTTCGTCGTTTGTCCATGCGAACTCATTTGTGAACTGACTCTCTACGAAATGCACTCGACTCGGAGGCTTTCGCACTTGATTCATCAGTGGAGCTCTTTGGTCAAGTGGCGAGCCATCAGCTAATACAATTCTTCCCATTGCATTCATTTGAATCTTTCCAGTTCGTAAGTCTTCAGCTTTCTCCGGACACTGCCGTAGCATATGACCAGACTGATCACAGTATAGGCAAGTTGTTGGATAGTTCGAAAACTGTGTGGGAGGACGCATTATTCCTGGAATCGGAGCCACACTCTGCCGCTTGAAAAGCTGCTCGAAATGCTCCTTTAACTCGGAGTTATTCGACCGAGTGTTCTTTTCTATTACTTCGAGAGTATCCTTCAATGTACTAATCTCTTGTTGCATTGTTTGAAGGTCCCCAAAAGTACTTTCCGGCTCTTGTTTCACTAAGGTACGTCTTCCTGTTAAGTTCGAGTTTCTAAACTTATTCTTTTCGAACATCAGGCCAAAGGAATCGTTCATATTTTCCGATAGCTCTAATGCCTTCTCCATCACTTCTTCTAAGGTAAAGATATTCTCTTCGTCTCGTTGTTTTTGTGGGTTAGTGGCCTTCTCAATTGCTCGGAACTGGTTAAGGCTTCGAATGATCTCAGAAGCAAAGTCCGGGGAAATGCAACCAAGGTAAGTGTTCACTCCAGTGCGATTTCCGACTGTATCTTTGATTTCGTGCCACTCAGCCATAAAACTACGATTATATTCAGCAACAACAGTGGTATCTTCACCGTCTATGTTGTTGTATCGCGATTTTAGCTTCCCCAAGCGAGCGAGTGCACCTTTCGGTGTCCTCTGAGCTTCTGGGTAAAGTTTTTCCACCGCTTTCTTAAACTTTTCGTAATTCTTTTCACCAAACTCTTTGATTGCTTTCCACTGATACTCTGTGTCAGGATCTACATAGTCTACAATCAATGAGATCTTTTTCTCTTCGTCGGTTATGCCTGCATCCTCCAAGGCTTTCTCAGTATTGCCTAAAGAAGCGGCCTAACTTCTCTGGACTGTCCCGGTGAAAGTTCGGGGCATCTTTCTTTGATGATAGAATCATCGAAGGCATGATTGCAGTGCTTTGGATTGAGGATACAGGTAATGTTTCAGTACCAACAGTCCCACTATTTGTTCGGACCAGTTGGTTCACTTCGATTTTGTGTAACAGGTGAGTTCAATACTCCGGATTGATTCTCCCTGCTTGCACTAACTCTCTGCTCAGTTCTCTCTGCTGCTCCTCTTCTTGCAGCCGCTACTACACTCTCTTTCTTGCGCTTGGTGAGCTTTTCGGGAAGGTACGAGTGCTCGTTACCAACACCAGCTCTTTTGGAGTTGTTTGATTGCCGTCCTCGAGATGAAGATCCGGCAGACAGGAGGGTTGGAAATGGTGATAAATGAGGATCACAGTTTCCCGGGGCAAAGGTATGTTCGATTTCAATTAAAGTTGCAAGTTCGACCCTTGCGGGTACTCAATAGGTGTATTAGAAGGAGTTCTCGATAAACTCCCCCTGCGGTGGTCACCAGATGTTGCGTCTGAGTGCCGATGTGACACTCAGTGGGGCAGAGTTTGCAGGGGGGAGCTCTAGAAAGCGCTCCAAGTCGGTCAACGACACTTCTAACACCTAACTACAACTAATCAAACAGTTTTCAACGCCCCGCTTGAACAAGAAAGCTGTTGGATTAAGAACTATTAAGGATCTCGCTCCAAGGCTTCAGATGCACAGATATAGGTCGGTTACGCACACCAGCTAACGGATTCGCGTTTTAGGGTAATAGATTTCAAGTTTCACTTTCGATTTCTTTTCTCGAAGCGCGATTCTCGACGAAACTAACGAATAGACGACCGAAACGAAGCGAACGAATACGAAACGAAAACGAAACGAATTGGATTCTATGACGCTAACCGACACTTAGTCACAATAGACTACTAAAGTGGGGGTTCGAAACGTAAGGTACAAACGAATGGTAAGCTCCTTTATATATGATTTGGAGTCCAAGGAACAGGTAAGCAGAAATGAGTGATAAGACGAGTCAGGATACGGAAAGACGGGACTACGGAACACATATGGGGTATAAACGATCTCAGTTCGTGTTGCCCAGACAATTCCCGGCTGAGAGCGGTAAGGAATTGTCCTTCGTTCAGAGGGTTTTCATTATTTTGAGCGATTTTTGTTGAATTTCGCTTTTCATTTCACCGGTGAGTTGAATCACCTCACTAGTAGTTGTAGTAGCTAGTTGAATAGCATTAGATTTGGTTCGCTTGGTTGTTTGAAACCCAGCCGCGGCATAGAGAGTTCACATGGCTCTCTCTTCCCTGAACCGAGGGTCCTTATCAATCAGTGATCTGATGGTGAGTCTCTCGATTTCCCGGTTTCTCCTTTACTAACGCGAGGATCTGAGCTTGTAGCTCATCATTTGGTTGCCCGATACCAAAGCTTTGGTATTCCCTGACCCTTGGTGAGTCTTTCCATCGCATCACATGTCTTTGGACCGTCTCACACCCTCAGCTGTCTAGACCGAGTGTGTGAGCCCTGCCGCAGCTGCAATGGGGCGTCTAGGGTGTTGGAAACACTCACGATTGGTACCGGAGATCGGCCCTTTCGAGGTGAGTCCTGTTTTTGCTTCAGTCCGCTTTTTCGGATTTTACATTGGATTTAGTGTAGTTTCTCGCGTTTTCAATTCAAAACCGGTACGATTTGCTTATGTACGTGATTGGTAAGCCATCACTATATATTTATTGAACATGCATCAAATAAAATGGTATGTGGACAGAATTTTTTACCTTCATAAACATTGAATTCATATTCAATCGCTCCGTCTTTCCCTTTCCGCGAGGCAAGAAGAGATTCGACCTCAGTGCGTCTCTTTTTAGTGAAGGATTCATCATCTGGTTAGTTGTTAGCCTGCCATCACCCCTAGAAAACCGGCTAGCTCAGAATGTACCTTCAGCGGCCAGGAACACGGTCGGCGAGGCCAATCTCTGTACGTCTTCGTTGGAGAAGGGGCCTGGGTGGGCACAGACAACAGAATCGAAGAAACCTGGTTGGCCAAGCTGAACGACCAAGATACCTCCATAGCAATATCTTGTTGAAACGAGGCAATAAGCCAATAAGAGCGTGTAAGTGACAAAGGCGCTTACCCAACACCTCCGATCCTTGTATAGCCCTTCTCCTCTCTCAATTTCTCTAACCACGTCTTCACGCGGGGTGTTGCCTTTCCAGGCCTATGGGGAATAAGTCTGGAACAAGGTGAGTAAAATAAACTGAAGTAAATTATGGGATGAAACCTTGGAAGAAGCCGAATCATGCCAAAGATGAAGGTTACCCATTCCCACCATCCTCTTTTGTATCCAGCTCTGTCTGCAAGTTTAAGAGAGCCGGGCTTCATAATAGGGTTTCCTAAAATGATGGAATACAGCAATTTTTCCAAGCTAAGAAACTCGAATATTTACCCTGGAATAAGTCTGGCACATAGACGTCCACATTCATCTTTTTTGCGAACTCATCAGCCATTATCTTAGGATTAGGAATACCCAACCCGAAGGCATCAGTTACGAGAACGACAGCTTTCTTTGCATTAACCTCCTTTCACAAACAACGCGTCAAAATAAAAGCCAAGGTATAGGAAATGTGATTCTTTACAGAAGGATCTGAGGCAGCTGCAAAATACGACCCGTCTGACCGAATAGTGCCTTGAGGTTCACCTTCAAGGATTTCACCTTTCTGACAGTCTGGGCAGCTCATGGTCGTGGTTTGTAGTCAAGAAGGAATTTGGTGAAGGAGTCCGCTCAAAAGCGGCAAGTTAAATAGTTTGAGCCATTATTGTGATTTTGACCGTATTAACAGCTCTCATCAGATCTTCTGAGGAGTTGTGCACCTTGCACATATTTGTATCCTTGACGAAACGTCCTGGCAGAGCGGCCGGGCTCCGAGAGCATGCAGGTCCAAATTCTGACTGCTTACGTAGTCGACCGACTACCGTCGGCATGTTTGAAAAGTTCCCACGTGAGATTGAGACGCGTTAATGACAGGGGAATGTTGAGACTTGAATTCCAGACGAATACAAAGGAGCTGTTACTGGACAAAAACTTGTTTTGCGGAAGAACAAAATAGTACAGCCTGACAAGTGGGTTAGACCCCTGGCTCCAGGGCAAACGCGTAACAAAATGCACACAGTAATACAACAAAGAGAATTATTTCGTATAATCCAGGGAATTGGTACTGGCAGATCAAGAGATAGAATGTGAGAACAGGCTGGTCAAGCGAGGCGGGAGGATTGGATACCAAGCCCTCTTAGAAGTCTGATATGGCAAGCTCAGTTACGAATGCCAATCCCTATGAATCAAGTTGATGATTAAGGATGTTCTGATCAAGGTGTCTGAAAATACCCACCAGTTTCACAAACTCGGTGATATGTGTGAGGTTCCACCCAGGTTGCCCAACAATATCCCGGCTGGTGTGGATTCTATCATAATAGGGCAAAGGTGCTATAGTCAATGCATCAATTTTCATTTCATTTAAAAGAGGGGAAAAAAATCTCACGGTCATGGAAGGGCCCTTCTGAAACAAACATGGCTGGATACCCGGAGAAGTTCCATGACATATGGTCTGATCCACACATTTGACCGCAGTTAGTGTACTCCCAAGAAATAGAGTTGTATTTGTCGATAAGAGTGGTTCCGAAAGTTGTGAGGTTGGCGTTTATGTTGGTATCGAAAATGCCTATAACGGGCTCAGATCCTGGGGGCGTGAGGCCAATACCTAGGTTTTATTGTCAAAAGATGTGGAAGAGTGTACGCCAGGAACGTAGTGCATACAATCCATTTGCAGGGATGCTTTGACTGGTTTGTCCAGGTCTCTGTATGAGGATGCGATGTCTAAGCTTCCGAGGAGACCACCCTCCTCAGCAGCATACCAATGGAATTCTACAGCGATATCATCGGGGACGACGAAACCTTTCTCCAAGAGACTTCGTAGGACTTGGATAATCGCGACAGAACCGGATCCATCGTCGTCTGCACCTATGAAAGAGATCAATCAGAGAAAGTTTGGCAATCAGAGGCAAAGAATGGCCAACCTGGAGCACGAAAGAAGGGATATTTGTAATTCAAGGAATCCTGATGAGCGCTGATAATGACCAGTTCACGTTCGCTGCTGGGAATCTTGGAGGAAGCAGACTCGAGGCGAACAATAATCGAATTTTGGGGGAATTCGTGAGAGAACTTGCTGACAGTATAGTTCACGGCTGCGATGCCATGGGTGGAGACAGGCTATGAATTCAGATTTTAAGTCTTCAAAACTTGTCCCTCTTCCAAAAGCACTCACCTGAGAGACATAGTCAAATATCCAGTTGCTGCTAGCAGGCCCC
>JAJTUO010000067.1:0-184952 GCA_021399455.1 Flagelloscypha sp. PMI_526
GCGTAGGGACAGTCGCTCTCCACTCACCCAACGACCATCAGCAGCTAGGTATTGTCAATTATATACCAGGCGATATCCACAGCACCTGCACCAGCGCCGTCAACACACCTGCAATGCGAACACAACGGTCTGGCGGTTCAAGTAGAGGTACCTTTGGTCAAGAATATGGAACACCCCGTGAACCTGTTGGTACCTCGCGTCCTAGGTTCCTCTCCGTTCAGCCCAACGGAATGAAACTGCCTTGGGCTGAAAGGATTCGCGCTGGAGGTCCTGGAAGTGTTCCTAATGCTACTCAAAATATGCGCTCTCAACATGACCGAGAGCACTTCCAGCAGCCACCGCCATCATGGAAGAACTCAGTTGTATCCACCCTCTCCAACGCGTTTAGCGCTGCTTTCCCCTCTTCGAACCACTCCTCCATCCCTCCTCGCGCTAGCAACTTCAGGACAATCTCGTCGTCGTCGTCTGCGACAGCGCCGTCTCTGCCTCCCGTACGCAAGTCAACTACTCACTCGTGGAAGAATTTTGCTGGTGGCGAACGAGTTGGTATTTCCCGTTCATCGACAGTGACAACTCGCGAGTCTGCTGAAGGTGTGCACATTGTTTGTCATGCAACGCCAAGAAACATAGTGAGCCCTTCGATGATGTATGAACCTTTCTACGAACCTTCAATGGGTGCGAGTATTCAGAGCTCGTGGGTCGGGGACAGTCGAAGCTCCCTTGGTATTCCGGCTCCGCTGACGCCAGGCGGAAGCTGCAGCCGAAGTACGGCTGGATGGTCTTTGACCGACAAATCTTTGTTGATTCCGCGA
Organism: Flagelloscypha sp. PMI_526; assembly: GCA_021399455.1. Taxonomy (NCBI): domain Eukaryota; kingdom Fungi; phylum Basidiomycota; class Agaricomycetes; order Agaricales; family Niaceae; genus Flagelloscypha; species Flagelloscypha sp. PMI_526. The sequence continues at coordinate 813 of JAJTUO010000067.1, forward strand.
GCGAATGGATATGTCGAGTCGCATGTTGTACAAGAGGACGACCCGAGTTTGAGCAGGCGGAGCAGTGTTTATTCATGTGAAAGTGCTGTTGTGAGCTATGGAGTTGGGAGACGGCCGAGTGAATTGAGATAAACTGGATATAGACTGTGTTCTATTTGAATGTGCGATGCGGGGAATTTTATTTTACCTCAGTTCAATGGAAGTTTATTTATCTTTTCTTACCCTTAGGGTGTCGTAATGAAGCAGTTCACGGTCACGAACTTGTCACACATTAGCCACTTGCCTGTTGACGTCCACCACTGCTTACCGTGATTTGTGATCATGGCCATCCCAATCCATCGTATGGGCTCATTTGCGAGTTCTGATTATGCCCCACCAATGTCTCCCTCGTTAACGAGCAAGCCTGCGCCAAAACCTCGGCAGGTCAAGTCTGTTTCCTTAACGTCCAAGAAGAACTGGTGGATGGGTAAGTCCATGAACATATTTTCGCCATAATTCTGAGAAATAATGAAATCCTATTTGCTTCATAGTTGAAATCGATGAGCAAGAAGAAGATGCTCGACGCGCTATTTCATCCACATTCGAACGACCGCCTCCTTCCACGACAGAAGTAGAGATGGATCGATTCTCAATACACGCTACCTCCTCCGTTCCAAATACATCCAAGTCCATCATACCGTCAGAGACTTCACGGACTACACCTCGGCCCTCCCCGACTGTGTATAGACCCCCGCGTCACCCTTCCTCCTTGTTCTCCTTCCCCACACCAACTGCATACAGCGCTCCATCCAACGCAACAGTCAACCTAAATCCATGTGCTCATGGTTCGGCCTCTGAGCTGTTCAAGTGCGTCGTTAAGAAACCAGATGTCGTTCAACTCGAGATCAACGGCGAGATGCAGACGAATGTGGCTGATGTCACTGTTCAATTCCTCGCCGAGCTGAGAGTCTATACGACTGTCAAAGCTCATAGAAACATCTGCGCTTTCTTAGGATGTTTAGAGAATATTGGGATGGTACTGGAATTCCTTGATGGAAGGACATTGTACGATGTCATTTCTGCCAGGCCGAAGTTGGAGAGGCTGAAGAAGATTGATTTTCATAATCAACTTCTTGATGGGTTAAGTCATTTACATTCGTATGGACTTTCTCATGGGGACTTGTCTTTGCTCAACGTCCAGGTGACGGTGGCTTCTGATACCATTAAGTTACTAGACTTTGGAAGGTCTGTTTCTGCGGGTTCACAGTTGATCGCACCAGACGAAGAACCGGAGGACCCGTTCGCCAAACTTACACGAACGAACTCGAGTACCCATTCGTCGCTCAAGTTACCTAGTCCCACTATCGAACAGATTCATCCTGGGACAAGACCGTTCACTGCTCCAGAGATTTTGAGGGGTGAATGTAAAGACGCGAGGTTGGCGGATGCGTATAGCTTTGGAATGATTTTGGTGTGTTTGGATAGGTGTGAACATGTCGATGTAAAACCTTGGGATCAGAGGAAGGATTTGTTACCCAAGAATTTGTTCGAAGGGTGTGAGGTGTTTGGAGAGAGGGCGAGAGAATATTTGAGAAAGTGGAATGATGGAAGGAGGAGGTTGGCGAAGGAAGATATTACTCTGCCGATGATATATTGAGGTGAAAGGTGGATTTGTATGTACTAACTGAGTGAACTTGTGCTTTCTTGTTGTTTGTATTTGTATATCGACATGTATGTGCTTTGTATCATACCCTTGATAATCTGATACCTGGAACCATTGTACTCTAAAAAGCGATGAAACTTCACGTCCAAAAAATAGCAAAGAAATGTTTGGATTTGTCAAGTATTGATTGAGGTTGGGGTTCTTTGTTAATAGTGTCTGGGTGGTTAGGACCAAGGAACCGACTCCTAACTGAAGAATGGGTTCGCGGAGCTCCAAGGCTTTGGGGTGCTGACCGAGAGCTGAATAGTCGCGAGCAAGATTGTCCAATTCTCACTAGAGTATCTGGATTTTCGCTACCTAGAACTCGCCTTCTCAATTCTAGCACCTCTTCATCGAGTATAAATGAATCACGGTGGTCTCAGAGCTGCTCGTAGATCGAAGCATGAAGACTCAGGCTTGTCATAGTATCTGGATGCCCGTCGCCAAGAACTCACCTCCTCAGCTCAAGCACCTCTGCACTGACATTCAAGGCCTCACGATTCTGCCCGCATTGAAGCAAAGCCGTACATGCTGATCAAGGTGCTTGGCGTACGAGCAGAGATGGTGGAGGTGAAGATGGAACAAGTTCACAATTTCTACATAACTTGCCACGACTCTGGTCAAAGTTGGAACCAAGCTGGTGGCATTCAAAAGAGTCGTGTCTCTTGCGGTTCCCTGAAATGTGGCGCTTCAGGACAATTGTGACCTTGGTTCATGTTTGTTATGTTTTCTCGGCGTTAGTGTTCCACGCTCTACCTTATAATCGTAGGAACAACGTATCTTATAGTTTAATGGATTTTGAGCAACCCAAGTAACCATGGCAGAAGTCGAATTGCTTCCGCCACAAGAACAAAGGTTTTGCTCCGTATGGGAATTTGAAGGTTAGAGCCACTTATTGCGACCTCTATTGAACATGTCAAAATCTGCAATGCTTTTGCCACCAAAGTATGCTGTTCAGGTTGTTCATCATGTATGAGGGTTGGATAAGATCCTCTGAAGAGCGAGCGTAGCGATTTTTTTTTGCGCAGGAGAACCCAATCACCCTGTGAGCTAATCGTCCATTCTCCGGAACACGGATCGTCAATAGTAGTGTTGAGACCCTTCAATAAGCGACGCGACGCTGCCCTAGGTTGGCAGTGAATAGCAGGGAATTGCACCCGAGCCACCCGCCATCATTCCTTTTGTTCGAGCATCCAGCACAAGCTCATGCCTTTTCTACAACACACTGCCCCCTCCGTTATCTGAAGGCTCCACCACATATACAAAGTCATCAAGACGGAAGGGCTAAAGTGATCGCATGGGGTTTACATTGCGGCGGATCAGCTGACCGAACTCAGCTATTGTACTTTTTAGCGGCTTTTGTTCCCGCACAATGGAGAGTACAAAAGGGCGGATGGCATTGTCTGAGTAGGCTCCCTTCTCTTTTTTTACGCCCCCCGTCACGATCTTCTCTCGGTCCTCCTTCCCTTCCCTGCATCCCTTGCTGCTAGCCGGCAAGCTGCTAGCGAAAAAATTAGTATCATGTCCATGCCAGACACGACCTTCGAACGCGACGCGCTCAAACCTTACCTCGAACTTCCCCACCTTCTGTCTTTAACGTGGCTTGCGTATCCGATTCTATCTCTCCTCTTCGTTGCCTTCCGTCTCCAACTATCACTCGGTTCTGCAGAGGATGCCATCTCACGAGCAAAGGACAGTCTCGTAGCCAGCTGCAAAGCTGCCGAACAAGCTGCAACCGCGACGGCCAGCATGCCAAGATATCTGGCTCAGGCTACCAATGAACAGTATGCAGAGGCGGTTAATGGTGTGTGATGTCAGCTTTTCCTGAGAATGACGGTGGCTGACTTTCTCGGACCAACAGCCTCATTGAATGCAGCACGGCAAGCCCTTGTGCTTTCGCTCACAGTCATGGAAGGCATCATCAACTTTATTATCGACCTCTACCGTTCCACCCTCCTCTGTTTCCTCGAACTTGTCATTAGAGGAGGTCTTGCTGTTATCATCACCGCTGTTGACGAGGTTCGTCTCTCTCTCCGCTCTCTATCTAAATTCCTCAATTAAACCTCCATTTAGCTTAACAAAGTTGTGCAAAGCGTCTCCGGTGGCTTGAAGACTGCGATTCAGAACGACATCACTGGTGCCAACTCTGCCATTCAGAGCGCCATTGACGGAATCAACAAAATCAACCCGTTCAGCGACATCAAGGCTCCTCAGATCACAGTTCCCGACCTCTCAAGTCTTGACAATGTTCAACTCCCCGCGTCAATCTCGGATACCTTGAACCAGCTGAATAGCACCATGCCCACCTTCCAGGACCTGAAGGAGAAGCTCGAAGCCATGTACGTTCTTCTCTGCAAAAATCAATTCCTTCGACTGAGAAATCTGCTAGCATTGATACTCCGTTTGAATTGGTGAAGAAAGACATCAACGATACTTTTGCTGCCATGTCCTTCTCAGCATCTGGTCTTCCCGTCCCAGACCAGACGCGCCTCTCGTTCTGCGGTGACGTCGACACTTCCATTGTCGATGAGATTGGAGCAGCATTGATCAAGACTGCCAAGATTGGGATCATCGTCCTCATCATTTTGGCCTTGCTCCTCATTGCCGCCAACTGTGCCCTCGAGTGGTACAAGTGGCGTTGCATGAAGCGCCATCTGGAGTACACGCGACAGGCGTGGTTGACTGATCCCATCCTCTACGCTAACAAAGTGTCTCCCGTCGAGGTGGCCCCGGCCCCAGCGATGACCCTCACAGACCACAATTTGCTCATGCTACAGTCCAACTCCTCGAGTCCCCTCATTACTCGCTATGTCAACATCATCTCGAGGAAGCTCCGGCTCTCACCTTCCAAGCACACCTCCCTTCAGTGGTTCCTCTCCTACATCTTCCATGCACCCGCTCTCGCCTGTCTTCTCATTGGCGTTTTCGGTCTTCTCTCCGTCCAAATTCAACTTCTTGCACTCGGACCCCTCGCTGCCAAATTTGAAGATCGAGCAGCAAGTTCCGTCGCTGATTTCAACAGCCTCATCACAACCAGCGTCAATACGAACATGCAGAACCAATCCGCTTTCTACGCCGATGGTGTCAACGCCCAGGTCGCTGCCGCACAAGCCCAGCTCAACAACGGGCTGTTTGGCTGGGTTGACAACACTACAACCACTCTCAATGCCACCTTGAACGGCTTTTACACTGACGTTCAGGATGCTGTTACGTTGGTGTTTAACAATACGTTCATGCAACAACCTGCGCAGGAGTTCATCAAGTGTTTGATCGGAAGCAAGGTCGAAGCGTTGGAGAATGCTTTGACTTTCTTGCACGATAACCTTGTCATTCAAATTCCTCAGGTCAACAACACCGTGCTCATGCTCTCACCCGAAGCAGTCAACGAGGCCACTGGACCTGTTGCTGCTGCCGCTATCGGTGGCGGTGAAGGAGACGACTCTGGCCTCATTGGTCAGATCATCCGGTCCTACGCTGCTGGTTTGGAAAAGGAGAGGTTGATGTTTGGAATTTTCATCGCCCTTTGGGGTGTTGTTGTTTTGATGGGCATTGCTGTTCTCATTTGGCATGCTTACATTAAACCATCAATCGAAGCGAGGAAGAGGAGAAAGTACGAGGATAACAAGCGAGGACTTGTTTCGTCTTTCCGTGGCGGACTGGGATCTATGAATTCCGATGATTCCTCTCTTCACGAGCCCAAGGTCGAGCAAAACGATCCCTTCCCCCGGAACGCTTCGCCTCCACGGACCGTGCTTTCTTCCCAGAAGAGCTGGGAGAGCTTGGTTCCCAACGACACTACCACCAAGTCTGCTGGGTTCACCTTCGGGATCAGCAAGCCCAAGAAGTTGATGGCTATTGGTCGGAAAGCAATGGGCCGCGAACGGTTTGTTTCAGATGAAGAGGTGAAAGAGAAAGAGAGGCAAGAGATTGCACCTTGGATGGGAAACGAGAATAGGTCTTCGACATGGTACGGCAAGATTGCGGCTGTTCTGCCCAAACCTCGCGATGATCCCGAGTTGGCTGATCACCACATCATCCCAGCCTACGCTACCAACCGGGTGAAGCCTAACTTGCGTGTGGACACTGTCGCGGCTGCCCCGAACGAGCAGATTTCGGTTGAGACTCGTTCACGATGGTCTACGTCTCCGAACTTGAAGAAACCTAGTCGTCCTTGGATTTCGAGGTTCTCCAGCTCGGTCGTTCCTGGTCCACAACCGCCCACAACCCCAATCCAACCGCCCCTCCCCCTCTCGTCCGGATTTCCTCACCCGCCCATTGGTGTGCCCATCCGAGCAAACCAACACGATGTGGACGTCCCGCGAGACGTGACTCCCGTATCGTACCAGGGTAGCGGCATCCTGGCATCTGCACCATCGCCTGGACCGACCGGACCCGTCTTTGCCCCTCCTCTCCATAACGGTTTCCACCGTCCTGCAGCGAATGGGCTCCCTGTGAACCCTCGTTCACCGCCACCTCAGCAGGCACTGTCACCTCCCCCGAGTCATCGACGAATTTCTTCAGTTCCAGCGTTGAAATTCAAGAAAGTGAACGGGGGTGCTCACCATTCCGTTTCAAGGAGCACCGATTTGGCTTATGACATCAACAACACTGCTGTCAACCCATTCGCAACGCCTTTCGACGATGAGCATAAGGTGATGGTGTCCCCACCAGCTACGAACGCGAGGAGGAGCATTCCTACCAACCCTTTCTCACCTTAAACGCAGCCTCCTTATCTTCTTGCTTCTTTCTCTCCTCTCCTCTTTAGACATCCATTGTGGAACGACCTCCGCCTCTTTTTACGACAGTTTTCGGAAACCTACTTTACGTCGCCCGCTTGACATCGGACTTTCATACTAATTCTTTTGCAAACTCCCTTCCACACGCACTTTCTCTCTCATGCACATTTTCATACTCATCGCAAACCACCACCACATACTGTATTTTTACATCTTGTTTTCTTTCCCTCTCGCTCTGTGCTAGCACGGGTGGAGGGTCCATTGTATCATTTACACACATCTTGACAAACACACTCTTTGAAACGCTCAAATATGTTACTTGTACTAGTGGAATGATAATTTGATATCCACTTAAATGGATACGTTTTTGTAATCGAGGGTTTCCAGGTCTGAGAGTATCTATGATAGTCGGCGACTTTCTGATGTGAAAGGCAAAACGCAGCCCGTCGAAAGCACAGAGAGTATACCAAGCAAAATATACGAAGTAATTAAATTCCACAATCGGAAGATTAATGATGGTCACGAAACAGCACTTGGGTCCTTGTCCTTCGACGACGAAACTTGCTCACTAGCATCCCAACGATGCCTTAGAAGTTTATAATCTAATGCCTCACTCTCATCAATCTTTCCTTGCACGAACCAAACCTTCCCGAGTTCCAACAAGCATTGGGTTGCTTGATAGTCCTCGATCTCATTAAACAATCGAAGGGCATTTGTGCAAGACGACTCAGCAGCAGTGACATCCCCTTTCTTCAAAAACATTCCTCCGAGACCTCGGTAAGACATTCCCTGTCCAAGTCGACTACTAGCAGCAATATCGAGTTCCAAAGCACGTCTGAATGCCCGTTCGCTTTCCTCGAAGTGACTGCGAAGGAGGTGAAGCTCACCAATGGAACGATAGGTCAGCGCTTCATCTCTGCGGGATGTAACCTTAGTGCTATAGATGTTGAGAGCAAGGTTTAGGTACGACTCAGCGTCATCTAATTGGGCTTTTTGGAGATGAAGGTCGCCAAATGCCTGCTGGGTTTCCGCAATAGACCGGTCATCACCTATCTCTTCCCATATTGTCAGTGCCTGTGAAAGTGCCTCATACGCCTCTTCTGGCTCTCGTTTGCACAGCCATAGCCGGCCTAGGAGGAGGAAACAATCAGCCATTCCGCCCTGGTTTTGGACTTCGGTGTACTGTTGTAGTGCACGAGTAAACAGCTCTTGAGCTGCATCCAGCTCGTTCCGTCGCAGACAAACGTTTCCTCTGAGCTTGCCGATTTTCGCGACTCCCAATCGGTTTCGGACCTCAGCATACAGTTCTTGAGCGCGGATAAATGATACCTCAGCCATATCCAGCTGATCTCGGCGCATGTGAAGACTCCCAATGGAACTATGAGTGTTCGCTTGTCCTAACCGCTCTTGGTCTTCAACATAGAGTTCCATAGCGCAAGAGAACGAAGCTTCAGCTGCATCTAGTTGATCTCGGCATAGATGAATGTACCCAATAGATTTATGGGTATTGGCTTGCCCCCATCGGGACCCGACTTCGACATAAAGCTCCAGAACACGGGTCAACGAGGCACTGGAGGCGTCTAGTTGATCTCGGCGTAGCTCGAGGTCTCCAATAGCCTTAAGAGTATTTACCTTCCCCCATTGGTCGCTGCTTTCAGTATATAGCTTTAGGGCGTGAGCAAAGGACGAGTCAGCAGCATCAAGCCGATGCCAGCGTTGATGTAGCATCCCCTGCCTCCAATAGATGTAAGCCCGTTCTCTCATCGGAAGCTGCAAGTCAAGAAAGACAGCGAGGAAGGCCGATTCGTCGATGGCTTGCCAGGAAGCCCAGCCAGCATAGGCAGCGCCGGCCTGTCCAATAGAAGTCGGGAGAGGTCGCAGGTTAGAACCATGGAGGAGGAAACCTCGAATATTCGCCATTTCCGGAAGAATAATAGTTTGTGATGTGGAAGAGGTATAATCATAGTGCCGAGTGACCTCGTTGACATAGAGGTCAACGAGAGAGACTAAGGTAGGTGAATTCGGATCGAGGAGTCGGAGGCAAAACTGTCGGATTGGCGGGAGCATCTGCCATCGTGACGGCTCCTCACTTTCCTCAAGGAGAGCAGCACGTCTCAAGGAGCGTAGGATCGGCTGTAGGACTAACTTGTCAGGTAAAATAAACTCGAAGCCCTCAAACCATGGCGCTGATGTGGAGAGGCCATCGGGCATGTGAGCAATGAGTGACAAAACAAGGCGTGTATTGTCGTCAATCCGAGGACTGAAGACGGAAAGGTGGATAGATTGTTCCAAACTTGACAGCTTGTGTTTCCCGCCAATCTCAAGTGTCCCAGTTCCGTGTATATTCCAACTAGAGAGGAGCTGCGAGGGTTTATCGCCCTCTTTGACCAGCATGGCAAATAGCTTGATAGCTAAGGGAGTTCCGCCCAACTTAGAGAGTAGTTCTTGGGCCGATGCATCAGCGGATCTCTTGCTGAACGCTTCATACATGGTTGTTGCATCGCATGCGTTGAGTCCAGACAAAACAGTGGAATCCCACGGGAACGAGGTTTTAGGTTCTTGAGCCCCTCGCATTGTCACTAAGATGGCGAGTTTACTATCCGCCGTTGAAATCATTTCCAAAAAACGGTCGACCTTGGTTTGTTCTGTCTCGACCTCCCACACGGTCTCGAGATTATCGATGAAAAGGAGGACAGAGCAGTTTCCACTATGGATATTATTAACAATGACTGAAGTCAGATTGGAGCCTCTGTTAGCCTGAGGGATGGAGAGGGCGTCAGCAATGAGATTCTCTAACAATTCGACCGTGGGTGCAAGCTCGCAGGAAATAAAATATCTGATGCGATATACGGATATGACTCCGGGGTCGTGCAGCACAGCCGAGGCAACGGTCGTTTTCCCCATTCCGCCTTGACCAAGGATGACGATTCGGGGTTCCGGGGATGATAAGACGACTTGAACGACAGATTCAATGACAGAGCTATGGCCTATGATGAGTTTGGGAGAGGGTGGTAGAGCTTGTGGCTGGGACTCGGGAAGCAACATACTTCACAATGGACTCAAATTTACTCATGTTCAAATATTGGAATGAACGTATGATTTTGAAAGAAGTATAACTGCAGTGCGAGCATCTATTGACATAGCTACTTGACGCTTGACCTGTAATACGTTAGCATTCCAAATTCGAGCAGGCAACCCAGAGGACTTGCAAAAAACCGATTCTGAAATTCATCTAGTTCACGTTCGAGTTTCTGTAAATCATCAGCGTTCTTTCCACGATTGATGTAAGAAGTCCATCGGGATTGCTTCTTCCATGGTTTGAGCTCGTCTTGTAATACACCTTGTAGAAAGCTACTCTGAAATATCAGCCAAGTAGGTGTGCACAAAAGAAAATCACTTACTTCGCGTAATCCTCCAAGTCTGACTTCAAATCTTCGAACCCTTCAGGCCCATTTGCGCGATAGATTGTGTCCAACGATTGAAGAATGGTGGTTGATTTTAGCCGGACCAGGTCGATAATTTCCTCGCATCGCTCCTTGTTGGCTTGGATCTCCTGTGCAAAGTGTAAATGTTAGAGTGCAGCAACGTGTTAAGAACACTTACTTCTCGAACTTTGATGATTTGAAACAAAACTCCAGCAACAGCCTTGACGTAAGGTACATTCGTTGCTGCTTCCCCTGCATCCCTCGCTAATTGCAGAGCGGTTCCAGCAGCATTTAAGCCGGTATCAATTTTTGATGCTGACTGCGCGGCAGTCTGACGAGACTGAGACTGAGCACTAGGGTTGGAACGAGTAACTAATGTTCTAAATAACCTCAGGTCTTTAGACTGGGATTGCTGCATTTTAACGACAGAGTAGTCTGCTAACTCAAGGGCTTAGAGGTGAATGACCGCAGTAGATCAATCAGAGATATATGGTTATGCGGAGAGTGGTGGAAGTTAGAGCTGTGAAGCTTCGCATAGGCGCTCAATCAAATGCTCAGTCATGTTCTTCCGGGAAGCCAGCATATAGTCGCGGAGTAGCATGAGTGTCCAAGCGACAGCAGCACTAGCTGATCATGAAGTTAATGTCGCTTGCTCCGAATATTCTAGTAACACTGGTTTGGCTTTTTTCGGTACTATGGTAATACTAGTTGAAATGCGTGTTACCAAAAGTCACGACGTATCGAATTGAAAATAACGCAATAGGATTGTCCGAATGAACGAATTATTGTGGGACAAATGTGTAAGTGACAGTTGTAACAGGCGATGGATACCTCGAATGAAAGGCACCTTGATCTCCGCCAGCATATACAGCAATGCTTTGGGTCCAGGTCTGAAGGTTGAACGGTTCTATTTGGCGGTGAACACAAAACTAGAAATGAGGTGGATGATACATACTGCCATCCGATTCATTGACCCATGTGAGGGTCATGGAGCCCGTGATCGTGTCAACGGTCCACTATAATGCACAATTACATCTCGCAGAAAATGAAATTATGAATGACAAACCACGGATGTTTCTACTGTGCGGGGTTTACCAGTGACACTGGAATAAGAATTGTCAATACTGGTAGGTCGGTCGCCAGGTTGGGTGCCAGCTATGGATACGGTCAGGAACAGCAAAGAACACCAGTTGCGATAGCTTACGGTTAGCGACACCGCCCATGTAAAGGTACCTGGAATATACACCTGATGAGTATCACCAACAGCTGCGATTGAGATTATTGAACTGACTGAAAAGATCCAGCGTTCACGTTCGAATCAGTATTATCTCGCCCTTGAACGAGTCCTAAAAGGGGCCAGTCTGGGTTACTATTCTGCAATCACTGTCAAAATCACGAATCCAAGTAACTTCAGAGGACATACCATGTTCTTTATTTGGGGAGTACCCGAAGTAGCACCGAACGGAAGTTCAAAGGAGACTTGTAGAGCGTCTGCTATTGATTCCTTGTAGATGGACTGGGCTCCGCTGATAAGATCCTTCCCAATGTAACCAAGAAGATTATCATTATCGGCCCTGCGAACTTCTATAACCCCGGTATGTTGAGTCGGAGGTAAATCAGATGGAGAACTTCGCCTAGTCCTCGCTGCAGAAAAATGAATCAGTTTGAATAGGAGAAAAGTTTTGAATTACATACTTGCTCTAGCTTGGGGCTTGTTTAGAGGCAAACCACGAGCCAAGCGTTCGGCGTTAGTCATCCTCTTGGCTAGGGGCCTGACGGAGGAGAGCTCGCGTTTGACGGCTGTGGACAAAGTGCCGCATAGCTCACTTCCTGGTTCACATTCCGCGCGTTCGATAGGTAACGAACGGCGAGCGGTAGAAGTACTGGAAGCGCAGATCTCGCTCCCAGGTGCACCGTCGCTTCGCGCAACGGCGGTAGACGTGACAGCTGAGACAGCAATAACTAGTAGTGAGAAGATACTTTTGAGTAGCATGTCGTAGTGAAAAGAGTGTGGGTACAAGAACGAATGTGGGGTGCTGGACGCTTCAAAGGAAAGAAACTGATAAGAAATAGGTGCTCAGAGGTTTATATCGTGAAGGGCAGATAGGGGGTCCGGAAGATTTTTGCACCTCTTCATAAAATAATGGTATGCGGCGCTCGCATTAAGGAACAAGCTAGAGTAAGTACGACAGCGAGAAAAAGCAGATAACCAGATTTTGTCTTAGACGAGAGCGGGGCAGGTTCAAATTGTTAAAGATTGGATAGCCTCGCATGCAATAATGTGTAGCCTGCTAAAGAAAGTTTGTCTCAACCGTCTCCCCATCTGAAATGCTGTATCGGATCAGGAAAGGGAAGTGTCAATCGGACGCCAAGCATATGGAGAAAATTAGAATCGCCCTGGATATGAATAAACGTGAAAACCAAGTCTATTGTCTTCTCTGACAGTCGACTGTATCATTTCGAACTCAACAGTTGTCGCTGCCTCGAATAAGGACGTTTGGAGAGCCAAACATGACTGAAAGTAGAGTCCTAAGTTATCTAGGACATGTGGTGCTCGGCGGCTTGGGGCCACTCAGCAATTCAGCAGAAAACTACCGATTCACCAATAAGACTGTCCCTAAAAAGTTTGGTGAATAAGGTAAAGAAGTGAAATCTTCAAACCATACGTGGCCATATCGTCTCTAGAAGGAGAGCTTGCAACATCTTCTTGCCTCTTTTCCCAGACGTTAGATCCTACAGAATCCCAGCCCCCCCGTTTGGGCTACACCCCATCCGTCAATAAGGCTGTCACTAGAAAGCAGTGAATATGTAAGTGGGATTTTTGCGAAATAACATACATAGGCGGTTATATCTTCTTCGGGAGGAGAACTGTCAACACCTTCGTGCCTCTTTTCCCAAACATTAGAACCCTTTCCCCAGCCTCCGGTTTGAGCAGCCCCCCATCCACCAACAAGACTGTCGCTAAAAATTGGCAGTGAGTCTCCCACTGTAGCGATTAGTTTCAAAATTCTTACAGCTTTACTTCAGCATTTGCGGGAATATTAACTTGCGGCAAGGGCACGGCAGATACTGCGACAGAGAGAAGAGAGATGGGGGAAGGTTGGACTTTGAAGTTCATCCTTGGGGTCAAGTAGTCGACGAGAGATTTACTAGTGCAGGGGGCGAGAAAGCTGTTGGGTGCCTCACATTATGACCAAGACGGCAAAGTTCACTGCCAAGTCCCGAAAGGACTCTAAAAATCAACCGACCTTAGCTTGTTCCATATCAATTTCCCGTGCTGTCCCAAGATTGTCAACGCAACGGAGAATTGGACCGTCCACGTTGTGGATATGGTTGAATATAAGGGAAGCCTGGTCGGAACCTCGGTCAGCCTAGGGGATGGAGAAGGCATCGGCATTGCAATTCCCTAATAGTTCAACTTTGGGTGCAAGCTTGCAGAAGATGAAGTATCTCGTGAGATAAGTGGACATTATACGAGGGTTGTGCAATACCGTTAAGGCGATGGTTGTCTTTCCAATCCCAAGGACAGCAGTCTGGGGTTCCTAGGACGTGAGAATTTCCTGAATAACAGATTCAAATACCTGATTGACGACCTATGACGAGTTTGGGAGCGGCTGGCAAAGCGAAAAACAGATTCTGGAATTCATCTAGCTCACGCTCGAGTTTTCGAAAATCATTGTTATGTTTTTTGTAAATATTAGAACCCTTGAATTCCATTTGCGCGATAGACTGTGTCCAAAGACCGAAGAATGGCTGTTGATTTCAGCTAGACCAGGGAAATAATTTCCTCGCACCGCTCTTTGTTCGCTTTGATCCCCTACGCGAAACGTAAATATTAAAGTGTCGGTGCAGTAGATCAGTCGGAGATATATGATTATGTCAAGAGTGGTGGAAGAGAGCTGTGAAGCTTCGCACAGGCGCCTAACCAAATGCTCAGCCAGAGATCAGCATCTACAGGAAGGCAGCACGTCCTCACGGGCATGAATTCTGCTAACAACAGTACCCTCCGGCCACTGCGAGAACACAAAGATCATGTCGCTTGCTCTGAATATTATCGAAATACTGGATTATTTGGACACCCTGGCAGCACTAGTTGGGATGCGAACTATCAAGTAACGAAGGATCGTAATGAAGATAATGTAATAAGATTGTCCGGAGATTGAAGGAACGAACTATTGCGAGACAAACTTGTAAGTGACAGACGTAGCAGGGGCAGGATATCTCGAGACAAAGGCAGCTTGGTCTCCTCCAGCGTACAAGCCAGTGCTTTGGGTCCAGGTCTGGAGGGTGGGCAGGGCTGTTCGACGGTGAGCACATACAGCTGAAAATGAAGTGGATCATACGTACTGCCATCCTCGTTAACCCACGTGAGAGTCAGGGAGCCTGTGGCTGTATCAAAAGTCCACTATAGCACGCAGTTAAATCTCGCAGAAAACGAAATTATGAATGACAAACCACAGAAGTTTCTGCTGTGCGTGGTGAACCAATGAAGTAGGAGTTGTCAATATGGGTGGGTCGGTCACCAGGCTGGGTGCCAGCTACGAATACGTTCAGAAACCGCAGAGAAATCCAATTGCAGTCGCTTACGGTTAGCGACACCGCCAATGTAAAGGTATCTGGTATATTCGCCATGTGAATACAAGTAACAGCTATTATTGAGATTATTGAACTGACTGATAAGAGCCGGGTTTCACGTTCGAATCGGTATCATCTCGCCCTTGAAGGAGGCCGAGCAGGGGCCAGTTTGGGTTACTATTCTATACTGATTGTCAGAATCACGAATCCAATTAACTCCGGAGGACGTACCACGTTCTTTATTTGAGGAGAACCTGAAGTGGCACCCGCCGGAAGTTCGAAGGAGACGGTTAGAGCGTTTGCTAACGATGGATCGTAGCCGAATTGGGCTCCACCGTTGACGAGATTCTTCGCAATGTAACCAAGAAGATTACCGTTATTGGCATTGTGTACTTCTATAACACCAGAATATTGAACGGGAGGTAAATCAGATGGGGCACTTCGCGAAGTCCTCGCTGTGGAAGAATGAGTCACTTTGAATGAGAGAAGTTTCGAATCACATACTTGCTCTAGCTTGGGGCTTGTTGAGAGGCAAACCACGAGCCAAACGTTCGGCGTTGGTCATCCTCTTGGCCGGAGACTCGACGGAAGGGAAGTCACGTCTCTCAGGTGTGAAAGACGCGCCGCATAGCTCACTTCCAGGTTCACATTCCGCACGTTCAACAGGTAAAGAGCGGCGAGCGGTAGAAGTATTGGAAGCGCAGATCTCGCTCCCCGGCGCGCAGACGTCTCGCGCAACGCCGGGAGAGGCGACGACCGAGACTGCAATAACTAGCAGTGAGAAGGCACTTTTGAGTAGCATGGTGTAGTGAAAAGAGTGTGGGTACAAGAATGAGTGTGGGGGGTGTTGGACGCTTCAAAGGAAAGAAACTGGAATGGTACAAAGGCTTGAAGGTTTATATTGTGCAAGGCAGATAGGGGAAGATTTTCACACCACTTGATTAAAAAATGGTCTGCGGAGTTCTTATTAAGGAATGAGCTAGAGCAAGGACGAGAGCGAGAAAAAAGCAGATAATCATATATTGTCGTAGCCGAGAGAGGTGGGAGTTCAACTTGTTGAGATTGGCTAACCGAGCACGCAAGAGGGTATTGCCTACTGAACTGCGCCAAGCGTGAAATACTGCTGTGTCTGTCATTCAGCCTGCCACAAGAAAGCTTGTCTCATCCGTTTCCTAGAGTAAAAATGTTATGCAGGATCAGGAATGGAAAAGTCAATCGGAGGCTGGACATATTAGGAGGAAGAGCCCTGAGATATATGAATGACCGTGGAACAAAATCTGTTGTCCCTTCCTACCATACCATTTCGAACACACAAGTCATAACAGCCTCATATACGAGTACAACAGAAGGAAAGGACGTTGGGAAAGGCAAACATGGCTGAAAGTAGAGCCTCAAGTCCGTGTGGTTAGAGGTGCTCAAGCGAACGTGTGCTGATGTCACCTAGGACATACCGGGGTAAGATAGGGAGCAGGCGCGTGATGGATCATCACGTGAGCCAGCGTGACATTTTACAGGCAAGGATTGGGC
This sequence comes from Flagelloscypha sp. PMI_526, assembly GCA_021399455.1. Lineage (NCBI taxonomy): Eukaryota > Fungi > Basidiomycota > Agaricomycetes > Agaricales > Niaceae > Flagelloscypha > Flagelloscypha sp. PMI_526. The sequence continues at coordinate 16,757 of JAJTUO010000067.1, forward strand.
ACATTAATATGGGGAAAATCAAACAAAAGGGCTTTTTTAATGCCTAAAGATTCACCCTCCCGAAGGTGTGACAATGAGATTTTATTTGAAAAAGGCCTGTGGGGAACGCCCAATCCGATTTGAAGAGGATCAGGGCTGACCGCAACTCCGCTTGGTCACGGGCTGTCACCCACACGTGATGATGCATCATGCGCCTGCTCCCTATCTTAGTGGTAGATTACTTGAGGTTACTTGGCAGCTCCGAAGACACTACCTAGTCGTGACAATAAGCTATTATCCTGTCCCTCCGTTACCTTGTCAGGGTGAGATGGTGTTGGTGTGCAAGGGAGATGAGCAAAACTTCAAGTTTGAAACTTATCATGTTATTGAGTGGAATGGTTGGTTTTAGTTGTCCACTGAACAAGAAAAGGTTGAGGTGGTTGAGGTGCCTAAGTGAAGCTGCAGATACATATTTATATTGTCCCATATGTTCAGGACGAGGCCTCTGGCAGCCCTGTGGCACTACTTCAGCAGGCAAACTCTTGCCAGCCAGACCATCAAAGGCTTAGAGACTTTCAAGCCGTATGCCCTGCTATGCCCGATCCACGAACAAGTCTTTCCTATCGACTTCACTCAGCTCCCATATAATAATCATAGGCTGGGAAGGGTTGGTTGGATTAACATCTACCCACAAGCTCACTTACCGTGTGTTCAAATTATATAGACATGTTATCCTGTTGCATTGCTTCAGAGCCTAGCCAAACCAGAAGCAGGTAACGCTTGTGATGCTCTCGGTAAGCTACCGTCTCGTTCTGAATTACAAATTCAAAACGAGCCTCTAGACTTACAAATATATGCCACATGGTGTGAAGCCGTTCGGGAGCCTTGAGCTGTTTCGACCACGGTCTTTATACGGCGACAAGAGCTAACACTTTTGGGAAGCAGTGTCTTGATGACCATGTTTGGCCAAAAAATCGAATGCAAGCAAGGGGTTTGGTCTCAGGATATTTGTACGGAATGTATTGGGGCGTTTTACTTGGTCTCTCCCTCCCTCTTTTCCCACACATTAGATCCAGAACCCCAGCCTCCAGTTTGAGCAGCGCCCCATCCACCGATAAGACTGTCACTAAAAAGTTGGCGAGTAAGGCAATGAAGTTAAGTCGTCATGTAATCATCGTACGCAGTCATATCCTCTTCAGAAGGAGAGCTTGCAACATCTTCTTGCCTCTTTTCCCAGACGTTGGATCCAGAACCCCAGCCTCCAGTTTGGGCTGCGCCCCATCCACCAATAAGGCTGTCACTAAAAGGCTGGTGAATAAAGAAGTGTGTTTGTTGAGAAATAGCGTACGCAGTCATGTCCTCTTCGGAAGGAGAACTATCGACGTCTTTTTGCCTCTTTTCCCAAACATTAGAACCTTTACCCCAGCCTCCAGTTTGAGCAGCACCCCATCCGCCAACAAGACTGTCGCTAGATATTGGCAGTGAGTCTCCTACTGTGGCGATTAACCTCAAAAATTCTTACGGCTTTACTTCAGCATCTGCGGCGGTACTGGCTTGCGGCAAGGGCACGGCAGATACTACGACAGAGAGAAGAGAGATTAGGAAAGCGTGGACTTTGAAGTTCATCTTTGGGGTCAAGTGGTCGACGAGAGATTTACTTGTGCAGCGAGCGGGAGAGGTCCAGCAGACTGAAGATGATTTTCGAATGAGTAATGGAATTTATACGAGGTTCGAGAGTTAGGAACCAAAACCCCAGGTGAGTTCTGCTGCGTATACTCAACCCAAAACATCAGAAAACGTCTGGCCATGGACGGAGATTCACCAAGCACCAGAGCATCGTTGTGAGTACTGTTCGAGGTCTTTTCGGCCTGCCGCAAGGCGTTTCTCGGGCATTACAAGAAAGCATGTTGATCATAACCATGTGCGGCGGTTTCGACTGGCGCGATGTTTCACGGCCTAAAAACGCAACTGTTACGTGGGGTCGTGGCCTGAATAATGACTTAAACACATAGGGAATGTAGAAGTCAGAATCCATCTCACTTGCCCCATGTTCTCCTTTTCTCCTTCCACTTCCGAGGTAGACTATAGGCCACTCCTAGACAACGACGAGGAGAGCCAGAATCTTGAAGCTCATGTTGAAAGTCGTACACTGAAATGCTTTCGGTCTGCGTCAAGGTTAATATCCGGGAGGTATTGGATGCTGTCATCTTTGTTCCAGACTGCTTTCATTCTCTTTGGCATGATATATGACTGGCGTTTTTACGACAGTCCCACGACCTCATGCCATTCAAAATCTTTGTTGTACTGTGAGTATCCAAAAGTAAAATTTCTTTGCAGTTCAGGGACATTGGTACTGACCACTTACATAAAAAGCCCCGGCCAAGGACGCCGTGGAATACGAAGTGTCTGTTTTCCACACTGGTTTTCATAATGATTCCTCGAAATACCAAGGAACTTCTGATGAAGTAGACAAAGCCTGGGAAGATTTATACAACGGTGTGTCTGCTTTTCAACGTTTGATGAGGTTGTTGTTTTTGAGGCTTCGGAACCTAAGGTGTTTTCCAGAGGGTTACCAAGGAAGAAGCTGTACTCCTTCCGAACAAGACGGCAAAGGTTCCAGGAGACGAGGATCATTATATCGTAGCGCTACACGTATTCCACGATCTTCATTGCTTGGTAAGTTCGGAATAGGAGCTTGCGAAACATCATTCACTCACCCTACATATGAATTCCAACAGAATACAGTCCGTCAAGCTCTGTTCGACGACTACTATCACAAGTACGACATGTCTCACCCAAAGACATCAGCTCATATGAGTCATTGCATTGACCACATAAGAAACTCGCTCATGTGCACTCCTGACCTAGGTGTTATTGTCTGGCAATGGGATGAAGAAAAGCAGCTCACATTCTCACAAGATACGACAGCCCATGAATGTGTCAATTATGACAAAATTTTGGAATGGGCGGACGAGAGGAGATTGGTGGATGGCAAGTTCAATCGGACCAAGCATTTGGTAGAGGATCTCGAGATACCCATTTATTGGACTGACGGGTCAACTCACTGAGATAATGAGTGTAATTCATAGGGTTGTGAGAAATGAGAGCCTCGCGTTCGAATAGAATGAAGATTCAAAGGGAACTACCATGATAGTGAGAAGCAAGGTTCATTGAAGCCGTTATTCGTGAATACTTTCCTCTGCTCAGTGTTATACTAACTTCATCGTCTAAAAATCACTTATTACCGAACATTTTACGCGTGTGAATTTGAAATGAGGGTCTACCATCAGCATTGCCGTACTTATTGTAACTATTGAATGTAAAGAAAAGATCGAAAACAAAGAAAGGTCCCAGCAGAAAACCAAATTATACAAGAAACCAGCTAATACTAAAGACTCTATGGATGAGAAAGATGGGAAGAAAGAAAGGAGGGTGAGCGGTCGGATGGAGCTATGTATGTACTGGAAAGGGAGGAAACCGCGGGAAGTCGTCCCGTTCCACTTGAAGAGATACATTTGTATGTGTGTAATGTTGGATGAAGATATAATGAGCAGACACTTTGGCGGAAGGAGGAGAACTCTTGGATGTCCATGCGATGCGAAAATAGAAAGAGGAGAGGGAAATGGATGCGTCAGTCGTTCGTTCATCATAATCCCAACACAGTGTATCCACCAAGGACAGTACCAACAGCAGCTGTCAAGCTTGCTATTACCCATCCCCTTGATGCCAGTAATGGTGCTGCCGCATCCGTAGATCCCGCCAGTGTCGTTGCCCATTGTTTTGTCGGATTAGGAGCTCCGCTCACGGTGACGGTTGGCACAGATGCATCCGGCGACTCGCTAGTTCCGTCTAAAAAGTGACGTGGTAAGGAACCTCAAGTCTGGGAAAAAAGAAGCATGGAGCGAAAGGAACCAGTACGGACCTGATGCAACAATACTGAACCGTTGTGATGTTGCGTAGGTAACTCCATGTGTCGAGTTTAAGAGAACAACGAAATAGTCATCCCCTGCTGGAATATCTTGCAGAAGAATGTTCAGGGCGTTGAAAGATGTTGGTACTAAATATGTCAAAGGGAGGTTAGGTGGGGTCCTAGCAATAGCCAGAACGAAATGGAACGAACCGTCTTTCGCAACGAACGTCAATCCATCTTCACTTAGTCTCGCCAATTCAACATCTGTAGCCCCAATGCCATCGTGCGGGCCCTTCGTCTAAAACCGCAAGACACCCAATCAGTCTACCAATTGTTTCGTGTGCGCAAGGACCCAAAAACTGACCCATCGTATAGGATTTACCTCGCCCAATTTCCACTTTGACGAAGATGTGGGCGTGTTGAGCATAAAATATGCTTGGTAAAAAAGGAAAATGTGAGACTTGACTTTGCAACAAGAAACCTTGCTGTACTAACCATAGACATTTGGCACCACAAGCCAGGAAGAAAACAGCCAGAAAGCAGATGCAGTACGAGTCGAACAAGGTAGCAGTCTCATGTCGTGTGTAAGAAAGAAAAGAGGGGAGGGGGATGGCGGCGACAGCAGCGGTGGTCGTGAAGAAGCAAAAAGCCTGTGAATCCCACGCTTGCTTGCTTCAGGGGAGGAACGAAGTGGCGGAACAATAGTTTCCGTGTCGCGCCGCCAAAATCGCCTCTTGCAATCGGCCCCTCGACTTGATCCGCATGCCTGCACTGTTAACTTGGAAGCCACAGGGCCAGTCACAAGCTCTGCATGTGCGGACTGCTTTTTTTTCTTTCTTGTATTCTAAGCTTCCGTGAAGCTAGCCTTAGAAACTCGACTATTCAGCCCAGTACAATTTTACATTTAAAAAGCCTCTACACCCCATATACATCCATAAAGCTCCTGCCCAGATCCGTTGGTCCCGGTATTCCTCTTTTGAAGCTTTGAAGCCTTCAATTAGCAACCCTCCAATTCTCAAAGGAAAAAGGTCACTGTCAGAGGAGCGTGGGAGTCCAGCTCAAGGAACCTTATGAATGCAGGGATTGATGATTACCAAAACTTGGGTGGAGGAAACAGTGGTCATTTCCGGATCCCACGTATGTAGGTTGAGCGACATGAAGAACAGATTGTTCACTTAGCGATGTTGGGATGGGTCTAGTCTCAGTATCCCCATCGTTGATGATAGCAAGAATGGAAGATCCTAATGTTCGTCAACGCCAACCCGAACATGACAGGAACATAGCAACAACCCCGACCAGTTGAATCTCTTCTACACAGAAAAGCACCAATCATGACCTAAGCCATGTTGAGCAACTCGATTTTCTAAACTCGGTCACCAAGCGTAAAAGTTTGGCCTAGTACGACAATTGTAAGTCCATAACAAGAGATGTCGCACAGTCTCGCCAAGAGGAGATAAGCGAGTCTGTTGCGGGCAGAAACCTAGACCAACAACGTTGCCTGCCCGTAGATGACCATAAGCATTGAATTTTCATCTTAGGTGTCATGAATCCTAACTATTTCCCCACAATCAGTAGTGAAACGAGCCGCTCAAGACCCAATGCTTTCAAACCATCAATCACACCAACCTCCTTCAGACATTTCTAGCTCTTATCTACCGCCTCTTTCTAAAATATCTGAAGCATTTATCCCCTTTACGTAAAATATAAGCCTAAATAAGATAATGAGCACAGCAAGTTGGCTCGTCAAATAGATACGATTTCCACAATGAAGGCTCCCACTAAAAACGAAGAACATCGAGTAGGTTTGCCTCGACTCAATTCTACTCAACTTGAAAAACATTCTGACGAAGATAAATGCAATAGGTCAAGGGCACGGAGAAAGAAAAAGCGAGCTGTTGTATCTGAATGACATTCGATGTTCGTCTTGGTTGACCCATTCAACGTTTCATTGAACGCTTATATTCGAGAGAGGGGTGTGACTATCTGCAAAAGGATATAATTGTAAAATATTAAACTTATAATACACTATCATTTAGTTTCCCTGTGGTGCTGTGTAGCATTTGACCCAGTCTTCACCATAGCTGAAGCTACCGAAATCCAACTGCATCATTGTCGCACCAAGAACGTTTTCGCATGCAAAGGCTTGGACTAGCCGACGGGCGTCCGAGGGAAGCCAGAAGAGACGCTCTTTCTGACCACTAACAACCCAGCCATCCTCCACCAAAAACATTGTAGGAAGTTGTTGTTGGTGCCCAGGGACGGCAAGCTGTTTTACGAACGAGAAACCAGGATCAACTGTCAAATTATTCAGAAAAATTTACTGGGCATTAGTGGATAAGCGACTCACTTGGTAGGGAGCCCAAAAATGGTGTCCAAAGTTGCAAAGTAGTAGCATCGGATGCCGAGACGACGTGAGTACCATCGGGAGAGAATGCGACACAGTTAACCGTGTTTGTTGATCCACGAAAAGGCTCCCCAATCTGGGATCCCAATTCAACATCCCACATACGCACGGTGCTATCCCATCCACCAGATACCACGAACCGCCCATCTGGTGAAAACGAGACAGAGAGAACCCAGTCTGTATGACCAAGAAAAGGACCACCGATGGGCTGCCCGGTATTGGCTTCCCAAAGGCGAATGGTCTTATCCGCTGAGCCAGAGACAATCCGGTAACCATCAGGGGAAAAGGACACCGAGTTTACGGCCTCGGAGTGGCCTTGAATTGGTATCCCAATGGATAATCTAGTTTTTGCATCCCATAATCGAATAGTTTTATCCCAAGATCCAGAGACAATACGCTGACCATCGGACGAATACGCAACGGAGGAGACGAAGTGAGTGTGGCCGACAAGTGATATAATACTAGAAGAACCTATCTCCCAGACATGAGCAAGAGGATCATCCAATGATCCAAAAACAATTGCTTTGCCATCTGGTGAGAAAGCGACGGTAGAAATGATGTGCGAATGAGTACAGGAATGAGAAACTGGAAGGCCGGATTCTGCATGCCAAAGTCGAATGGTACTGTCAGAGCCGCCGGAAACGACCTGACCACCATCGGAAGAGAAGGAAACAGACCAAACAGTCCCAGAGTGGCCATTGGTATTGGAGGGTTTATTAACGAGATTGCCTGTAGCGATATTCCACAAACAGACGGATGTGTCATAGGACCCTGAAGCAAGCGTCTGGCCATCTGGAGAAAATGCAACAGACGTTACATAGTCTGAGTGGCCATGAACTTCCTCATTGAAGACAGATTCGGAGTCCCAGATTTGCACCGTACAGTCTGACGAACCAGAAACGATGTGGCGGCCATCTGGAGAGAAAGCAACGGAATAAATATCATCTCCGTCTCCACGCAGAGGTGTGGCGCAGGCTAATCCTGTCTCCACGTCCCAGAAGCGGATAGACCCATCTCGCGACCCAGAAACAATACGACGACCGTCTGGAGAAAACGAGATGGACCAAACACCAGCTGTATGAGTATGAAGGACCTTCACTTGAGAACGTGACTCTATATCCCATATGGCGATGGCGCTATCACGGGATGCAGAGGCTATGTGTTGCCCATTAGGTGAGCTGATGACAGACCAAATTGCATCTGAATGTGCACACGGATCATTATGGACCTCCTGCCTATCCTCTACACTCCAGACGCATATTGTCCCGTTTTGGGACCCAGAAATTATGTATGTACCATCTAGAGAGACGCATACAGAAGACACCTCGCTTGTATTTCCAAGCAGTGGTGTACCTATGAGTTGGCCGGTGCGTATATCCCAAATTCGTACACTGTAGTCATAGGACCCTGAGACAATGAAGCGACTGTCGGGAGAAAATGCAAGAGAAGAGACTGGTTCCGAATGCCCCAGAAGTGGGCTTCTAAGAGGCTGCCCAGTGCTACTATCCCAAAAGCGAATAGTATTGTCGCCTGAACCGGAAGCGATAAAAAGGCCATCGGGCGAATACGCGACAGAAAACACAACGCCGTTATGCCCGGTAAGAAGTCCCCACAGCAATCCAGTATGCGCATCCCAAAGTCTAATGGTATGATCCACTGAGCCAGATACAATGTGGCCACCGGTTGGTGAATAGCATACACACCGCACGGTACCTACATGGCCAAGAAGAGAGGCTTGAGAACGAGGCCAGTGAAGTAACTGCCTACTTTGAAGCCGTAGGGTGTTTGAAAAAAGGGGTACGAAATTTATGGAAATCGTTGACTGGGCCGGCGAGAAAGGGAGACCAGACAAGTAGATCTGGGGGTACGACAATGTGATCGCTTGACCAAACACTCGTATAAAGGAAAGTGCATCCTTTATAGTAGGCAGCAAGGAAGAGTCGTGAATCTATGAAAAAAAAAAGGTCAGGAATCAATCCAACTCGGATGACGCTCAGTCTTTACCTGTAGCCATTGTCCCAGGATCTTTAAAGTATAAACCCCCGCTCCCATGGCTTTTTCAATACTTAACACTTCGAGCCAAAACAGCAGTTTGGTCTGTAGAAAAGTCTTCACAGAGTCGACGAGTTCCACATCAGGGGTACAGTTCGCGATGTGAACACCAAACCAACGACAAGCGTAACGTACATGCTTGGGGATTCTTTTTCGCATGGTTGGGTAATCATCATTAATGCCGAATGAAGTTGCCATCCCCCCCATATTGAAATGAAGTTGGTCTGAATTGACGATAGTGATGCAGGCCCTCAGCATCACTTCATGCTGGAGTGGAACATTACAGCGCCATTGATCTGGACATGCAGGACCGATGAGGAAGTCGACAAAGGACTGATGTAAGAATGAGAGAAAAGGTTGAATCTCAAGCACAGACAGGATACGTTGACATATCGCTTCGACTTTATGCTCCTTCAAATCCATCAACTGAGAGAGAGTCGAGGCTGATAAAGGGACTATTGAGGTAGCGATACATCCGGATATAAGTTTAAAGAAGGAACTGTCTTCTGCCGTAGAAAAACGTGACGATAGGATGGAATGGTAGAGTGAGTCTATGGTCCCTGCTTGTGAACCACGCCGTAAGGTCCCGAGTGTGACGTCGAGCTGGTCCGGATCGTCTCGAGTGATCTTGCAAAGAGTGCTCGCCCATATGAAGAGTCCTGCGGCACTGGAAACCAGCTGATCGAGGTCAGCTGATGCAGGCCAAGGGTGGGGGAGGCTCTTATATCGTTTCTTTATACTCTCGAATTCGGTTGACAAAACTAGTCGGATGTCTGCTGAAGACTGCGGAGTAACGTGCCTGCCAACATGTAGTGTCGACACACAGGAGGGCTCCAGGTTTAAAAGGTTCTGAACATCGCCTTCCTTCCTACTGGTAAGAAAGAGGCGGCAGTTGGACGATAGTCGAATCCAGAGAGCAAGAGATTGTACGAGTTCACGTCGAATAGCGTTATCAGAAGCTAGGCCTCCAAACTCGTCAAGAGCATCGATAACGACAACTAGTGGTTTATCACCAGAATGGCCTGTCCGAATTGGAGCCACGAGAATGGTGTCAAACAGGTGCTCGATGGAAAGGTTTTCTACGTCGGGGAGTGTGCGTGGAAAGGCTGAAGCAAATGCACGAGCAACATCAGGATGCCTCCTCATTATTCCAGCGGCAATACGGCGCCAGAGAACACGGCAAGTGTGCCCTGCAGCATCTTGGCGGCGACAAAAGAACGTGGCGCCCAGGTAACCGCTATGGTTTCCTGCGAGTCGAAGGCAAACACTGCGTGCAATTGCAGTTTTTCCTGTTCCGGGATGACCATAAATAAGATACACCTGTGAACTTTGAGGCATTTCGAACCACTGCTCGATATTAGCGAGAATGTCGAGCCGCGTTTGAGGAAGACATCCAGGAGGATCTTGTCCCATGGGATCGAATGGGACCTGTGGGTCTACGTGGGCAATCAAAATAGCAATACGTTGGTCAAGAGCATCCTGGGCCATTGATACGAGACGTTTGAACTGAAATTATGAATTTAAATGTTTAACTAGTGACTACGGTCAACTCAAACATACCGTAAATGCCTGATGAAAATCCTGAAGAGACCGGTCCAGATGTTCAAGGTCACCTGCCACCTTCGTACGTTGCAGAGTTCGATTAAACCAGCTGTGCCGTTTAGCGCGAGTGAAGTGCGAGAGTTCTTCCTGAAGATCCTCTAAGAGTCTACAAAAAAGTTGAGATGGGGTATGAGAGCAATCAATGCATGACACAAACCGGCGGTATTCATCCAAATCTAAAGCCAGCGGATTGAATGCGTCCAATGTATAGCTTACGAGACTATCAACAGCGTGGACGAGACGCTGGTGCTGACTATAAACTCTGTCAATAATTTCTTCGCATCGCTGCTTATTAGTTGCAAGTTCCTATGGCTCATATGAGTCTCACAAGATTCTCAGTGGTAAAAAGAATACGCACTTCTCGGATCTTCAAAATCTGCGCAACGACCCCAGCAGCACCTTTGAGGTAGGGAACTTTTTCGAGTATCTCGGCAATATCTCTGGTTATAGCAGCAGCATCTTGAACAAGATTGGTGCTGTTATTCAAGACACCATTTGGTTGACTAATAGGGTGAAGAGGTGTAGTGGTTTCTGGTTTGGATTGTGCATAGGATTGCAAATGCTTTTCTCCTCGAAGAACGCGAGTGCGACTAGAAGGTTTGGGCATGAATACGTGTTTCCAGAGGAGTTAGAGAGCTTTGGGAGAAAGGCTGCTATGGGGAGGGTGCTGTGTTGATCATGGACGTTTAGACAGAGAGTGATGCCGGTATAATTCCACCCCAGTCAGTCGAGCGTAATAAACATCAAACCCCTGCAGCTCTGAGAGGAGTGAAGATGAGCGGAAAGCGTGTAATTGACCTAGCAACCTCTAAAGACATAAATTAAATCTCAAATTCTCTTGGTCCAGACGAGCATGCAGGTGTGTACCAGGGAAGGGCCAAAGACTGATTGAGAGATATATATTGACCAGCTAAAATTCCTTGCCGCAACCACATAATGGATACCTACGAAGAAATACAATCACAGTGAAAGGTGATCATCCATGAACTGGCAGGTCTGTTAGCGAAAATTCGAATTCATATGCAACTTGGCTTACAAGGGGTGATAGACTACTTAGTTGCGGATCTGTGGCGGTACCGCTCGAAGAGAAGAGAAGTTTTGACGTTCTCCGCAACTCCTTCAGGCTAATCCTTTTACTCCGAGCTTTAAGCCACTGAAAGTACTGATTTTGGTATGCTTGCGTGGCCTGGCTCTTGTTTTCGATCATCTTCTTACTAAAAGGCAAATCAGTCCAAGAAGCAGTACCTCAAAAATAGCCCCGTACATGACACTGGTCATTAGGTGTTTGAGGGTGGGGCGAGGTTCATTGGCTAGAAAGTGATTAAACGACCTGAGTCGAGTAAGTTAGTTACGAACTTACTCAAGACATCAACGAGGACCTGGGACAGAAACGATCAGAATTGCGACGTGCTTTAAACATAAATGACGAACCGATGTCATGCTTAATTTTGGGTCAACCAGTGTGTCTGGACCGGCCGATATGCAAACCTAGGGCTCATGTCAAATACAAGATGCAAGGTGAGTAGATGAAAAAATATACAACAGATGGTTGATTTCGGGTGGAAACTCGATGGCACATCCCATCGCAAAATTCGTGGTCCGTTGCTCTATGCGACCTACTCCTGTCACGAGGAAAACCTTGGTCTATAGACGCCTGAGGGGATACAGGTTGCGCTGGAGTATGTTGGAGGGCTGGAATGCGATGTAACTGAGAAGTGATGCTTAGTTTTGCTTCGCTGGCTGAAGAGTATATCAATATTTAATTCATTGGGTTGGTTGTAATAGAATAAAATCACGACTTACCTTTCCGCTGTGCACTTCGGTGCATGTTTGTAAATCTGTTGGAAACGCGATTGCAGCGGTAGTGACTAAGGTCTGAAATTTAAGTCGTCAGTACTGCTTGTTCTACTGAACGTAGACGACAGTACCGAGAAGTCTCTGAGAATGAGACGTATCCAGAATGGCCTAGTGTGCATTACCATCATTGAGTTTTCCTTTTTTCATAGGAAATACTGCTTACAATTAACGAGCTAGCTGGAATTAAGGGTGCAATCAAAAACATGTGTAACTCCTGAACAATCTTAAGCATATATGAAACCTAGGATAGTAGCACTTACATTGCTCGTGATTTCTTCGCCATCCATGGCAACCAGTACTGAGGCGTCACAACTAAATGAGTGTCTAGAACGGTAGCCAACGAGACTTACATTCATCACGTACACCCTCTTCAGCGTCATCATGTGGCTCTTGAAGTGCTGCTCGCTTATAGCTATGCCCAGTATCTAAATTTTAATTTTAAGTATCGGGAAAAGTAGGAGAGGGGAATGACAAACAGTAAAATACGAACTCGTCTCCTGGTTGTACATCAGCTGTGAGGCGATTGAGCTCACGCATCTATGTCATTGGTAAGCTGCAAAGTAGCCAAGTCCTACCATAAAATGACTCACAATATTCTCTCTATTAGGTTGGAGATCTTCTGGACAGCTAGGTTCCAGGTCATTCATCATGGTAACATTCTCTGCGGCAAACCCATATTGTTCAACTGTCGGATTAGTTAGGCGGGCGGTTAGAATAACGTTTGGTCTCGGCATACTAAGGAGCGCTCTGAACTTCTTCACATCCTCAGCCGACCCAGGGGAGGAAGTAAATTCCTCCATGTGTGTTGTAGTACATATCGCGATTAACAAGGCCTTCTTGAGCGGTAATCGTAGGGATCTTTGCAAGTAAGCGGGTGCGGCAATTTGTAAAAGAGGTTTCAACTAGAAAAATGGGCTAGTGAGCTTGGACAAAAATTTGGCGGTTGAAAATATACAAATGCTATGCTTGCAGCGGCAAGGGACATGCGTTCAACTAAGGCTGATTCTGTGGAGATGCCAGGAACGTGAGGTACGATTGCGCCCCGCGTTTCTTGATTACGATCATCTTCTCGAGGAACTTCGGCCACAGTATTTAAATCATGTACGTCTGGGAGGTCGGGGAATTGAGTGTCGTCTTTGTTGGTGGTCGTATTCAGAACTACGCCTGCAAGATTTCAGTTGATGAAAAATGGGAGACATTAAGACCGCAAAGGACTAACATTGTTCTCCGGACTTCAAAGTGCGAAGCTCAAGGAGATCGTTGATAGAAGCCCCTTCTTTAGATAGCTCCCTAAAGTGTTGCAAGTCATCGTCATGAACAATGGTAACTTGAGCAGACGGTAGCGCCTATGGTATTTGTATTAGGTAAGTTTTTGCAGGAGACTTATAAAATATAATAAAAGTTATACCTCAAACATTGTGCCCATAAATTTATCAAGTGGATGGGTCGGCTAAAAACGTCAGAATTTCGTCAGAATATAGCAGCCAACAAAGCGTACGGGCAATCCAGCTTGGATCTCCTCGAGTGAAGGGCTTGGAGAGAGAAGGATATCCTTTGCTGCCACTGCTTCGCCTGCCGGGGGTGGCGGGGGAGGTGGTAAGTTTTGAACTCCAGCAGCTGCTTTCGAATGAAGGGGTATTTTCATCTTGAAAGCTTTCCGAATATTTTTGAGCCTATTCAACCAAGCAATTTTCTTGGAATCAGACGTGGGATCGGGAACGGACAATATCGGTTTTGCCGGGAAGTGGCGGAGGTCTTGCTTGACTCCAATTTTATACCCGCGGATGAACAAACATTGAGCACCAATATCCTCTGTCCTCCAGGGGTGGAGAGCGGGATATTCGGGATCTGGTCGTTCTTGAGATGGTCCGTTCTGGATACCACGAGAGAGCGCAGGAGTCCATAAACCGGTAAGCTTGCAGACTGTGCCGCTAATAGTCGCAACGCCAGAATACGAAACGGTCCGCTGAATTCCAATCCTCTCCCATGCTCCCATGGCCCAATCAAGGGAGCGATATACACCAGTGACGAAAATGAGTTCCCTACCTTCCAAGTCGCGGTCCAAACCTTTGGCACTTCGGCACCAGTCGTACCATGCCTTGTAATGTTTCTCCAGATACGCGCGTACCCGAGGACTCGGGGGAATGGAAAGTCGAGTGGGAGGATCTTTTAGAATAAGAACTGCCCCATTTGAAACCTCGAATGAAAGAGTAAAAGCCTGATCATGACTACCACTACCACCGCCACTGCATTAAAGTGAGTTTTCTATGTGGTAAAAAAATAAAATGGAGAGAATTCCTCAACTTGTTCTCGAGCCCAACGATCTGTGTTAAGGTCATATCACCATTGTGAAGATAAGGGCGGCGGACTGCGTCTGGAACGGAGGAAATATTGCTGGGGTTAAGTTCCAAAGGTGTGAATTTCGGTGGAACCCGATATCGTTGGCGGTCTGCAGGGACCGTCGCGTTGAAGAAAGTTTCAAACCCTCCCTCTTCAGAGAGGACGCCAACATCTCCAATTTCAACAACTTTTGAAAAGGCTGGGGAATTGAAGTCAGATCGATGGGAACTATTGATAAGCTTAATCGCTTACGTTGAGGGTCCCAGAGAGCTATTAACCAGTCAGCAGTGTTCCTGAATAACTGAGAAGTGGACACATACGAAGTCCCATGTTTAGTTCGTACAGAACGTCCATATATGTTTGAACAGGGTGGGCATTAGATAGCTGGAAATGGACGGTCTCTTGATGAACAATATTTTCCAATGGGATCACCGGAGCCATGTTAGAGGCACCTGTAAGCATTTAATTCCGTGAAAAGATTGGAAAATAGCATGTGGTTACCAGTGGAGCATTGCCCACGCAGCCGCGCAACTATCTTATTAATCGCTTCTCCAACCTCTGTTCGACGTAGATATTGCTCTGTGTGTGTACGGGCATCATCATACCCAGGGCACTCTGCTTGCATATAAGACTGTAGCCCTTGTTCCACATTCAACCGAAAGTAGATATGCGCCTGCCCAGTTTCATTAAGTTGTTTTGTTACTGCCTGTGCTCGCAGTTCGGAATCTTGGGCGATATGAACTGCGGCCTTTTCGTAAGCTGATAACTCAGAAGACTGATAAGAATGATGTCCAGGATGTCCCGACCCTAAGCTGACTATACAATCAACTTCGGAGTCTGGGAACTCGGTTTTGGCTTCCGACAAAGCGAGTTCGATGGGATTGCTGTGACCAAGATGTGCGGCCGATGTAAACTGTTGTCCATCAATATTTACTTCTGGTAAGACGTCTGGGGCAGCTGTGCATGCTCGAATTGCCTGCCAAATCGGGCAATTTACTGCTGGATTATCGCGAACTCGATAGGTGCGAAAGAGAATGGGAGAAGCCATGTGAGCTGCGGTTTTCGTCAAAACAGCCCTATAGACACATAAAGGGTCAGAAGGCAGAAGAGAGTGTCAAAGGAGAGCACATACGTCCGACAACACGATTGGGCGTCGGAAGTAGTTTCAAGTCTCTCTGAGTTGAGGTCTTTGCATTTGGTCTCTGAGCAAATAAGATCCTGGAGTAGCTTCTCAAGTTTTAAAGCCTTGGATTCGGCTGAGAGATCGGGTTCAGTATGATGAACAGCCGTGTGGATTTGACGGTAGACAGCCATTGCACGACTTGCAGACATGCCCAGGCGCCCTAGGAGAAGTGCCGCCCATCTGAGGTCGCTGTGAGTACTCTGGCCAGTTATGAAAGTCAGCAAACATACCCCCCATCTCCGCTTCCAACGATGAGATCGAAGTACTTGCATGGCAGAGTCTCTGACTCTTCTAGACCTTCATCATACGCAGTTCTGCCCATAATTTCACGGAGCTGAATGAAGGATGGATACACTCCCGCCTTAGTTGAGTTTTCACCATCTTATGGCGGACGGTTGAGCACTCGCAGAAAACCACACGACCTCGATGACTTACCCAGCACGAGAACGCATATTTTCTTGCGGTGAGGCATTCTCACCCTTCAGATAAACTACAGACAGCGTGGGAGAGATGTGAAAGCAAGTCGACGATGCTCTGCGGTGACAAGTAAGAGACCAGCGTCTGTTTGTCACATTTGGCGCTTGGGGCGAATGTCAGGAATCTGCCGAAGCCTAAATGGGACGAGTAGCCAGAAACGGTATGCTGTAAAGGTTCTCATCCGCATGGGAAAGACAAAGCTGCAAAAATTATCAGATTTGGTCAAATAGTAGAAGGCCAAGGTGGTGGGTTGAGTGAACAAGATTGCTTCCGTACCTTGGCTCTCACCACCATCTTCAAGAGCTTGAGTATTCTAATTCTTTTCCCTCTCGCATTCGTTTCAGAATTCGAGACCAGTAAGGTCCTTCGAAGTTCAAGTATATTTTCATGTTCTATTTGTTTATGCACGTTTTCTGATTTTTTTTTTTTGAAGGTCTGACCAACCCTGTTGCATAAATTCGAATGACCAATTTGAATGGCGCTTTGCCATCCACAACACTGGCCTTAGGATCTCTTTCAGTTCTTTCGGATTCTTCACTCCAGTCGAAGGGCACAAACCTCCCCGGAGTTAATTCGCCGACCAATCTCTTTCTCTTGGGTCCGCCTACCACCACGCCATCGTTAGCAGATTTCCAATTCCAAACGATTGGGCGTTCTGCTACGTCATCTAATAATTTTTCCACTCTCTTTCTCGTATTTCAGACGCCGAACCAATTGCGTTGGAACTAGCTCAGCCTCAGCCCTTCCCCCCTGACTCAGATACGGTAACTGAAAACAATCCCCCATCTCGACCGTCGCTTCTTCAGAGACTCGATCTCACGGAGGAAGGCCACGTTGCAAATAACGCAATGGATGTTGACGGACCATTAGTCTCGTCTCAGCCCGTTCCATCGTCAGTCTTGCCGCCTCAACTACCCGCAAACGCACCCGAACAGAATGCTTTGGTCGTCGCCTCAACTCCTTTAAGCCAGGACGCCCACCTTTCTTCAGCCACCTTACCTCAGATGGCCTCTACCGACGAGGCTATATCGAATTTAGGTGATCTTCGCGCATTCGTGAACCGAACAAAGCAAGAACTAGCCAATTCCGTCGGTCATCTATCCCTTGATCTAGCACAAAAGGGCCATGCGGATGCCATCGAACGGCTCGAAAAGGCTAAGCAGGGGCATCGATCGGCTGCTAAGGCACTTTCGTCTGCGAAAGATATATTTGAGGTTTCTCTTGCGATTGTTCAAAGCGAAGAGAACGCTGTATCTGCTGCAGAAGCTCTACTCAAGGCTCTAAAAGAGCAGAAGGCTGCTCGGGAGGCTAAGGATGTTCTGTTGCAGAACGAGCTGACCAATGCTCTGCATGTTATCAGTGACCAAGAAGCCATTGATGCCCGAGTATCCAGTGCCTTTGACGACCTTGTAGCACTTCGAGGGAAAGGGAGGGTCTTAGGGACGAAGTCTGAGGCTCATTCCTCTGAGCCTCCTCCCGCGACAAGTGCTTCCCTTCTGATAGATCATCGCGAAACCTCCCAACAGTCCAACTCAGTGCCATCCGCTTCTCCAACCTCCTCTACTACAACAGCATCAGTTGCCGCACCTCGCGCTAGATCTGGAGAGGCTAGAAATGTCGAAGTTGCTAAGCGCTTAGCCGCTCAGAAGCAGGAGCTTGGGGCTCAAGAGACCCCTACCACTACTTATCGACCGCCGTCCCTGACAAGTCATTCATCTTTGGTGGACGCCTCTAGCGCTAGATCTTTGACACTTTCTTCCTCGCGAGAGCGTGTACCACTGCTTGAGACTCAAGCATCCTCAGGTATCCTGCACGTCCCAGGATCATCTAACACGCATCCCTCGATTATGCCGGCCGCTGATGTGCCTACGAACATTTCATTGTCTAACATCGCGGCTGTCTCGACATCTACATTGATTTCTCCTGTTCTTAACGTCCCTTTCGAAACACCGAATTCTCGTCGTCACTTGGAGAGTCACGATCTTGGTGCTGTATCCGTGGAGCCTCAGATTTCGGATGAAAGTCAGAGTGGCGGGCAGAAAGTGAAGGTGGAGCCGAAGGAAGTCTGGATCCAAGCGACTGTGCCTACAGCAGAGAGGCAGGATACTCATAAGTTTGGTTCTACGACGGAGACGTCTGTTCACGCTCGTCACATCTCCTCTCAACCTGCTCCCAGTCCCATCTGTGCATCTCCTGGCCCGCCCATTGCCATTTATAGTGTTGTCTCACAAGACGAACGATCGGCCAAAACCCAGCCCCCCACCCCCATATCTGCCCCAGCTCAACCTAACTCACCAACTATCCCATTATCTGGTTATGTTGGTCCCTCCACACCTACAGCTTCCAACGTATCACATGTGAACATATCTGCAGTACAACAGCGTGCCCATACGGGTCGTCAACAACCGAAACAGAGTCACTTCCAGAAGCAAGTAGACCGTTCCCAGATTCCAAGTCAAGCGGAAAAACAAGTGGAGAGAAATGAGCCTGCGCGCGTTGTGCATCCAAATGAGAATAGCCGTGAAAATAGTGTCTTGTCTGACGACCAGGCGTCTATGGTTCCCAGCCTTTCTTCCACAGTAGTGACTCCGTCGACTTCGATTTCATCCAATGGTCCGCTAACTCTCCCAACCACGAGAACCCCCATTTCAAGTGCCCCGATGTCAGCTCTTTCTACGCAACCGCAGCCTTCCCTGCTATCTTTGTCTGCACACCCTAGTACAGTCCCTCCTCATCAAATAGCCGAAACTGGTCAAGTACAACGCGAGTTCACACGTCATGAAACCCAAAACACACGCCCTTCTTTGAATCCTCCTGTACACCCTACCCTGGCCGCGCCTATCGCTAAACCCGCGAACACAGGCCCCTTTCATAATCGACCGTCTGGAGGAGACCATTGGTCGCCGGCTCCTGATCCTGCTGCAGGCAAATATGGGAACCAATCCTTAGTACCAGTCCCTCAACCACGAACGCCTCCTGGAGTTCCACCGCCATCTTGGAGTCAGCCGTCTTCCCAACCTTCACGGAGCCAGACCGACTCACCTCAGCCTTTTCCAGCATCTCCTCCGCGCCAGCTGTTACAGTCTCCTTACCAGAAGCGTCATCGTGAGGAGTACGAAACTGGGTATGGATATGATGTTGAGGAGTATGAGAAGGAGATGGCTCCACCTGCAGCTCGTCGTAGACATGTGGATCATGGTTCTTATCGACCTGTGGAAGGACAAGGGAAAGCAAGAGGTTACGACTCATATCGACCTGACGGGGGCAATGCAAACTTGCGAGCGTCACAGGCGTATGACCCTGGCCGGGATCGACGACGCGATCTCTTCCCTCTGAACTCGAATTCGCAAGGACAACGT
Organism: Flagelloscypha sp. PMI_526; assembly: GCA_021399455.1. Taxonomy (NCBI): domain Eukaryota; kingdom Fungi; phylum Basidiomycota; class Agaricomycetes; order Agaricales; family Niaceae; genus Flagelloscypha; species Flagelloscypha sp. PMI_526. Next base: position 35,920 of record JAJTUO010000067.1, read on the forward strand.
GAACGGGAACTTGATGCTGGGCCGCCTGTTGGCCGTTCGAATTTATTGGATCGCATGCATCAGCAAGCTCCCCCACACCACTTACCTCCATCTCGACCTCCGCCTAGCGCCCCCCCATCAAAACAGCACCCGTACCCTTCTTCCTCAAAGCAGCAGCAGCAGCAGCCTTTAAAGCCTAGGTTATCTGGAGGGCAAGAGAGGAGTCACGACCAACCCAACATATTCTCCTCTACCCGACCGACCAACAATCATCCCACCTCACCTTCGAACCAACGTGGGAGCTCCAATGCGAAAAAGCAACCTCCTAGAGCTCCCAGAGCTGCTAAACGGGGTGGAGGAAATGGTCATGGAGGAGGGAGACCTTCATTGCAAGCGAGGTTGTCTCCTGGTCCTGACTCCGGCAAAGGATTGTTGGGTAGAATTGATTGAGCGATCGTTGTAGTAGGGTTTTGTTTTGCCGCGGAAGTGGGCATCAACGAGGACAAAAAGTTTCTAAACGCTCATGGTTTGTTTTTTCTTCCTCGTGTTTATGATGGATTTGTGCTTGATGTTGGTAGAAATGCGGTTTTTTTGTTGTTGTTGAAACGTTTAGAGGCTCGAATACAAGGTAAGCCAATTCTTTGCATTAGACAATATTCTTTTCTACTGGGTTTGCCTTGGCTTCCCCGCTATACTTTATATCTGCCTATATGTCTGGGTCAATACATTTCATCAAAGTGTGGGGCTCACTTTCGTTTTTCTTGTACATGGTATCGAACTTGTGTATCTTACATGTTCTTACTCTTAATACTAGCCAGTTTTCTTGAAACATGCGAGAATGTATACATTTGGCCTAGCTACCTACGCGCCACCACAGATAGATAACTCCTTCATCTCTTGTAACACACCTTCGACCTGTGCATCCAACTGGCCGGCTGCATAGTCGTCTCTCACACTATCATTAAAGTACCTCTGGACCTGGCTCATCTTCTCGTACCCTTCTTCCGCAAACTTACTCTGCATGCGAATCATAGCTTCGAACGAGGGATCGAAATAGGGTACACGGAGTTCAAGGAGTTGTGGGAGTTCGGCAATGAGCTGTTCGTTCAAGAGGTCAAAAGCTTCCTTGGCTTCGTCGTGCTCCTGTTCTGCGCGCGGCAATTTCGTCGGGTCTTCACCTGGTTTTTCAGTTGTCTTTCGGAGTTTGGATCGTGCAGAGTCGTAGTCGAGGAGCTGAAGAGAAGGGTGAGAACGAATTCAGAGAATGCAGCGACAATTACAACCTTTTTGTTTCTTTTCGCGATATGTTCATTGACAATGGGGAAATATGCATTCATCTTTCCAAGAGGTTCCGCGATGGCTGTTCGGTAGGGGACATCCTTGTAGCCAGTAAGTCAAATGCCTTGATTTACAGCTCAGTAATTAGGGGCGTACCAGCTCGCGACCAAAAGAAGAATCGATATCATCTATCGCTCGTTTGTAGGCATGCGCAGCCATAGCACCTTCTGATGTTGTATCCGCTGCACCATAGAATGTCTCCAGTGTTTCTGCTATCCTGGCTTGCGCAGCAGTCATGCCTGTTTGGCTGAGGTTAGAAGAGGGCTGTAGTAGGAGGTTTGTTGTGGAGCTATAAGTACCTCGTAAGGCATCCCAATAATGTTTAGACTCCTTCTGGAGCGCACCACATTCTTTCTCGAATCTGGATTGGAAGTGAGATAAACTGAACTAAAAATTGGGGGTAAGACTTACGTCCGGTATTTGGCTTCCTCATCAGCAAATTCTCTGTCTACTGTTCTCTCAATCTGACCCGTCTTCTGCATGAGCTAGCCAGGGATGGTGTTGGACTGGTCGGGCCGATACACTGAGGCAAAATATCCATACCGTTGTGCCCGCCCGGTTGACAGACTTCTTGAAACTGTACGCAAAATGAGCAATAAAGAATAATTGGCAAGCTTCAGGGACAAACCCGGCCCAACTCATCGTGGCAAGACAAGGTCAGGATGGGATTAGAGATGATGAGAGTGCAGAACAGGGTTGGATTGCCGAGACGTCGACAAGTTGCCGGTGGGTGGCTTTGCACCGCCTTGTCCCGCCTCTCTCTAAACCCAGATTTGCTTACCTCTGAAACTGTTCCAAGATTTACTTGCTAATAGCCAAGGCGCCCCTAAGTATTCGAGAAATAGAGCACCATCTATTCCCACCAATCATCACGCGAATCAGCGCCCAAAACACGTCCACTCGGAGCCAAAGCATCGGCATGTCAAAAAAGCACTTTAGGTCCCTGCCCTGTCTTTCTTTCTTCTTGACCACCACCACCCTATCTTCTATCCTTTCCTCCCTCCATGGTGTACCCAATCCGACACCCTAGGGAAGTCAGCGATTCGACTTTTATCTCTAGAATTTCCCTTCCTGCTGCTACCATTGCATTTGTTCGTCGTTTCTTATGTCATGGTTTGCTGACTTATTTACCCGACTTTTTGGTTAGCTGAGACCGACTTTACAACTTGTTTCTCCCACCCCTTGGCAACGCGCTCCGAGGCTCCCGGTCAAGAAAGCTTTGCTAATCGCCATATGCAGCACCACACACGAGGAGAACTTTCCGGCACTCAATGGACCTAAAGAGGACATCGAGCGGTTCAGGACACTTTTACGTATGTTCACCATATGTCTCTTTATCGTACCGGAGAACCTGATTAATCCCTGCAAGTTAACCAGTATGGCTACGACCCGGAGAACATTACCGTTATGAGCGACCAGGACCCTGAATGCCCCGAACGACTTCAACCGACCAAGGTCAACATTGTAAGTGTTGACATCATCGATTGAGCTGCTGTGAAAGTTCTGAAGTGTCTCCGTTAGATGCGCGAGCTTAAGAGCTTTACAGCTGATGTTCGGCCCGGCGATGAGTTTGTGTTCCAATGTATGGTTTTCCCTGCAAACGTCCGCTCTTTTGCCTATTTGGTCTAATGCAGAGTCTAGATGCTGGCCATAGCCATCAGCGAGACAACTTGGACAATACGGAAGAGGATGGAATGGATGAACGTAAGCAAGCACTTTGCGCCTCACATTTTAACTAGGACTCATTTCCTGGATAGTTATGGTCACTATGGATGGGGAGGAGATTGTAGATGATGTATGTGCCCTCTTTTTTTATCCACTTTTTATGCAAGTGCTGAAGGAGCTCAGGATTTAAATTATTACCTTGTGAAAGCTTTAATCCCCGGATGCTCTCTTGTGGCGGTTTTGGATACTTGTCACTCTCAAAGCCTTCTGGGTACCTTCATATTTTTTCCTCTCGTTATGGTTCGTTACTGACGGTTGGTTACCACTTAGACCTCGACCACCATCGATGCAACAGAGTTTCAAACATTTTCTCTAGTACGCGGAGACGGGTTCGCCGAAAAGGTATGTTAATCTCAGCACCTTCTTCGTTATTTATTTAAATTATCGTTTTCTAGCCAGCGAAACCAAAGCTACTATCTCTCCCCGCATTAACGGCATGATTCCACCTTCTCCACTTCTCCATACAGAAGAGCCCTCTTCCTCCACCCTTGGCAGCCTCTCGCGAGGCCAACCTTCACATACAGCGCAGCCGCCACAGCGAACGAACACTCTCTCTTCTCTCCGGCAAGGAGTAGCAATATCAAAACGAGGCGTTGAGATGGGTGTTACAGGAATCAACCGGTTTTGTCGGGGGACTTGTCATCGTTTCACAAACCGGAATCAACCTTACGTGCTTTGCATCTCTGCGTGCAAGGATGGGCAGAATACGATGGATGATGATGGGTTGAGTATGACCTCTGTAAGTCTTCCTTCATGCCATTTAGGCTGCTGATATCAGACCTATTAACATTTTGGAAGGCGTTGATTGATGTCCTGAGCAAAGAACCACGTCCAACATTGAAATTTCTAATGCGTGGCGTCGCGTACGTTTTTCTTACTCCCGTTCTCTCACTTTCCAATGCTTACTAAATATCTCGAAAGTCAAACAATGCTCGAACACAACACCAGGGCATACGAAATATACCACAAGCGATACCTCCAATGGCTCGAAGCTGAACGCAAGAAAGGTGGATTCAAGAAATTGAAGAAACCAAGAGCAATTATGTGTCGAATCTCGGATCCACAACTAAGTAGTTTGTCACCTTTGGTTAGTTCTCTTCTCCTTTTCGCGCCTCCCTCCTCTTTTGTGCTAATCGGCGTGGATTAGTTCATGAACGATCACCTCACTCTTTAACTTTTTTTTTTCTCTGGGACTGGATTTGGGTTCAGACGAGAGGACAGTGCATTCCCTGTCGTTCTGTCCTAAACATGTGTATTTTGGTTCTGCTGCCTTCACCTCACTCACTCGCTCGCTCTCCATATTTTATTGTACTACTCAAGCACAGACAACCTACAGGCTACTTTACATACATGATTGTTGTTATTCTCAAGTCGTAATGGTAATTTTTGACCGTGAACGGAAGTTTACCCTTTTGTGTCATTTTATTTACTCGGGAGAGCTTTTTAGCCCGACATTGTCGTGACAGTTCATGTGGATCGCTGTGAACTTTGATGATTCCAAGACCGTGCTTATCGCACGAAGGTGAACCGTCGCGATTTCGCATAGACCAGCCTGTAGAGCGCTTGTTTGTTCTTCACTTCCTTTCAACCCTGACAACTTGCGTACTTAGCCAACACAGCCTTGAACTACGCTTCTTAGCCTCCTGCGCCGGTAAATCCGCTGCACCTAGATAATTTTCCCTCCCTCGGGATCTAGCAGTTTAGGGCACCCATCACCACTGATGGAAAATATCGTAGGTCCTTTAAAAGCCCTCAAGCCACGAGCGTACCTCTCCCCAACCAACTTTCTTTTCCATTCTACGACTTGAATATCGTGCATGAGTGCCGACTACATGTCTTCCTCTGACGATCCAACCGCAACGCGTCCTCCTGCACCAGTGAAAACTCCAAGTCGAAGTCGATTCAAGAATTTGTTTCACAAAAATTCTTCGTCATCTTCTGTTCACGAAAAAACTGATTCAAGCTCCTCACCTCAGCCGTTTACGCCGACTAGTACGGATGAAGCTAACCAAAACAGGGATGAGTCTTCGAAACGATCATTTCGCGTTCTTTCGAGACCCAAGTCAATTGGTGGTTTAAGGAGACCTACTTCTAGTCCTGAACCATCTCAGGATGTTCCTGTTCCTGCTCTTCCAAGCACATTAACTATCCCCGACTCGGCACCTCGCGATTCTACCAGCTCAACGACGGCACTTCATAATAGAACTCCAAGTAACGAGGTCGGAGGGCAATCCTCTCTTGGATTATCTGCTCAACCCAATAGCACCAAACGATTATCCCTGGACATCGCAGCAGCTGTATCACATTCAGCACCATCAGAAAAACGACAAAGTGGTGTTGAAGCGAACATTTTAGCTGCCTCCGCAGCTGTAAACACCAAGACAGAACTTTCAAAGACGCAGGCTTTCGTGGATCGAGCACGTGAGTTTTCATTTCTTCTCCTTTATGCACTCCTTTGGCTCACCAAAGAACCGCTTTTTTATAGTCGACTTTGGTGGAAACGCCTTCACGCGACTCAATACATTCTATGCCAACAACTCTGACGCTCTCGGTGCAGCTACTTCCAGCCTTGCCTCTGCTAGCACAGGGTTCCAAGAATTCGAACAGGCGATTGGAGGATTTACGGAAGTTGCCAAGACTATGATGATCGGATTGGATGCTCTTGCTCAGGTTCACCCTTTCGTTGGCAGTATGTTCTTCTTCTGCTGCCTTTGCATCATGTCTCATGAAATTATAACTAGTTGCCGTTCAAGCGTTCAAAGTGGTTATCCAATTTGATCTTCAACGTCGAGACAACAACAAGAAAGTGTTTGTCGTCAAACTGCAGATGAAGGACATGGTTGCGGTGTTATTTGAGCTTCGGACAATTCGTGATCCAGCGGATAAGGGTCCGGATGGTGCGTTATCCCTTGTCTTAGAATGTCTCTCAACACTTAATGTTTTCATGAAGGGTTGACTATCGAAGGCCGAATGCAGACTTTAATCACTAATATCGCTAAAGCTATCAGAGCTGGGGGCTCAGCTATCGACGTTTACCTCGGTAAAAGTCTCGTTTGTACGTCCATTTATTTTCTTCCGTTTCATCTTGCATCATCACTCAGCCAACATTAGCAAAAACTATCAAAGCCATGAAATACAAATCCATGCTTGCGGACATGGCTGGCAAATTCGAACAATACAAAGAAGACATCAAATTCGCTCTCCAAATGCACACTGCGCATGGAGTCGACAATGCGAATAAGAAATTGGACAATCAGTCTCAAGTTCTCGCTGCGCTGGCTTCGAAGCTGGATAGGTTTATGGATCAGCTCGATACGACGAGGGAGAGAGACATGAAGTCATTTATATCGCAACAGCCGAATGGAGCGAAGGGTGTCTTGGATGACAATAAACTACTCAAGGTGCTCATCCAGAAGAGCGGTGAGGGGACGGCTGCGTGAGTTTCTTGTCGAGATGATGTTTCTTCTGACTTGGCTTTATATGGCAGCGTAACAGGTGGTAAAATTTCGAGGAACGAAGACGATGATCTCGACTTGGCTCGAAAAATGCTTACTAAGGACTTGCAAGAGAGCGTCCGAGAAGAGCTTGAAAAGAATGCGGTTCGGTTCGAAGGGAAGCTGTCCTTAATGGAGACGCATTTGAAGGACGCTATTCTAACTTCGGAGTCGAAAATTATCGATGCCGTTCAGGACGGAGCGCATAAAGATATCAGTAATGAGACGCTGAGAGTAAGTTTTTCTTGCCCCAATAGGCTGTGGAAGTATACAAATTCTTGACATTATTTTGGTCAGGCGATCTGGAAGGACATGGGTTGGAAGTCGACGAGTGTGAAAGCGAGACATTTTATCCTTGCTCTTCATGATCATTGTATACCATTCCCCCCTCATTATTATATCATCCTAACTCCCTTTTCTTCTGCAGTCAACTACAAACTAAAAGAAGAACTCGATAAACCAGCCGAAGATTCCCCTCCCGCACCTCAGCAAGCTGAGGGCGGCGATGGCGACGAAGCCAGCATAGATTCTGGCTCGCACAAAGATGCTGACAGTCTCGCGGAGCAAGCCGCTGAAGGATCGATTTTAGTGCCTCCGCTGAACTTCCACGATCCAATGGAGGCGCGAGCTTTGGATATGTGGGCATTGAATTTTCTTACTGTCACCCATGCTCAAAGCATTTTGGAGGCGATTGATGACGATGGGACGGGTGCGAATTCTTTTTATGTACTGTTTCTGCCGAATTGACGACTCATTGTAGGATTCATTACCGTGAAGGAGGTAAACGATTTTGTACAAGGGAGGCCAGACGGATGGAGGTACATCTTCTCCTCTCTTGATTATTGATGTTAATACTTTCTTTTTTTCTCACTTAGCCTTCCTTTCTGGCTCGCATTCTGGGGTGTAGGTTGGCATGTTACAATCACCATCTACAGAGCGAAGATCTACCGAATTATTCAAGAAATATATCAACTTCTGAAAGAAATCTTGCCAGAAAATAGATTGGCTGCAGAAGATTATGAAAACCAATATGCATTCGCGCGGCTGGAAAGGATGTTGAGTTACACTCAGGTTGCTGATTCAAGTGTTTTGGGAAGTGACCTGACACTTCAGAGGATGGTGACTGAGTACATGGAAAAAGAGACGGCAGAACTCGAGTTTTCGTTGATTATGGTGAAATATAATTTGGATACCGATGCGATAAGGCTCCTTACTGGGAAACATCGAGTTGAGAGATGGATATTCGTACGTCAATCACTCTTTATTTGTCAAAAGTTGCTCATCGTGTCATTTTAATTTTTAAGCCTGTTCTATACCTTCTATTGAAACGTCATCTTCAACTGTTCAGGTTGGCTAAAAAATTCTATGTTCAGCCTGCTGAATGGCAAATTGCCGTACGCCCGACTGCAACATTCGAGGGGTTTAATAAATATACTTAGATGTGTTTTCTAGGGCGAATCCCTTGCAGTTTTGGACACCATGGTTGTTGACCGCGTCGGAATTTTGACTGGTACGTTGACAGTATGAGGCTTCCCTTTAGTTTCTTGAATGCTAATCTGCTGTAGCAATTTTCAAGCAAACACATTCCAATATAGAGTATCGTTTCGAAAACTATGCTTTTGGCATGGTTAGTCTGCATATTCATGACTTCAAAAACTCTCGACATTGATTTGCCTTCGCAGTTCCGTGGTCTTTATTCTAATAAGGTCCAAGATTGGTCGAGCGATTCTCGCGTCTTAAGCTTCTATTACGAACCCTTTTTCTGGCAACCTGAAGAACCTGAGGCTGTCAAGGATCCCTCGCTTAGCGTCTTGCAGTATGGCCTCCAGTCCTACATTGATTATGACTACGATGATGAGCCATCTTTGGAACCAGCACAATCCGTTGTCCCATACCAAGGATCATGGTCTGGCCACTTCTTTAGGTCAAAGTTGGACGGAGTGGATGAATTAGAGTCCGCTCATGGCCCCATGCAGATCACGCTTGAGCCTGACGAAGACGCCACTATGACTTCGATGGTATGGGGATACGTTGTCACTTATCCTGGAGCGGCTTTAGTCCAGTTTCGGATTACCAACGAACTCGTCGACTCTTCAACAAAAATTGTGGACATCGAAATGTACATTTCCTATGTTGGTGACAGCATTCAAGACAGGATCGTAGGGACCGGAACACTCGACTTGGAGCGGGATGTGATCACTGGAACTTGGTCCTCGACGTGGGAGGATGACGTGAGCCGCGGAATTCATGAAGGCTTTTATTCAAATATTGCTGCTCTTGAGCGAACTTCAGAGGACATGCCTGAGGCAGAGTCTGAACCTTTTGCTTCGAACGATGATACTGTTGCCGCTACCTCTGAGGCAGAAGCAAGTGGACTATATGGTAATGTAACGGCGGGAGAAGAAGATAACGTAGTTGCGGATGATGCAGAATCGCCTCCTACGCCACGCCAAACCTTCCACTTCACAAGAACGCCGTCTCCAGTCTCATCACACCGTTACTCGAACAAAGATTTCACCGCAAATGCTTCAAAAGCGAGATGGCGCTTCGCTTGTGATGCGGTTCTGCAGCAAGTCCGGCAGAAACACCTTTCATGGTCAATTTTACTCGACCGGAAACGTACGAAAGAGCGTGTCGTAGAGCTTGGAACTCAGGCTCTCATGCATTTGTATGAGCCATTGCCTGGACAGCACGGACCTTCGGCGGAAGAATTCGACGAATTGAGGAATGCTCTTACGCACTCTACTCCCGCAGATGGTGCATGTTTCGGTGCCCTGATCAAACGCAGAGTCACAGAAAGACGAAATGTATTTGGGTATGTGACTGACCTCCTTCACGTCAATCCATTTTAATGTCGGTCATCCCAGTGTTTTGTGTGATAAATGTTACCACATGGTCATCCGGAAACGATTCTCTTGTATTGAGTGCGTTGATGAAGCATTTTCGGATATCATTGGCAAGTCGCTTTGGACTTTTCTCATTTTCTCCTGGTTTAGTCTGACAACTGGCCCAGATATTTGTGTCAACTGTCTTGGCTATTCTATAGACCAGAGAAATTTCGAGCATTCTACAGAGCACACTATCGCAATCCTTCCTGAAAGTAGCAACTTGTGAGGGACATGTCTAACTACATTTCTCTTTCGAATAATAGAGCTCTTTCTGTCTAGATATCTCCAGAGGGACATCGGAATCGCACGTGACGTTGCTCAGATTGTGAACAGCGACATGCGGGATCGACACTTGTTCCGCGCAGGGCCCCAAGGAGATGAGAGGTTTGATGAAACTCGCGGTCCGCCATGTAGAGATTGTAAAAAGAAGGTGACATTGCCCTTCTGGTATTGTTACTACTGCGGTACTATTCTTTCATTTTCTACCAGTTGGCAAAGCTCATGGTATCCTTGCAGACAATGGGTATATATGCGACACTTGCTTTGTGTCCCAAAGCAAACTCGAGCATGATGCCGACCACAGTATCGTCCGCATTGCCAATGTCGTCGTCAAGTCAGACTTTTCCATGGAAGATCGGATGGCTGCTCTAGAAGCAAAGATAGCGGCACTCGAAACCAAGACTATCCATCATTTCAACGAGCGTTTCGAAGCTATGGAAGCCAAAAGCATCAATCACCTCAATGAGCGCTTCGAAGCACTAGAAAAGAAAGTCGATTCACGGCTGGACGAAATGCATTCACTGTTGGGCCAAATATCACAAAAGCTTCTTGGGTAGTCAGCGAGTAAAGTTATGGGCGTTCCTGTATATTGGATAGCACTCGAATATCGTATTTGTTACTTTTACTTTTGTTATAATATGGATGATCCTATCGGAAACCAGAATTTCGGACAACAGTTACAGTTACCTCCCAGTCTAAACAATTCGAAACCGTATAGCAGTGAGGACTATCTTTTGGAAATCGATTTGGCTTACGGAATTAGTCTGAGGCAAAAGAGACACTTTTCGGGCCTTTAGCATGAAACCATATATCCCGTACTAGGTGTCTGATGGCCATGAGCACCTTCACCTTTCCCCCTTGGTGTCCCTTCCGTAGTAACGGCTTAGAGTCTAGTTTTGAATGGTCACCTCACTCCTAAACCCTTTTAAGGTTGGTTTTGGGCTCGGACGAGAGATGGTGTACTCTGTTCTTCCGCCCCAAGTATGTATCTACCGTCCCCCCGATTATTCGCTCGCTTGCTCTCTATATGGTATTGTACTACTCAACCATACGCAAACTACCAGCCACTTTACATATATGATTGTTATTGTTCCCAAATTGTAATGGTAATTTTGAATACAGACAAAGTTTGCCTTTTTGTTCTCATTGGTTACTCGGGAGAGCTTTGGCCGAACATTGCTGTGACAGTTCATGTGGATTGGCTGCTGTGAACTACTATGATCCCAAGACCGTGCTCATCGCATGAGGGACGATTTTCACGCTTACAAGCTGATAACCATTGGTGGGGCGCTTAACCTTTCCTCTTTCTCTTGAACCTCGACAACTTAGGCACTCAACCGACATTGCTATCTTTCTCTACCGTCCTTCTGCGCCGGTAAATCCGTTGAAACTACATGGATTTGAACAACTTTCCCTCGCTCGGCATCCAGTAATTTAGGACACCATCACGATTGATGGAAAGGTCTCCTTCGGATTTTAAAAGCACTCAAGCCATGAGCGCGCGCCTCCTCCTCCCAACAAACCTTTTCTCTCCCGACTGTGACGATTTGGATGTCGAGCGTGAATGCCGACAGCATGTCCTCTTCTGACGAACCAATCACCTCGCGTCCACCTGCACCAACAAAAACTCCCAGTCGAAGTCGAATCAAGAGTTTATTTCACAGGAGTTCCTCGTCCAGTTCTGTACACGAAAAAACCAATTCCGGCCCTTCATCTCAACCATTTCCGTCCACTAGCCCTGAAGAAGCCGACGATGGCGACCCACCACCAGTGAAACGATCGTTTCGCGTTCTTTCAAGACCAAAGTCAATTGGTGGTTTAAGGAGACCTAGTTCTGGTTCTGAACCATCCCAGGATGTCCCGGTTCCTCCTCTTCCAAGCACATTAACTATCCCCGACTCGGCACCTCGCGATTCTACCAGCTCAACAGCAGCACTTCATACGAGAACTCCAAGTAACGAAGTCGGAGGGCACTCATCTCTCGCATTACCTGCTCAACCTAATGGCACTAAACGGCTATCCTTGGACATCGCAGCAGCTGTATCCCATTCTGCTCCATCAGAGAAACGAGGAAGTGGTGTTGAAGCGGTCATTTTAGATGCCTTTGCAGCTGTGGATACCAAGACAGAACTTTCAAAGACGCAGGCTTTCGTGGATCGAGCACGTGAGTTTTCATTTCTTCTCCTTTCTGAACTCCTTTGGCTCACCACAGAACCACTTTTTTACAGTCGATTTTGGTGGAGACGCTTTCACACGACTCAATACATTCTATGCGAACAACTCAGACGCTCTCGGCGCAGCTACTTCCAGTCTTGCTTCTGCGAGCACAGGGTTCCAAGAATTCGAACAAGCGATTGGAGGATTTACGGAGGTTGCCAAGACTATGATGATTGGATTGGATGCTCTTGCTCAGGTTCACCCTTTCGTTGGCAGTATGCTCCTCTTTTCATTGCCTCTGCATGTTATCTCATGAGATTGTGATTAGTTGCTGTTCAAGCGTTCAAGGTGGTTATTCAATTTGATCTTCAACGTCGAGACAACAACAAGAAAGTGTTTGTCGTCAAACTGCAGATGAAGGACATGGTCGCGGTGCTATTTGAGCTTCGAACGATTCGCGATCCAGCGGATAAGGGTCCGGACGGTGCGTTATTCCTTGTCTTAGAATGTCTCTGAAACTTAATAATTCACATAGGGTTGACTATTGAAGGCCGAATGCAGACCTTAATCGCTAATATCGCTAAAGCTATCAAAGCTGGAGGTTCAGCCATCGACGTTTACCTCGGTAAAAGTCTCATCTGTATATCTCTTTACCTGCTTGATCTTGCGTCACCGCTAAACTTATGAAAAGCAAAAACTATCAAATCCATGAAGTATAAGTCCATGCTTGCTGACCTGGCTGGGAAATTCGAACAATACAAAGAAGACATCAAGTTCGCTCTCCAAATGCACACTGCGCATGGGGTCGACAATGCGAATAAGAAATTGGATAATCAGTCTCAAGTTCTCGCTGCGCTGGCTTCGAAGCTGGATAAGTTTATGGATCAGCTCGATACTACGAGGGAGAGAGACATGAAGTCCTTCATTTCGCAACAACCAAATGGCGCCAAAGGAGTTTTGGATGATAATAAACTACTCAAGGTGCTCATCCAGAAGAGCGGTGAGGGGATGGCTGCGTGAGTTTTTACGAGTATGATTTCTTTTCCATGATTTCTGACTTGATATGGTAGGGCAACGGGTGGAAAAGTCTCGAGGAATGAAGACGAAGATCTCGTCCTGGCTCGAAAAATGCTTAATAAAGACTTGCAAGAGAGTGTTCGGGACGAGCTTGAGAAGAATGCGGTTCGGTTCGAAGGAAAGCTGTCCTTGATGGAGACGAATTTGAAGGGCGCGATTCTGAGCTCAGAATCGAAAATCATTGATGCTGTTCAGGACGGAGCGCATAAGGATATCAGTAACGAGACATTGAGAGTGAGCTTTGCATTTTTTTTTCACTCCAACGTGCTGTGGAGGTGGACAGGCTATTGATATTAGTTTGTTTAGGCAATTTGGAAGGATATGGGTTGGAAATCGACAAGTGTGAAAGCGAGACATTTTATCCTAGCTCTTCACGATCACTGTCTGCCACTTCTTTTTCATTAATACCTCATCCTGACACCCTTCTTCTCTTCTACAGTCAATGATAAACTTAAAGAAGAGCTTGACAAACCGGCCGAAGATAACCCTCCTGCGCCCGAACAAGATGAAGGCGACGCCAGTGTAGACTCCGGCTCGCATAAAGATGCCGAGAGTCTTGCAGAACAAGTCGCCGAAGGTTCGATTTTAGTGCCCCCACTCAACTTCCAGGATCCAATGGAGGCGCGGGATTTGGATATGTGGGCATTGAATTTCCTTACTGTTACCCATGTCCAGAGTATTCTGGAGGCGATCGATGACGATGGGACGGGTACGAATGTTTTTCGTAAGCTATTTCTGTCGAAATTGACTAGCCAGCGCAGGTTTTATTACTGTGAAAGAGGTGAACGAGTTTGTGCGAGGGAGACCGCAAGGATGGAGGTACATGCTTTCTTTCTTGTTTATTTCAAGTGACTAATTTTTTTCTCTTAGCCTTCCTTTCTGGCTCGCTTTTTGGGGTGTAGGCTGGCACGTCACAATCACCATTTACAGAGCAAAGATTTACCAAATCATTGAAGAAATGTATCAGCTTCTGGAAGAAGTGCTTCCCGAAAATCGTCGAGCTGCAAGGGGCTATGAGGGCCACTATGCCTTTGCACGATTGGAGAGGATGCTCAGCCATACTCAGATCGCCGACTCTCTGGTTTTGGGAAGCGATACAACACTCCATAGGATGGTGACAGAGTACATGGATAAAGAAACGGCAGCGCTGGAAGTCTCCTTGGATGTGGTGAAATATAATTTGGACGCTGATGCGATGAGGCTTCTTACTGGGAATCATCGAATTGAGCGGTGGATATTTGTATGTTCATCATTCTCCACCTTTCGAACAATATCCATCCCACGCTGATAATTTTTTCTAGCCAATCCTATACCTCATCTATAAACGGCATCTTCAACTGTTCAGGCTGGCGAAGAAGTGTTACGTTCAGAGTTCTGAATGGACGAGTGCCGTACGTTCATCTCCCTACCTCGAGTGAAACCAGAAGCTGAACGGTATGTGTTTTCTAGAGCGACTCTCTTTCAACATTGGACACCATGGTCACCGACCGCATTGAAACCTTGACAGGTTTGCAGATGCTCTAAGTCTATTGTTACGACACTTTTAAAACTAACCTGTTTGTAGCAATCTTCAAGCAAACCCATTCAAATGTAGAGTCTCGTTTTGAAAACTACGCTTTTGGCATAGTGAGTCAACTTCTTCAAGCCCTTAAGCCTGATACTGATCCATTTTTTGACAGTTTCGCGGTCTCTATTCTAACACCATCTCAGCGTGGTCCGACGATTCAAGCATCTTGAGCTTCTATTATGAGCCCTTTTTCTGGCAAACTGAAGAATCCGAGGTTGTGAAAGATCCGTCGTTGAGCATACTGCAGAATGGCCCTCAGTACTACATTGATTACGACTATGAAGACGAGTCCAACTCGGAGCTATCACAAACCGTCATGCCCTACCAAGGATCTTGGTCTGGTCACTTCTTCAGGACAAAGCCGGGTACTACGGACGAATCAGAATCCTCTCACGGACCCATACAGTTTACGCTTGATCCCGGAGAAGATGCCACTATGACATCGATAGTATGGGGTTCTGCTGTCACTCATTTCGGTTCCCCAGCGATCGAGTTTAATATCACCAACGAAACCGTCGACTCCTCAGCGAAAATTGTGAACATAGATATCCTTCTCATCAATCTTAATGAAAGCTTTCAGGACACGATCACGGGAACCGGAACCCTCGATTTGGAGCGAGAAGTAATGACCGGAACTTGGTCATCAAGTTGGCTGGACGATGTGAGCCGCGGAATTCATGAAGGCTTTTATTCCAAAATTACTGCAGTCGAAGCACCTGCTGAAGATGCACCCGAGACAGAACAGCCTGTTGCGCCACCTGACGATGGCCCTGCTGCTACTACAGTGGCAGAAGCAAATGAATCATCTTCAGCAGGGACAGCGGGAGAAGAAGATACGACAGCAGTAGACGATCCAGAGCCGCCTCCCTCAACACCCCCGATTCCAGGACAAATCTTCCGCTTCACGAAGACCCCATCTGCTGCCTTACCATACCGTTATTCGAGCGCAGATTTTGCTATAAACGCTTCAAAAGCTCGATGGCGTTTCGCTTGTGATGCGGTCCTGCAACAAGTCCGCCAGAAACGGCTTTCATGGCAGGTCCTGCTCAAGCGGAAACATACAAGAGAACGTGTTGTGGAACTTGGGACCCGAGCGATCATGCATTTGTATGAGCCGTTGCCTGGCCAGAATGGGCCTTCCGCAGATGAACTCGACGAGCTGAAGAATATTCTTACGCGCTCAACTCCCGCGGATGCTGCATGCTTCGGAGCCTTGATCAAACGCAAGTTTACAGAAAAGCGACGTGTGTTCGGGTGCGTCGCCTATCTCCTTCACGTCAATCCATGTTAACGCTAATCATCCCAGTATCACTTGTGATAATTGTTACCTACCTCTTATACAAAAGCGATTTACATGCATTGAGTGTGTGGGTGAGCATTTCCATGATGCGATCGGTGAGTTTCACTGAAACTGGTTGTCATTCATTCATTTTTTTTTCTAATGTTTCACTCAGATATCTGTGTCAACTGTCTTGGCTGCTCCACGTATGCAAGAAGTTTTGAACATGACGAAGAACATACTATTGGCCTCTTTTCTCACACCAGCTATGTGTGAGTGTCAAGTTCAACCATATTTTCTCATCGACTGACGAAGCCCTCTTTCACCTAGCTATATGAAGAGCGACGTCGAGATCGCGCGTGATGTTGCTGAGACGGTAAATAACGACATGCGTGATCGACATTTGTTCCGTTCAGGACCCCAAGGGGATGAGAGGTTCGATGAATCCCAAGGTCCGCCATGTAGGGATTGTAAAAAGAAGGTGACATTGCCCTTCTGGTATTGCAACGATTGCGGTACTATTCTTCTCCGTTCCACCAGTTGAAACAGCTGATGATATCCTTGCAGACAATGGGTATATTTGCGACGCTTGCTTTGTGACGGAGAGCAAACTCGAGCATGATTCTGACCACAGCATCGTCCGTATTGCCAACGTCGTCGTCGAGTCAGACCTTTCTATGGAAGATCGGATGGCAGCTCTCGAGGCGAAGATAGCGGCACTCGAAACCAAGACCGTCAATCATTTCAATGAGCGCTTTGAAGCTATGGAAAAGAAAGTCAATCAACGACTGGACGAAATGCATTCACTATTGGGCCAAATATCACAAAAGCTCCTGGGGTGAGTCTGCTCGTGGAATTGAGTTACTGTATATCAGATAGTAGTTGAGTATTGGATCTATTGTTTGTAATTGCATTATAATGTGAATGATTCCATTCAGTACTCCTGGCACGACATACAGCATCCCCTCTTCCTCATACCTGAGGGTTCTGTTTGCCTTTATCATAGCTGAAGCATCCATCCACCGGAACAAAAATTGGCATTTCGTAGGGAGGATTACTGAAATTGTGTGCTTACGTCGACACTGTACAACATATTTAGGAGAGTCTGCTGTGACTAGCCGCAGGTCCCTATTTATCTTTTTGACTAGGTTAGCCAAGGTAAGTGCACCTCTTTCGAAGATTTCCGGGTGTTATCTGAAACACCTGGGCGTTGGTCCTTGGTTCGGTGTCAAAAAAAAAAAACTTCAGAGTTGTTTGTAAAGATGATCAGATAATCAGCTTATCGGATCTATCTGAAGACTCCTCCTTTGAAATCTGACCTTCGGGATTATACTGTCACAGAAGAAGAACGAGGGTGACCAGAGCTCCGTCTGACCACTGGTAAGCATTCAAAAGTTTAGACTGTCCCCGGCTCCGTAGTCCAGCATCTCTTAATTTAATAAATCCAGAGCTTAAGTTGGAGGCTGCTGCATAGAATAATACCATCAAGAACGTTGTTCCAAGCAAATTTTGCTGAATATAATAAAAACTGACCTGGAGGGCATTGGTGGAATTCTCTCGCAGAGAGCATATCAATGTCACTTCCAACAAAATTTTCTTCTGTATACGACTTTCAGCGGGACTTTATGGGAGTATCCTTCAGAAATACGACGTCTCATGGAGGATATACAGTCCAAGGGGAATACTTTTTTGTGCTATAAGCATGAAGGGCGTACCCATCAGATGTCACCAACTAAAGCCTAACCTGGGCCTATTCCATCTCACATTTATGAAGAAACGATGCTTCAGACGATATATAATGTCCTTGTTAGTATCAGGTAGTTAGAGGGTTGGACTTGAAACACAAGCTGTCGGGCATGGCGATTGAACGAGTCCAATTCTTTCTAATTTGGGTTGATATCTAGATACCGAGCCACCACCAACTTTTATAACTAGCTTTCAGAAGTTTCTTTGCTGTCCAATTTGTCTAGAGTGCACAGAAACTGGCGTCTGGAAACTAGTGCTGGGCCGATATTCGTGCTTCAAAAACTTGCCGGGCGCTTATACTTCTCTTCTCTTCCCAACATCCACAACTTATGCGCTTAGCCGGTAAATATGTTGCACCGTAAAGTCCTGGCAATTTTCTCTCACTCGGCATCTAATAATTTGGGTACAATCATGACTGATGGAAGCGTCTACCTCGGATTTTAAAACCCTCAGGCCATGAGCGCGCACCTTGTTCCAGCGAGCGCTCCTCCCCCCTCCCCTTGACCAAGATTAAGGCGACTTGAGCGTCGTGCGTGAGCGCCGACAACATGTCCTCTAACGATCCAATCACCTTGCGTCCCGCGTCAACGAAAGCTCGAAGTCGAAGCCGACTCAGGAGTTTGTTTCATAGGAGTTCCTCATCCGCTTCCGTCCAGGACGAAAATGATTCAAGCCCTTCATCTCTGCCATTTCCATCGACTAGCACTAATGAAGCTGATCAAGACGGAGAGCCAGCACCTTCAAGACGCTCGTTTCGCGTCCTCTCGAGACCAAAGTCAATTGGTGGTTTACGGAGTCCCGCTTCCGGTTCTGAACCACCTCAAGATATTCCTGTGCCTGCTCTCCCGTCTGCCTTGACCATATCCGACTCTGCACCTCCAGGTTCTATCAGTTCAACTATAGCACCTCGTAAGAAAAGTCCAAGGACTGAGGCGGGAGAGCAGGCCTCTCTCATTCTACCTGCTCGACCCAATGGCCCCGAGCGGTTATCCCTAGACATCGCCGCGGCTGTGTCACATTCAGCTCCATCAGAGAAACGAGGGAGTGGCGTTGAAGCTGTCATTATAGACGCCTTTGCAGCTGTGGATACCAAGACAGAGCTTTCGAAGACGCAGGCTTTCGTAGATCGAGCACGTCAGTTTTCCGTTTCATTTTCTTTCTTGTATAGGCTCACGACAGAACCACTTTTCACAGTTGATTTTGGTGGAGACGCCTTTACACGACTCAATACATTTTATGCCAACAACTCGGATGTTCTCAGTGCAGCTACTTCCAGCCTTTCTTCTGCGAGCACAGGGTTTCAAGAATTCGAACAAGCGATAGGAGGATTTACGGAAGTTGCCAAAACTATGGTGATTGGATTGGATGCTCTTGCTCAGGTGCACCCTTTCGTCAGCTGTACGTTCTGCTTTTGTTTGCTTGCATGTTGCCTCACAAGACTTTGATCAGTTGCCGTCCAAGCATTCAAAATGGTTATTGAATTTGATCTTCAACGCCGAGACAACAACAAGAAAGTGTTTGTCGTAAAACTGCAGATGAAGGATATGGTCGCGTTATTATTTGAGCTCAGGACGATTCGTGATCCAGCGGATAAGGGCCCTGATGGTGAGTGATACCTTGTATTGGAATGACCTATGGGGCTTACAACACAATAGGACTAACGATTGAAGGGAGAATGCAAACATTAATCACTAATATCGCTAAAGCTATCAAAGCAGGAGGCTCGGCTATTGATGTTTATCTCGGTAAAGGTCTCATCTGTACGTTCCTTTTTTCGCTTCAATTCGTTTTCGTCACCCAAACCAATTGTAGCAAAGACCCTCAAATCCATGAAGTACAAATCCATGCTCGCCGAATTGGCAACCAAATTCGAACAATTCAAAGAAGACATCAAATTCGCTCTCCAAATGCACACTGCGCATGGAATCGACAATGCGAATAGGAAACTGGATGACCAAGCTCAAGTTCTCGCCGCTTTGTCTTCGAAGCTGGATAGGTTTATGGACCAGTTGGATACGGCGAGAGAGAGGGACATGAAGTCATTTATTGCTCAGCAGCCGAATGGCGCGAAGGGAGTCTTGGACGACAATAAACTACTCAAGGTGCTTATTCAGAAGAGTGGCGAAGGAATGGCTGCGTGAGTTTTAGGTCGAGAACGCTCCCTTTTCATGCTTCTGACCTTATTTGGTAGTGCAACGGGTGGAAAAGTCTCGAGGAACGAAGACAGCGATCTCGATCTGGCTCGAAAAATGCTTACTAAGGACTTGCAAGAGAGCATTCGGGACGAGCTTGAGAAGAATGCGGTTCGGTTCGAAGGAAAGCTGTCCTTGATGGAGACGCATTTGAAGGACGCCATTCTGAACTCCGAGTCCAAGATCATCGATGCTGTTCAGGATGGAGCGCATAAAAACATAGCTAACGAGACTTTGAGAGTGAGTCTTTTCTATTCTCCAATGGCCGAAGAAGTATACAGATCATTTACATTATTTTGTTCAGGCAATATGGAAGGACATGGGTTGGAAGTCAACGAGTGTGAAAGCGAGGCACTTTATCCTTGCTCTTCATGATCACTGTAGGCCACTCCTCCTTCATTATTCACCCATCCTGATGCCTCTGTAGTCAATGACAAGCTCAAAGAAGAGCTCGAGAAACCAGCTGGAGCTGACCCTTTTGGACCTCAACAAAGCGAAGGTGGCCAAGGCGATAATGCCAGCGTAGACTCTGGCTCGCACAAAGATGCTGAGAGCTTTGCAGAGCAAGCTGCTGAAGGTTCAATTTTGGTGCCTCCACTCAACTTCCAAGATCCAAAGGAAGCGCGAGCTTTGGATATGTGGGCACTGAATTTTCTTACGGTCACCCATGTTCAAAGCATTTTGGAGGCGATTGATGACGATGGGACGGGTGCGAATACTCTACATGTGCTGTTTCTGTCGAAATTGACAAGCCAGTGCAGGGTTCATTACCGTGAAAGAGGTGAATAATTTTGTGCACGGGAGACCACAGGGATGGAGGTATTTTTCTTTCTTTCTCGTCTATTCCCAATGACTAATTTTTTTCTCTCAGCCTTCCTTTCTGGCTCGCTTTCTGGGCTGTGGGTTGGCATGTCACAATCACCATTTACAGGGCGAGGATATACCGAATGATCCAAGAAATGTATCAGCTCCTAAAAGAAGTGCTTCCCGAAAATAGAATGGCCGTAGAATACTATGAGAATGACTATGCCTTCGCACGACTGGAGAGGATGCTCAGCTACACTCAGGTTGCTGACTCAAGCATTTTGGGAAGCGACATGACACTTCAGAGGATGGTGACAGAGTACATGGATAAGGAAACAGCAGAGCTGCAAGTCTCATTGGATATGGTGAAATATAATCTGGACGTTGATGCGATGAGGTTACTTACCGGGAATCATCGAATTGAGCGATGGATATTCGTACGTTTGATCACTCTCTATCCCAACAATGTTAATTTACTATGATGTCTTTTTCTAGCCCATCATGTACCTCCTCTATAAACGACATCTTCAACTATTCAGATTGGCTAAGAAGTGCTACGTTCAGGATGTAGAATGGGAGAGTGCTGTGGGTCCTTCTCTATCTCTCGGGTCGAAACCACAAGCTGAATCGTGTGTGGTTTGCTAGAACGAGTCCCTTTCAACATTGAATACCATGGTCGTCGACCGCATCGAAACCCTGACTGGTATGCAGATAATCTGGGTCTATTGTTCGGATCTTTCGAAACTAATCCTTTTGTAGCGATCTTCAGACAAACGCATTCAAACATAGAGTCTCGTTTTGAAAACTATGCTTTCGGCATGGCAAGTCCAAGTATTTTCTTTGAAAACCCAATGCTGACCCTTTTTACGATAGTTCCGTGGTCTTTATTCCAACAACATCGAAGGGCTGTCAAGTGATTCGAGCATTTTGAGCTTCTATTACGAGCCCTTTTTCTGGCAAACTGAAGAGCCTGAAACTTTTGAAGATCCACCGTTGAGCGTACTACAGTATGGGCCTCAACACTACATTAATTATGACTATGAGGATGAGTTCATCTCAGGGCCATCCCCGACTATCATGCCATATCAAGGCTCTTGGTCTGGCCACTTCTTCAGGAATAAGTCAGATACCGTGGACGAACTGGAGTCCTCTCACGGGCCCATGCAGATTACGCTTGATCCCAGCGAAGATGCTAGTATGGCATCGACTGCATGGGGATATGCTATTACTCATGCTGGGATTCCGATAGTCGAGTTTCGCGTCATCAACGAAGTCGCCGACTCTTCAGCGAAGATTGTTGATGTAGAAATTTACCTCATCTTTGCTGGTGACGACGCCGAGGGCGTGATCACAGGGACTGGAACTCTCGACTTGGAGCGGGAGGTAATGACTGGAACTTGGTCATCAACTTGGGATGACGATGTGATCCGCGGAATTCATGAAGGCTTTTATTCCAAAATTCCTTCCATCCAGGCGCCTGATGAAGATACGTCTACAACAGGAGAACCTGTCACTCCAATTGACAACACCCCTGCTGTCACTACTCCGGCAGAAGCAAAAGGAGCATCTTCAGAAGAGACAGCTGCAGAAGAAGGTGCGATAGCCATGATTGACCCAGAGCCATCTACCTCAACACCCCCGATTCCAGGACAAACCTTCCGCTTCACGAAAACCCCCTCTTATGTTTTACCATACCGTTACTCCAGTGCAGATTTTGCTGCAAATGTTTCACAAGCGCGGTGGCATTTCGCTTGTGATGCGGTTCTGCAACAAGTCCGTCGGAAACGACTTTCATGGCCCGTCTTACTCGAGCGGAAGCGAAAGAGAGAGCGTGTCGTAGAACTTGGAACTCATGCACTCATGCATTTATATGAGCCGTTACCTGGCCAGAATGGGCCCTCCGCAGAAGAACTCGACGAGCTGAAAAATATTCTTATGCGCTCAACTCCCGCGGATGCTGCATGCTTCGGCGCTTTGATCAAGCGCAAGGTTATAGAACAGCGGAATGTGTTCGAGTACGTGACTTATCCACTTTATGTCAATTCATTTTAATGCAGGCCATCCCAGGATTTCCTGTGATAATTGTTACCTCCCTGTTATCCGGAAACGATTCGCATGTATTGAGTGCGTTGACGATCATTTCTCTGATTCGATCGGTGAGTCACTTTAGAACAAGTTGCCCGTCTCCCTTTTCGTCTAATCTTTCACCCAGATATCTGTGTCAACTGTCTTGGCTGCTCCATTTATGCAAGAAGTTTTGAACATGTTGCGGAACATACTATTGCACTCTTTTCTCAAAGTAGCTGTGTGTGAGTGACGAGTTCAATCACATTTGGTTTTAGATTGACATGGTTATGTTTCGTCCAGCTATCTGAAGAGCGAAGTCGAGACCGCACGCGATGTCGCACAGATTGTAAATAATGACATGCGCAATCGACACTTGTTCCGTTCAGGACCCCAAGGGGATGAGAGGTTCGATGAAACTCAAGGTCCGCCATGTAGAGATTGCAAACAAAAGGTGACATTACCCTTCTGGTATTGCAGCTACTGTGGTACTATTTCTTTTTTCTCCGTCAGTTTACAATGCTGATGATACCCTTGCAGATAATGGGTATATGTGCGATGCCTGCTTTGTGATTAAAAGCAAGCTCGAACATGATTCCGGCCACAGCATCGTCCGTATTGCCAACGTTGTCGTCGAATCAGACCTTTCCATGGAAGATCGGATGTCTGCTCTAATAGAAGCGAAGATGACCGCACTCGAAACTAAGACCGTCAATCACTTCAACGAGCGCTTCGAAGCTATGGAAAAGAAAGTCAATCAACGACTAGACGAAATGCATTCATTATTGGGGCAAATATCACAGAAGCTCCTAGGGTGAGTCGGTGACTATGGTCGCCGGAGTGTTAGGGTGCGTACCAGACAGTACCTCAATATATGTTGTTATGAATTTTTGTATCCACTTTCTTTACTTACATTGTTATATTTGGGATTTGTTTGGCTTGGCATCCATGTTTGCATCACGACGCTCACCATTATCTTGCTCCTTCCCCAGGGGTGAATTCTCTCCGGAGCAATAATTTGGTCTTCGGGGGTGTACTACTGTCTTGATCTTAACTCTCTCTTCAACCTTACTAACTCAATCGAATAAAAAATAAACGAGTTAACCTCTGATGGCTCACGCACAGACACGGGAGGTCCAGCTCTTGAAGCCTTTCGAGTCTGGAGTGAATCCGAATTGAACCGTCCTATTTGACGTGTCTCTTTCTAATCCACTCCCTACTATAATTAAAAGGCATTCAAAGTGATGCAGCGAGTCCCTGTGTCTTGAGGCTAGTGACTCGCTCGGGCACTCCGCTCCAACAACGAGCACCTCGCGGTGATGCGCGATTCCTGCAGTTTTAATGGTATGAGTTACTTAGTCCCTATTAATGGCAGGAGCGATGCTGCGGCAAGTTCGTAGTTGCAGGGAAACTGCGTCGCATTCCTGCTCCTCAGCTCCACAATTCTCCACATCAACATGAGAAGGAGCATAGATGACACCATCCATGGTGCTTACTGGAGTTGTTTATTCTAACATCATTTTAACGAAAGACTCCACTGGTGGAGAGGTGGGAGTGGTCGATGTTATAAAAGTTGAATGGGGCCGGCGATCTTGCCACTTATCCTCCCACCTTGTATCCGCATACCCACATATCTTTCCTCTCTTTCCACTTGTGAATTCATAGCATGCATCACAGAAATTCGACTCCGACCCCAGCTGATATCAGCACTTCCACCAAACGGAGCTCGCGTGTTGTCGTCGAGGACCTACCCTACACTGATTATGATTCGGAAGAACAAGCGCACGATGAAATCCGATATGCACTTTCTGTAGCTTCAAAAGAACTACACAAAGGCAACCTAGGTCCAGGCGAACGAATCCTTCTCTCCTGTTACACAGCTTGTATGGATCTTGGGAAAGCGTTCGATCCGTACCGGTTGGTCATAGCGATTCGACTCGGAGACCTCTATTATGAGCACGAGGCGTGGATAAAGGCGATTGGGCAGTATCGGGTTGCCTATTTAATTTGGGATGCGGACGAGAAGATTGCTGAGAGTGTAAGTCCCCATCTTTTTCAGCTTGCCAATACTAATTGCATTGTTCTAATAGGAAGCGGCTCTACACCCTGTATCATTTCTACCTAAGGTGGCGGAGTGTTATGAGAGGGCTGGGAGCAAGGTCGCGTCGAAAATGAAGGTCAAAGCGGACCAGTTCGTCGCACTCTATTCAGAGTCGTGTAGGAATGAAGATCAAGAGGATCAAAGATGATCCCCAGTTCCAAGGGATAGTTGGGTTTTATGGAAGAAATCTGCATGGAAACCGTTCAATATGTATAGACGGTGTTATACCAGTAATCATAATGAACATGCAGCTTGCGGGTATATGATAGAAGAGTTTGACTTGCAAGGGTCATGTTATATTTCGCTTGCTGGTACTCTGGGGCTCCGGCTGAACATCCAGTTTTGGAGGCCGGGTCAAGTGGATAGAACTGATAGCCCCCCATTAGAAACCAAATGTGAGCTGGAAGTCCAGAATTGATGACTGTACAAAACGAGATGGAGTCCAATTGGCAAATGGTACCTGGCTTGTAGGCGAACCTCAAGTCCCATGAATTATTGTTCGCTATTGCTCTGTTGACAGGGCAGTAATAACTGAACTAACTAATACAAAGGCTAATGATATATTGTTTGCGGATTCATCCCTGGGTGTTTTCGTCGACCATTTGCTCCTTTCCTTAATCCTATAGCACAGTTAAATCGCGCACACGAGGCTGAGAAAAGAACAAATGATAGGATAAACTCTTCAATGGTGTCGCTTACGCCTGAGAAAAGAATGGAGGGAACGACATCTCACAAGACATGACGGGCAGGAACAGCCAACAAGGAGAGAATCGTCTTGGTCCTGACTACCACGAGCTTAAGTAAGCCCATGAATTCTCCTCTGAGATCTTTTCGTCAAATATTCGATGAATTTCCGTGAATGTCGTCCGATCGTATACTACCTAATGGATCCCTGGGTTGCTTTACCATTGCAGCTTTACTTCTGAATCTCGCAATAATCTTCTACATGACTTCGCGGGAATCATCGGGAAGTCAGAGAATTTTCTCTCGCACGATGACAGATGATATTATCTCCTTACTTTTTTAGCTGTTATCTTTTTGCTCTCTAGAGCAAATTAAGGACAGTTTACCGGTCACATCAAGCCATTCGATTACGGCAACCTTCTTCAAGAAGCAATAAGGAGGACTGAGGTAAGGTTTCCGTGTGGGCCCGGTAGTACAATTATAAAGGTATAAGTACGAGGTTCCGTTTTCGGAATCTACATTGCGCTGAGCGTATATCGTCCACGTTTGTTTCTTAAAGGTCTAGCTTCCTTCATTCTCCATCGTCATGCATTTCTCTTCATTCTATGCTGCTCTCGCCCTTCTCCTCTTATCGACGGTCAATCTTGCATCCCCAATTCCAGTCAATAATGGCAATGCAAGTAGAATCCTCGACTTCTAGCAACAGCTTTGCCTCACTGTGTTACATAGGTGTCGGGCTCTTTAGTTCCAACTCAAGTGGCAATAACACCCACAATACACTCTACGGCTTCCAAAACCCTGCTGTTTCCAACGCAGGCCATTTCGAAGCGTTCCGATGCTGCACTCCAACAGGTGAGTATCGGATTCCCTTCGGCTAGGAAAAAGTCCTCAATAGTACCGGCGTATCAGTTTTTGACTAGGATTGGCTTTCCCACCCTGTTAAAAGAGTTTGTGCAGGGCTCTTTGGCTACGGTACACTGCGCCTCAGTCTTCTACTAGTATATTCTCTTGTTCTAACCAATTTCTTCGCACTTCAGGTTAAAAAAACTGTCGTCACATCGGACTCCAGGGTAAGGATATTTCTTTAGTATTGAAATGAACTACATGCAGTTGACTTAAAACTTGGCATAGGGCACTTCCTTTGTTCAGGTCTTGGTCGACAAACTTCCTTCTGCCACGCCTGCTCGTGTCGGTGCCTCACAGTAAGCATAACCAGATATAATTTATTCATTTTTGTTCACAATATGATGTAATAGATGGACCCCCCTCGTAAGCCACTCCTGGATTGTGTCAACCGGAAAGCTGATCAAGTATCTATTGTAGAGCTCACAAGGCGGAACCCGGGCCTTCAGTGTGTCAGATGCTGGAACTGTCTTCAATGTGGTCTTCCGCACAAAATAAGATGTTTTAGGGACGATGAGTTCGTCTAATCGAAAAGGCATAGGGAGAATTTCAATAAATTCTGGAGTGAACTCCGTATGGGCTTAGGTTATCTCTGGGCAGATAGTTGAATTTATTATTGTGGGCCTCCTCGGAACTACAGTTTTATGATCCTAGCAACAAGATCTAAATTAGTATTTCTATTTCTCGTTTCACCTCGAGTTTTCTTACGTCCTTCGCCCGACCAGCGACAATTTCCGGTCACATTCAACCGTTCGATTGCGGGTAGCTGGTGGACTCGATAGACTGGAGTAAATTCTACCATCCGATCATGGGAACAGAACCGAAGTGATATAAACACAAGGCCCACTTCTGGAGATTTGCATTGCGCTGAGCGTATATCATCTATTCCTTCCTTGAAGACTCAAGGATTTTCATTCTCTAAACACTGGTACCGCCTCTCGCTCCATAGCCATGCATTTCACTTTATTCCATGCCGCCTTTGTCGTTCTACTTTTGACAACGATCAGTCTGGCAGCCCCGACTCTTATATTTAACGATATCGTAAGCACTGCTTGCAAGTCACTACCTTGCTTCAATAATGTTTCGCAGGGGTCCGGCTCACCAGGGGGGAGATTACCTGCAAAAATACCACCAATTCCCAAGCCTGTGCCGCCTGTGACGCAACCGGTACCAAAGGTATCTGATGCGGCTACGCTTCAGCAGGTGAGAGTCTTCCCTTCAGCTTGCAAACCTTCTAAATGATACCGCAAAATCAGTTTTTAACCAAGATAGACTTTCCCGTTATCTTGAAACAATTTGAGAGCCTTGAGAAATTTTCAGTTACTCTCTACTCCACTCTTTCTCAATTATAACCAAACTCACACGTCCCCTCTGCTTTAGGTTAAAAACACCCTTGTCCAATCAGGCTCTACTGTGAGGATATTTTCTTTGTGGAAATGAAGCGCAAGTCACTAACTTTCGCGCGGGACAGGGCGCTTTCGTTCAAGTTGCGGTTGACCAGCTTCCTCCCACCAAGTCAACTCGCGTTGGTACCTCACAGTAAGCCTGGTTAGATATTTCCCATTTGTAACGGTTTTACTCACAATATGGTGCACGTTAGATGGACTTTTCTCGTGAGCTAATCGTTGAACTGATTGTGAGGACCAAGGCTGATCGCCCACATGGGGAAGAACTCGCCTAGCAATGACACTGCCAGCTTCAGCGTATCGGTTGCGGGCACTGTGTTCCCTGTAGTTTTCCGCAAAGTTGACACGGTCAGAGATGCTCAGGGGTCCTTAGGGGAGTAGGGCTGGATGTGCAGCTAGCGGGCTTTGACTTGTAGATTGAAAGAATTTCTGGCATGACCCAGCCGAGACTTGACTATCTCCTATGAGTCGGTTATATAGTCCTTGCACGCTTTTCTTGATTTACATGTTCATACCTGGAAATAGCAACAGAGAATGTTTGCATACAAGACTTTTTGCATGTAAATCTGTCAGCTTTGGGCGTGCATCAAACTTCGTTTTGTCACAAATCCTTGGAGAACCATGCTCTCAGGAATGGAGAAGGATCTTTCGTAAGTGGGGTAAAGCCTGAACGCAAAAACTGAAGGGCCGGAATAAAATGCTTCGATTTATAATTTAGGTTTAACATCTGTAGTTGACCACTGTACATTTAATCAATTGAGAAGGTCGAAGAAGACAGATAGAAGGAACATACCCAAGGATAGAAATCAAGGTTCAAATTCTCACTGTTAGTATCTTGAAATTTGGGTTCTCTTCTCTTCATGAAAGCCATCGCGCCTTCTTTCGCATCTCTACTCGCAGACAGCATTTTGATGATGCGAGAGTCGTACAGATGACTTTCTTCGACGGAGTCGCCTGGATGGTGAAGAAGTCCTTTGGCATATGTTACGGCAGGTTGGGAAGCATTCACAGCAAGCTCCTTAGCAAATGCTAGAGCGGCGGGCAAAACTTCTTCTCTTGAAGGGTAAGAGGCGAAATAAAGGTCCTTGATGACGGCAGAGTCTGCTTTGAAGGTTCCGCCAGAGAGGAAGATGGCAGCGGCTTTCGAATGACCAATGAGGCGCGGAAGGAGATATGCTGACGTTGCTTCTGGAGCGATTCCTCTGCGGACAAAGGGGAGAGAGATTTTTGCGCCAGACCAAACGAATCGGAAGTCGAAAGGAAGTTGCAAGCCTGTGACACCTACTCCAGCAGCAGAGCCATTCACAGCAGCGATGGTGATTTTGCGACAATGATAAATGGCCATAGCAACTTGTCCTCCTTCGTCTCTGTGTGCTATGCAGGAATGAAATTTAGATTGAGAAAACGTGACTGCCAATATCACTCACCAGCAACATTGTTCTTGCTCTTTGGGTTGTTTGCAATGCTGTCCCAACCTCCAGAAATGTCAGCCTGTATTTAAGGTAAGAAATTAAAGGATACAGCAGGTAAGAATGAATGTACATACACCGGCACAGTAGGCTGGGGCTTTGGGGTCGGCAGTTAGAATGACAACGCGTACACTGTCATCCTTGTCTGCGAGGCTGAAGAGTTGGATGAGCTCTTGAATGAGTTTTTGACCAAAAGTATTGAATCTACAAATGCGTCAGCCCCAAAGGCAGACAAGGGTTCCATCAAAAACGTGTTCACTGTTTGGCACGGTTGATGGTAATTACGAGGATACCATCTGAGAAAGACACGAGGGTGTCCTCGAGTTTTAGCGAAGCGAAGTCAACTTCTGCCATATGTACTATTCAGAGAACCAGGTGGAGTGGGGTAAACGGGGCTCGTGGAGGTGCGAAGGCAAGCAGAAGAGGTAGGGCTAGGTTGCTATCATGCGCAATATACACGTTTCGCACCTGCAGCCGGTCTCCCTGGTCCGGAGTCGAC
Source organism: Flagelloscypha sp. PMI_526 (assembly GCA_021399455.1). Taxonomy (NCBI): domain Eukaryota; kingdom Fungi; phylum Basidiomycota; class Agaricomycetes; order Agaricales; family Niaceae; genus Flagelloscypha; species Flagelloscypha sp. PMI_526. The sequence goes on from JAJTUO010000067.1 coordinate 65,571, forward strand.
TCGCACGAAGTCGAGGTGAGTTCAAGAACCAAGAAGAATTGAGAACTCGGCAATAGAATTAACCGGAGACATTAATCACGATGAGCCACAAAATACAAGCGCCCAAGTGGCGCGAAGAAGCCAGAAAATTCCGGAAGCAGAGCGGCAGGCAAGGTGACGACTCTTCCTTTTAGCCACGACGCTGCCTCATTTCTGGATGTGGTTGCTTGACACAACCATCTAGTTTTCTCATTATTCGTTAATGCCCTCGTTAACACAGCCTGTTATGGCTTATTCTGGATTTTCACAGGGTACTTAATTCTTGTTTATTTTAGAGTTCCGCGCTTGTTCTGACGTGCGCAATCTCTTCACAGCGTCTTTCTCAGCACCAAAAGCGCCGAAGTCGTTGCTGGACAGGATTTCGGTAACTCAGGACAAGGGTCCCCACAAATCAGTATGGCAATGTTTCCTTGCTTCGCATTTATCCTCCTCCCTGAACCTTACGCTTAGGTTCACAACTCGTGGCATCGTCGCAAAAGTTCTGGTTCCACAACATCAGGGTTCCCAAATTATGCAATATATCCACATGGACCTACACCATCTGTGTCAGTGACTGATTCGTCTGCTGCTCTCCCGGCTGCTCCTCCACCTGTCTCTCCGGTCTCTGTGGATGTCGTTGACAAGTTTCTTGATAGTATTCAGCAGGATCTGGTCCCGGATAACGTATCGAGTTCTGTTTCCAGGTTGAATCAGCCTTCTCTACCAATTGCGAAAAGCTCTTTGTTACCTGCGCCAGATCTGCCATCCCTTCGAGCTCCAGCAGTGCCAGCCCCGGCGCACGCACCTAGTTCGTCGCACAGTACAAACGTCAGAAATACAATTCTTCTTGCCATTTCTCGCACTGCACAGAGCCGTCCCGGCATTTCCAGAGATCATGTTAACTCGCAATCCTTCAAGTCTGCATCGGAGACCATCATAGCAGATAAGGGATGCTATGCGTCTCTTCTGGAGTCCTTATCCAAGGCAAAAGAAGAGATGAATCGCCCTGCATTACCAAGGGAGATTCCAATTCCTTCGTCTGTTTGGCTCCCTACTGGACCGAAGGGAGAGCAGCCTCTCGCCTTCAGTAGATCACATTTCACCTTGCCGAATGGGTCATCGATTGGTCACAATTCGGACTTGCCCGTAAGGCAAGAGTCATGGTCAAAACCTAGCGAACCTCCGCACAAGCGTAGCCGAGGTGAAAGATGGGGTCATCCTTTCGTTTCTGAAGATCTTCATGTGCCTTATTCTCCAACCGAATCCAAGTTCAATTCACTTGTGAATATCTTCAGCGCTGATCCCGAGAGAGGACGTTCGAACTCTGGAAGCTTTTGGGAGCCTCCGCCAAGTGATAGCGGCTACGGTTCCATGAAAAGTCCGTCAGTTGGATCTACCAGGAGATCGAGAACTCGCACACCTGAGCCTCAGGCCCGTCGTGGATGGGGAAAAGCAAGTTCTCCTCTTGGGCCTGCTGGGCCACCGCCACTGCCTAGTCAGGCGTTTAGTCACACCCAGAGTCTAAAGCGCAAACCAGGGTTTCGTGACCGTTCTGCCTCACCTGTTCGGGTAGGACATATTTCACCAACTTCTCCTCGCGAGCCTCGTCGCCGAGCGTACTCACCTCGATATGGACGAGACGCTCGGGTCTCAAATGACTCGCGGACGTCTCCTAGCCCTCATAAATATCGAAGACGGCGCTCTATTTCACGAAGCACCAGCAATGGTTCTCCGACTTCTAGCCGATCGCTGCCGGTGCAGTATAAACATGAGCATCCCAAGTTCAATAACGGATCGAGCAGTGAAAACTCCGCGAACCGCCAAATGCATTCCCACAATTCATGGGTTCGTTCAGACGTTGGGTCCACACCATCGTTGGAACCCAACATCAATGAAAGCATGGTCACAGTCAAGCCTGAGCCCGCTGAAGAACAATGGGTTGAATTGCCTGGGCCAACTGGCTCCATGCCGGAACAGGAAAAGCAGGAAGAGTTGTCTGATGAACAAGACTATGAAGATATGGATATAGATTCACCCGCTCCAGAGGTTGCCCCCATCAAACAAGCGACGCAACCCACCACAAATCTCACGATTTCTGATCCTGAGAAGAACAACGACACCCAAACGCCAGACATATTGAAATACCAGAATCGTGTGAAGGAACCTCTTGAAGTTTCGCCCTCGACGCGACCTCAACATCTTCCTCTAGTTGAACCTGTTGAGGCCGTCGCAGTGGTGAATGTACCACCTACTCTGCCTTCGCAACCGCTTGCAGATTCGTCCTCGACGCGACCTAGTCATTTTCTTCCAGTTGAAGAACCTGTCATGGCCGTCGCTGCGTCGAATGTATCACCTACTCATGTTTCACAGCCGCAAATTATAGATTCAACTCCGCGTCCCATTCTTCAACACGATACTTCTTTTGAAGTGCGCATTGAGGATAACGCACTCTTTCTTGACGGTCAAACCCCAGGTATTTGGCTGGTCCAACCAACAGCGAGCAAGTCTTGTGTTCAGGAAGTGACATTGGTGCTTGAAAACGAACTGGATACGAACACGCTTGATTTGAAGTTGGTTTGTCTTTCCGCTGGCGCGGTTAAAGATGCATTTGGTTTTATGGAAGAAGGGGGGATAGAGGAAGTTGTGACGCGTGTTTCACAGTCTGAACATCAGTGGCCAAAACAAGGATCACTAATTTTGCAGATGACGACCACTGCCACAGATGTTGGAAGTGGGATTGGGACTGGAGTCATGAAGAATTCTTGGATGCCGAAAGACTTTCGCGAGGTGCGGTTTGTTTCACGGTTTTTTTCTTCTTCGACCGCTTCCCGTGTTGTCTTCCGCTTTGCATTGTCACTCAACTTTTTTTCTTGTTTTGTCTTTTATAGAAACAACCTCTCAACCTCTCAGGTATTCTGAGAAAAGGGCGGAATGTGCTCAAGATCATTCAGCTCCGTGCGATGCCAGATCGCATTATTGTGCTTCAGGCTTTGCGGCCAGTCGCACCGTCTTCGCCACAGCGTGTGGTTTCAGAGCCGTTGAGTGATGCTATGGATATGAATCAGTAGACGCGGATAGCTTTTTTTTTTTTGGATTTCTTTCTTTCGTTCATCCTTCTCATAACCAATCCTACCAAACATTGACGATGTAGGACTTTACTTTATCATGCCCTTTTTTGTTCTTTTTCCATGTGTATCGTATATTCGCGTCATTTGTTCATGCATCGTATATTGGATCATATTATGCACCATAGTTTGTGGTGAGAGTGACCTGTCCTTTTACTCTGGTGTGAATCTCCCAACCGTCAAACAAGACATGTTACCTGATTGGGAACTGTTGTTGCCCTTTGCCATTGACCATCATCGTCGGTTGGCGGTTCAGTCTGGTTTGTATCATTCCCGAATTCGGTCTCATGACTGTTCCGTTGTTATACTTGGTGAGGAGCTTGTCACATTGAGAGTTTGGGTAAGCAACGACTACCATGTCCCCAATGCTTTTCCGAGGACCGAGTCTCGTCTCGCTGCAATGCTCTTGCCGCCTTTCTTGAACCCCTTTCCCTAAGAGTCTAAGACCGTATATTCAAGATATATTGGTACATCTTGGCAGATTGACCTTTTCCGCAAACGCATTTTATTCGGTGGTGGTTGCACATGCTTCCAAGAGGATAGTCATCTCCAAACCAAGGATTTTTATCCTGATTCATGTCACACTCTTGGTTATAAGCTCTCCACAATGGGTCGGGGATACCTCCCAATTCCAGTTTACCTTCCTTCCTTTCGTTTTTCGGTTTCGTTGCCCTCTGCGAGGCATTTCATCATTTGGTCCGCTTGCTAACGACTCGCACAACATCTCCGTTTTTATTATCTGTCCTTGATCACTCAACCAAACCACCACTCTCACGAACACACACACACCATGTTCCATCTCACTTCTTTAATTGTTTCCACTCTCCTCGCTCTCCCTCTTCTGGCTTCAGCCCAGAACGCTACCATCGCTGCCAAATGCTCGCAACCCATTCGGGACGACTGTACCTTCTATACCGAGTGCCTCGAAGCTAAATACCAATGTGGTGCTGAGGGTTATCCCATCAGCTATGGCTTCCACTTCTGCAGCAAGTTCGCGGAAGACAAAGGCAAGCTCAGCGCAACTGGACAGAAATGGATTTCCGATACCATGCTCTGCCTCCAAACTGCTCTCGTCCCTGATGCTACTGGTGCTGCCGGTGCCTCTGCGACATGCGACGACTTGAAGAGCAAAGCATTCGCTACCCACGCTGGATGTTATGTTGACAGTGGTTTGTGCTCATTGCCGATTGGGGATTGGGAGAAGGTTAGCGTGGAGATTGTTGGACCTGGAACTTTGGTGGAAAGTTTCGATGCTATTAAGGCTACTGCTGGTGTTGGATTGAAATGTGCTAAGTTCTTTGCTGAGGTTGTTGCCGATAAGATCTGGCCGTTTAGGATGAGGAGGGCTAGGCGCAGTCTCCTTGAAGGTTCGTTTCCCCCTTTTCAAACTATATTGCCCGGGCAACTTTGCTAACTCTTCTTTTTCTTGTAGATGCATAAGCTTCTTTAGTCTGCTTATAATGCACGGCGTCGAAAGATAACTTGAGGATGATGTTTTTTAATCTGGGCCCGAGTCTTTGCTCGTGGAATTTTTGCTTACGACTTCCAAAGTCTTCAGCGGTGTACACAACCGCACACACACCATTCTTTCTGTGTAACTTATATATACCTCGTACAAACTATTTGATTTTGTTGCACGACAAACAAAGTGCAGAATGAGCACATTCAGTGTTCTTCAGTCTCGTTGAGATTACCCGCAGGTATTCTCTGTCGTCTCAGCTCTTTCACCAGCATCATCCGTCTCGCAGGTGAAACCTCCGGTAGGCTTTCTTGGAAGAGAGTCAAGAGTTTATCTTCCTGTTCGTCCTTGAAGTAAAATAGCTCTGGAGCCGTTCCTGCAGGAAGTTTCAGAACAAGACAGCGGTAAACTCGAGAAGGAAACAATTTACCAAGGTTGACTTGGTAAAGACGAGGATGGAGGTACGAGAGGTCTACGGGCAAACGACGAAGGAAAGCTTGGACTTCTGGATCGAAAGCTTCCCTGGAGTCTTCGTCTTCATCCTTGACGAGGTCAAGGCATATTGGGTTTCTGTGTGAACCCACAGATTGTGAATCTTTTGTTCTTGAAGTCGAGCTCTGCCATACAGTTCGAGCTTGAGAAGAGAGCATAAAGACTATGTACATACCAAAAGCGGGGGTTTGATTCTCTTCTGATATGGAGGAGGCTGTAAGCAAAAAAAAAGGTGGACACAACGAATGAACCTACTGAAGATGAAGGTGGTGTTGTGGGCCATGGGTCACGGGGGCGAGGGATATGAAAGGGAGGATGTGACTGCGATGAGAGTGAGGGATGGCCGCATAGGCAGAAGGATTGTTTCTCACTTGACTGGCGTTAGTGGATCGAGGTAGTCTCTTTGGCTCGCTATCTGAGATCAATTGGTCGTCTTCATCTTCGCCACTGGACAAGCTTGACGAGTCAGAGCTTATAGATGCCTGCCTTTTGAGGGGCACAAAAGTGGGATAGGAGGGAGGTGGCCGACGAGTCGTCCGGTGATCCCTCTTGAAGCGCGTCAGCCACGAGTTTGTAGAGGTTAGAAGTTGACGAACTGATGTACTGGGCCCTACGTCCCGCTCAACGACCTGAATTCAATCAGTCAAAGCCCAACATATATCTAAATTGCGCGTACGATATCTTCATCGTCCATTCCGATTTGCCTTCGCTGCCGCAAAGGAGGCTGCAACCATGCAGGCTTGTCAGTGGAAAGCATAGGATCCCGGGGATTCTGCGAAAATTTGAATGTATTTATCTTTTAAAGCTGGATAGAGCAGCAATATCCAACGTACCGAAGGCTTGGGGTATCTAATTCTGAAGTGCAAGTCTACGAAGTCCCACTCGTTCTCGAATTCATCCTTGAAAGTGTTCTGGAGGATTCTGGTAATAACTTTCGTGTCGAAAGCATATCCAGTAAATAATCGCAATTTCTCACGTATCACAATTATATTGTGAATACCATGAAACATTGCAATGATTCGGGTCATTGCCCGAATGGGACGAGTCGCTTTTCTGGGGGATGACTGCTTGAGAACAGGTCTACGGCTAGCGTGAGGTACGCTTCGTGAAGGTTTTGGGTTATTACGAGGAAATTCAACTCTGTTGTTCTTGTGCCATCCTGAACTAAGCATCTCCATGGCTGAAGGGAAGCAAGAAGTCTGATCGAATTCTTACATAAGCAATTAGCCACCTTTCCTTTTTGCTCCATGTCTTCGACCTCTGATACACCTCATACCCTGCAAACGGGTGCAAAACTGACCCGCAAACCTGCGAGTCGTGACGTTCGCGCCATGATCCGTATTCTCAGGCTGTACCAATTGCAAACTGTAGCACTCATTACGGAATTGGCCAAATACACGGACGGTCACGAATACAGCGAATCCTCAATTGGTCGCGTCCTCACTAACTATTACAAGGACAATACAGGGGATAATGAATGGAATATTGCTCCAGCTCGATTCAAGGCGGCATGACCAGAATTACCACGAGCTTACTGCTATGGAAAGGGAGGACCAAAATGGTTGTCGAACGGCAAAGTATTTGCCCCATCGAATGAGCATGTGAGCGCTTTCAGTTGTTGCTTAAAAATAGTATGACCTGTCTGACCTTTATTATACGATAGACCACTGCAAAGCTTCTCAAATCAGCTCGTCACAGAGAGAGTTGCTTGGCTGGTATATCTAAGTCTGCAAAAAACCAGCAGACCGCTGCACCTCAAACTCCCAAGAATTTATCATCCGCCAAGGTGCCAGAGTTATTATTTCCCAACTTCAGTATCATTGACTTGGCGGCAGAAGAGGAAAGCACGGGAAGGTGACCAGGTACGAGATTTGATATTCTGTCTGTATCTATAAATTTGAACCATCGCATTTTCTAGCAATCAAGTGATGGACAGTCTCGAAAGGTTCGCCGTAGATGGCTGTTTTCTTTAACATCTTCTCACCTCAAACCCAGAAAGCCAAGTCTGACCTTCCGCCCCAAGTTCCACTGGTAATTTTCACTCACACGCCATTATTTTGGAGGACTATTAACAATTGTGCAGGATCAGACTAAACAGCATCAACCAAATAAACCGAAATCCAACAATACCTGTGTGAGTTTGAATCGCCGGGTCATCGTAGACCTTCGAGTGACCTTACCTGATTGCTAGCTTCACCCGGAACCCCATAACCTCCCTCCCGATGCGGTTACTAGTAGCAGTTTACCACCGCGACCATCTCATGTTTGTCAGAATCTCTTGTATAATTTCCCTACTTGACGCACCTTGTCAGGATGAACCGTTAACTGTTGGCGGATTAGAACGAGCAGCCCGAAAATTCTATGAAACATTCCCAACAGACATGACTCCTTACTACCAGGACCTTGTCGACGCCGATCTTGGTGCGCTATTTTTATAGAGCCGTCTTCTCTCCCGTTGTTAACTATTTGGTGAAGGCAATATGAAGCAACTCACTTACTGGTCAAAGCAACCTGAGAAAAAGATTACAAAGTTGTTCAAGGACATGCTGCCTAACCTCCCACCGGGCAGACTGTACATGCTGGTGGATCATGTAGGCCAACTCAGTTCCTAGCAATGGCCCTGACATCACACATTCGAGGCTCAGCGCTCTGAGCTAGTTGGATTGACTAGATCCTCTCTGGGCAATTACTAGGTTTCATAATTCTAGATTTCCTTCGGACTTTCCTGTCCTAACCTAATTCCTCTACTCTATACCAAAATTCAACTTGCATTTTCCGTAACTCGCCAAACAGCACCAAACATCTGCAACATCTTCGTTGCATGACTTCCTGCTCCCTTCCCCTTCTCTCCCGCAAAACTTGCTAATGGCACCTCCCCTTTCGAGCCAGTGGAATACACCTTTAAAAACGTCTCCACCTTCTTGGCAGCTATTCCACTCAATCGTGAGATTGAGCTGATGAGTTCAGAGTCCCTAAGCTTCTTTTCAGTGGAAGATTCTGCTTGGATCTTCCAAAGCATTCCAGCGAAAGTATGTTGCGCGCCCTTCTTGACAAGTAAAGCAGGAAGTTTAATGAAGCGGTAAGGTCTACAGACGTGTAAAACGCGTAGATCTGTGGCAGTAGGCTTCACACTTGGATTGGACAGTTCCAATCCAATTCTGGGAGAGGAGAAGACTGGATCGGGTTTGCTACGAGGAGGAGAAATACGGCGGAGGAAGAAACGTGTTGAGGACGTTTGTGTGAGCGCGGACACATTGTTCGACCATTTGTCTTCGACAAGTTCTCTAATACCCTCGGCACCTGAGAGCGCGAGGACTTTGTCGACTAGGAGGGAGGGACCACTTATCACTTCGGACGTTGATGTGTCTCGGATAGAACGGAGGAGGATACCTCCACGAAGCTGTCCTGACGTCGATTGAGTATCGCCAAAGGTTAAGTCAAGCCCCTTCCTTGTTCCACCCCTCCACCCACTTGGAGCCTTAGTTTCGAGGGAAGTGGTTCTCCTCGGAGCTCTATGAAAGTACCTGAAGCGTCATATAATTTGAGAACGCGTGAATGGATAACACATAAGAAAAGAAAACGCGACTGACCAGTTTCCGGTTACACCTTGCTCCCTTCCACCGTGTGTAAACGGATCGTCATGAATTCCAGGATAAATCAAATAGAATTCAATTTCAAGAAGTTCGAGAGCAGTCTCCTTGTCGTCGTGTACGACGACGAGATGGATATCACTGAGCAGCGCCTTGGCAATTTCTTCGAACCTGTCCTGAAGCTCTGGCTGAGTCTTCAGGGAAGAGACGTCTAGGAGAGTAAGAAGCCAATCCCAAGATGTGGAAGTACTCGTAGTCGCGAGCTCGTCATCAAGACGCGGTTTTTTGGACGAGTCGCCTGGTTGGGGAGAAGAAGCGCGTTTCAGGGATGCGGACATGGCGGTGAGAAAGAAGAAGGGTTTAGACCCTTATTCTTGATACATATCTTAGGCGTGAAGTTCAGAGTCATTGGAATGAGTCCTCCCCGTGACATTGTTAAAAAGATCAAGGGTCGATTTTTATTTGAGGATGGAAGTTTCGTGAAAGCTCCTTCGGCGACGAAACGCGTGACGTCAATACCCCACCATGTTTGGTTGTGCTCTGCTCACCTTTGGCGTCATGCACCCATTCGCGAAGCTATATAACGAGGGTCGTGTAAAATTGTGCCACTTATAACTTCCTTCGCCCCATTGAAAGTCTCCATCGAAAATACCCATTTAACATGCCTCACAAACACGATAACTCTGCTGCTTCCGCTAAGGCCATTAAAAAAGAGGCTCAAGGTATGCATACCCTTCGTATAATCATGTTTTTTGTCTTTGAAGTTTAACTATATCTTCAGCGCGGGGTGTTGCCAATGAAGAACACGACCACCGAATATTCACGCAAGCGCCTGTAATCAACGACACACCAGACGCGCCGAACGAACCTATTAAAGTCACTGAGAGCATTGGGACAGATAGTGCCATCGGAGAAGCTAGTGCAGCCGGTCAGGCGGACATTTCTACCGGCATCTTTGTTCATTCTCGAGGAAACCCGAATGAACCCAGCTCTTAAGTTGTAGCCGGAAACATTCCTGTAAAAGAGAATGATATCTAAATGTATAGAAGGATGTATAATAGAGCTTTCTACCTGCAATAACAGTTCACAAGTTGTATCCGTTGTGCGTAAAAATTAAAGCCACACAAAGCGAACAAACTCAACGACTTGTTTGGTTATACTATAACTAAAGGCTTCATCTGATAGAGTCGTGTTCATGGATTAAATGAGGATGAGGACGTCTATGAGCAACACGCGTTCCAAGTATTGATTTCATGTTCTTAGACCGGGATTGACACCTAGCTCTACCCACTCCACAGCTTTTCAGGTCATTAAATTATCCACCAAAGATGAATCCGGAGAGTCAGATGATGATGGAAATAAGAAGAGAATTATGTGTTACCCAGTGGGTTTTTGCGTGTCATAGGTTTCCTGTTCCGAATCTAACTCAACTACTCTATACCATATTCACATTGCATCTTCGATAATTCGCCGAACGGCACCAAACATTTGCAAAACTTTCGTTGCATGACTTCCTGCTCCCCTCCCCTTCTCTCCCATAAAACTTTCTAAAAGCACTTCTCCGTTCAATCCAGCATTATACATGCTCAAAAATGTTTCAATCTTCTTGACTGCAAGTCCGCTTAAACCTGAGATTGCACTGATGAGTTCAGAGGCCATCAGCCCATTCTGAACGCGAGCTTGAGCTTGGAGCTTCCAAAGCATCCCGGTGAAAGTGTGCTGTGATCCTTTCTTCATAAGCAAGGAGGGCAATTTGATAAAGCGGTACGGTCTACAGAGATATGAAACGCGTGGATCTGCGGCGACCGGTTTTACGCTTGGATTGGAAAGTTCTAGTCCAATTCGGGGTGACGAGTAGACGAGGTCGGGCTCTCTAGTTGAAAGTGGAGAGAAACGATGAAGGAAGAGACGCGTCGAAGACGTTTGTGTAAATGCGGACAGGTTGTTTGACCATTTGTCTTCGACGAGGTCTCTGATGTTTTCGACACCTGAGAGAGCAAGGACTTTGTCCACTAAAAGGGATGGTCCGCTTATCACTTCGGACGTTGAGGTATCTCGGATAGAGCGGAGGAGAATTCCTCCTTGAATGTTCACTGAGGTTGATGGAGAGTCATCTCTGGAGGAGTTGCCAAAGGTTAGGTCGAGTCCCTTCCTTGTTCCGCCTCTCCACCCTTTCGGAGAAGTAACCACAGAAGTATTTGATTTCCTCGGAGCTCTATGAAAGTGCCTAAATTTTTGAGACATGTAATGGGAGATAGAAGTAATAAAAAAAACGCGACTGACCACTTTCCTGTCACACCTTGCTCATTATCCCCGTGTGTAAAAGGATCCTCGTGAATCCCAGGATACATTAGATAGAATTCAATTTCAAGAAGCTCAAAAACGGTCACTCTGTTGTCGTGGATGATGACAAGATGTATATCATTGAGCAATGCCATGGCAATATCTTCAAACCGGGTTTGAAACTCTGATTGAGTCTCCAGAGAAGAGACGTCGAGGAGAGTAAGCAACCAGTCACACGACACGGAGGTGGTATCGAGCTTATTGTCAGAGTGCAGTTTTTGCGACGGGCTGTCGGGCGGAGTAGAGGATGGACGTTTCAATGGTGTTGACATGGCGGTGAAAAAGAAGAAGGGTTTGTCAGTCTTGTTGCAGCCGGCAAGCTTTAGGAAGGAAATCGAGGAAGGGACTTGCTTGCTTATTCATGGGCCTTGCAATTGGTGTTATCGTTGACTGTATAGATACTTACTGGAAGATTCGAGGGGTACTGTCAGTTGAGTCTAATACAAGATGAGTAAGCCAAAAGCCAAGAAGTGGGGAGAGTGGGAGCGATTTGTCATCAAATCGCGATGGCGCGGTGGCATGAGCGTCCAGCCCTGAACTTCCTATACCGACAAACCCCTGACACACCCCAATAAGGAAGATTAGAGTCTTTCGAAAAGAGTTGATCTAAGGAAGAAATTTCTTATAAGCTTCCTCAGACAAATCAAACATGTACTCGATGTCGGGCATCCCGTTGACAATGTAAATCGCCAAAAAAAGGTACAAGGCAGGTGATACAATGGGCATCTCAATATGTTGGCGTACTGGTGAGAAGGAAGAGCTTCTTAGCCATATGATAAGAATCGAGCTAGGTGGGTGTCTCACTCAATGTTCCCATCGAAAGGTTATTAGAAACAGGCAATTCTGATGGCTAGCTTGGGCATAGGGAAGAAGGTAAGTAGCTTTTATTCCATTCTTTATCACATTTAGTATTTGGGCAGTCGCTTACTGAAAATTGGCGACTTTAATATGGTTATGTACGATTAAGCCGACATTTAAGCCGTAGCAGAACCTTCGAGGGTGGTCGGCGGACTTTTTCGGTTGATTCAGACAGTCGCGTTTAGAGAAAAAAAAACTTCCGGTAGATATAAGCAAAAACTCGTAGTGAAGGCAAGTACATATGAACGCACCTCATTCATCCAACCTATCTGAGTAGGATGGCGGATCGAGGTAGAAGGTTGATACATCGCCAAAATAATTCGCGGATTGATATCCTGGATTGCCAACCTCTCTTTGAATACGCTCACGACGTCTATCTAAATTGCTCGAAAGAATATCTTGTCCTGGGGTTGGTTCAAAACTCGGCTCATTATCATTGAATTGATGACGAAGGCGAGTAAGATCATTGATAGAACGACGAGTGAGCGCTTCGTCTCTCTGGGATTTAACTTGAGTAGTATAGAGATCAAGAGCAAGTTGTAGGGACATCGCGGCATCATCCAACTGGTGTCTTTGGAGATGCAGGTCACCGATTGCTTGGTGAGTTTGTGCAATGCCCAACTTGTCGTCTATATCTTTCCAAAGAGTGAGAGCCTGAGAAAATGTTGTTGCAGCCGCCTCTAAGTCGTTCATGTGCAAGCAGACCTGTCCGAGCAGGAAAGTGCAACCAGCAATCTCGCGTCGGTCCTGGATATCAGTAAATTGCTTTAGAGCGAGTGTAAATGATGATTTAGCTGAATCTAGTCGGTTTTGACGTAGACGAACGCTCCCGATGGACTTATGGGTGTTTGCTTCGCCCCAGCGGTGGTGGACTCGGACGTAGAGCTCTAAAGCGCGAGAAAAAGACGCTTCAGCTTCGCTATATTGACTTCGGCGCAGATGAAGGGCCCCAAGAGAGTCGTGAGTGTTCGCCTCCCCCCACGGGTGCTGGACTTCAACATAAAGCTTCAGAGCAGCTTTAAATGACTCTTCGGCAATATCAAGATGGTCCAAACACACATGAAGATCGCCTAGAGACCTTCGCGCGTTCGCTTCACCCAATTGGCTATGGAGTTCGAGATAAAGCTCCAGAGCACTATTGAGCATTGTATCAGCAGCGTACAGCTGATTTCTGCGCAGTTCGAGGTTTCCTATTGCGACACGGGTATCTGCTTGTCCCCACATACTTCCTGCATCAGTAAATAGCTCCAGGGAGTGAATAAACGAGGCTTCTGCGGCGTCCAGTCTCTCCCAATGTAGGTGGATAATACCTAACCTCCTATAAATGTAAGCCTTGTGACGGGTCGGAATTGGTAAATGAAGGAAGGAAGAGAGGAACGCCGACTCGTCGATGTTTTGCCAATAAGCCCACCCGGCATACTCTTGGCTAGCGTCTCCAATGAGTGGCGGAAAGGGCTGCAGAGTGGAGCCGTGAAGGAGAAATGCACGAATGTTGCCCATTTCTGGAAGAATGATAGGATGGGAGGCGGAAGAAGTATGATCCCAATGCTCAATAACCTTTCGAACATATAACTCAACGAGAGGGGTCACTGCGGAAGAGAACGAATCGGCTAGTCGGCGGCAAAACTGCCTAATTGGAGGGAGCATCTGCCATCGTGAGGTTTCTCCGCTCACTTCAAGGAGAGCAGCTCGTCTCAAAGTGCGAAGAGTTGGTTGTAAGAGTGAGGTGTTAGGCAAAACAGAGGCAAAACCTTCGAACCAGTCCTGCGATGTAGAGAGACCATCAGGCATGAGTGGCACGAGCCCAAGAACCAGGCGTGCAGTATCGTCAATACGAGGACTGAAGACAGATAGGTGGATAGATTGGTCAAGGTTAGACAAACGATGTGTCCCCCCAATCTCAAGTGCCTTCGTCCCGTGCTCGTCCCAGCTGGATAGAAGCTGCGAAGGTTGATCACCTTCTTTTACCATCAAGGCGAAAAGTTTGATCGCAAGCGGACTTCCGCTCAGCTTTAAAAGCAGCTCACGAGCAGAAGGATCAGAGGATTTCCCGCTCAAAGCCTCATACATTGTAGTGGAATCGTGCTCAACAAGGCCAGAGAGAATAGTACAGTTCCATGGAAATGAAGTTTTGGGCTCCTGTATTCCTCGCATTGTTACCATAAGAACGAGTTTGCTGCCAATTCCGGAAAGGACTTCAAGGAAGTGGTCTACCTTCGCCTGTTCCGCGTCAACTTCCCACACAGTTTCAAGATTATCGATATAAAAAAGGACTGAATTGGCGTCACTGCGAATGTGGTGGACGATGAGCGAAGTCAGGTTAGTGCCTCGATTGGCCTGCGGAATGGAAAGGGTATCCGCAATCTGAGTCAACAGAAGGTCTATTGTGGGAGAACGTTCGCAGGAGACAAAGTATCGGGTTTGATACATGGCTGCGACGCGAGTATCATGTAACACAGCTGTACCGAGAGTTGTCTTACCCACACCACCTGGCCCAAGGATGGCGATGCGGGACTCGTTCGATGAGATGATGGCCTGGACAATAGATCCAACGACAGGTTCACGACCAATGACGAACATAGGTGAAGCCGGTAAGGCCTGTGGAATAAGTTCTGGGGGCGAAACACTTGACAGAACGAGAATAAGAACTTCTTTCTTTTGGCTGGAAGAATACTTACGGTTTTGAAAGAAGCATAACTGCAGTGCGAGCATCGACTGACATGGCCACTTGGCGTTTGACCTTTTCTGGTATATTAGCCTTTGTACAGCAAGGTGCCAGGGAACGCACTAAAAATCGATTGTTGAACTCATCTAGTTCGCGTTCAAGCTTTTGCAAATCGCCTGCGTTTTTCTCTCGAATTAGGTAGGAAATGAATCGAGACTGCTTCTTTTGAGGCTCAAGCCTGTCTCGCAAAATATCTCTGAGAAAACTACCTCCAAACATTAGTCATGCTAGGCCACAAATGAAGGTGAATATGCTAACTCAGCATATGCTTCCAAATCAGACTTCATATCTTCGAATCCTTCAACTCCATTGGCGTGATAGACAATGTCTAGAGATTGAAGGATTGTCGTTGATTTCAAGTGTACGAGGTCAATGATTTCATAACACCGTTCCTTGTTGGCCTGAATATCCTGTATGAACATTGAGTATTTACAAACAAGCGAGTGTGAGGGAACCTATGACTTCACGAATTTTGATGATCTGGGATAGGACCCCAGCAACTGCTTTCACATAGGGTATTTGACCAGCTGCTTCGCCTGCATCTTTCGCTAATCGTAGCGCCGTTCCAACGGTATTCAAACTGGTAACAAACGTTGACGCTGGTTGCGCAGTGGTCTGGGGTATTTGTGAATGAGCGCCAGAGTGTCCATGAGCTGTGGCAGCCCTTCCAAAGAATGATTTTCGGTTGCTGGATAGAGATTGTCGCATAGCTAAGCAAATAAACAATTAAATATGCCCTTGCAAATTGTCGCGGTGCGATAGATTCAGGCACTTAGATGATGATAGAAGTAGGAAGAGAGTCGTGTTATCCGGAATTGCCAGTTGGTGTTTGTGTTGCTTGAGTGCTACATATTCTTCCTGAAAGTTTGTTTCCCCAAATCCTACCCTGCTATTCTATATCACTTCGATTGTATTGTTTGTACTTATCTGAATAGCTCTAAAATGTTTCTTTGCATGACCCTTTGACTGTCATACTGTGCAGCCAACAGTAAGCTTTTTACGTTAGCTCAACATTACTCCTCGCTCTACGTGCTATTTTCTGAGACCATAATCTCCTCTGTTCGATTCGACAGCCGGTATTGGTACTCGAAGCCTTCGTTATAGTATATCCCCCCTAGCTTTAAATTTCCGTTGACCAACCCACATGCGCACACGGGGCTATCACTTGCGCACGTCAATGAATTAGTTAGTCGAGTCTTTTGTTGGGCGATGGATCGTCTCGGTTCCTGCACCAAGTGGATAATTGTACCTTCCCGACTTGTAATAACCTGATTCACCTTCTTACGCCTCGAGTTTGCAACTGGAGGGTGGTATATCATGGAGGTATACCGAATGTTGTTTTACCGGCCTCTTTCCTTCATTTAGGCGCTTTTGTGTTTGAGCCGGCTTGGTTGGAAGCAGGTCCTGTTGCTGGCACTCAGTTTACGAGATGTAAAGATATTTATTGTAGTCGTACACAGAATCCGAAGTCATGGATTTGCATTAGTGGCTTTCTGTGGCTGTTCCGAATGCAGAACGATAGTAGAGATAAATTCTACTATCTTTGACCTTCTCACTAAGATGGCGCTCGGCTAGCTGGGTGGACCATCCGCTGAAGCCAGACCGTCGACAACCCTATTCAATATCCCTTGTCGCAAAATGGACACGCTCACCGCTTTCCATCCCTTTTGCTCATCAATCGAGGAAGCCACGTGCGTCTGTTTGTGTGGGCCTAGGTAGACGGCGGTTCTTCGTGGAAAGGTGGACCATTGGAGTAATAGCTGAATCGCGCTGGGTTGTCTGACATGCTTGAAATAAGTCTATGGTGCCTCTCTGGAAATATAGTAAACATGTCAAATCCTAAATCAGATAGGATTGACGGTTCATCCCAAAGGAACGGTTGTGGACTATCTTTTAATTGCCCACGAAGGAGATGAATCTTCTTGATAGAATCGCGAGTGAGTGTCTCATCTTCAACGGATGTGACCCTGGTGGTAAGGATGTCAAGAGCGGAATTTAGAGACACTTCGGCGTCATCTAATTGGTTTCTTTGGAGGTAAAGGTCACCAATGGCCTGATGGGTCTGCGCAATACATAAATAGTCACCAATACCCTCCCAGAGGGTGAGAGCCTGCGAAAACGTCTCAGCGGCCACATCTAGATCTTGACTACGCACGGACGTTTGGCCGATGAGAAAAGTGCAAGCAGCAATCTCCCGGCGGTTTTGAATCTCGGTAAACCGCTGGAGAGCGAGAGTAAACGACTCGTTGGCTGCACGCAGCTGAGATCGACTCAAATAAATATTTCCTATGGCCTTGTGGGTATTCGCTTCTCCCAAAATATGCCGAACTTTAGCGAAGAGCCTCAAAGCGCGATTGAACGATACTTCAGCTGCATCAAGTTGATCTCGGCGCAAATAAAGTCCTCCTATGGATTCATGCGTGTTCGCCTCTCCCCATTGGTATTGGGCCTCCACGTAAAGGTTTAGGGCAAGAGTGAGGGACGCTTCGGCAGCGTCTAGTTGATCTCTGCAGACATGGAGGTCGCCAATAGACCGTCGGACGTTTGCTTCGCCTAATCTGCTCTCAAGTTGGATGTATAGCTCCAATGCACAATGGAGTGACGCTTCAGCAGCATCGAGTCGTTCTCGGCGTAATTCAAGGTTTCCTATAGCAGCATGAGTATCCGCCTGTCCCCATTGGCTTTCAGCTTCAGTAAAGAGCTTCAAGGAAAGGGTAAAGGAGGCTTCGGCGGCGTCTAGTCGGTCCCATCGAAGGTGCACAATTCCTAGCCTCCTATGGATGTAAGCCATATGACGAGTTGGGATTTCCAAGCGAAGAAAAGCGGAGAGGAAAGCGGATTCGTCGATACCTTGCCAATTAGCCCAGCTCGCATACTCTTCGCTGGCTTCTCCAATGAGGTGTGGAAACGGTTGTAGATTGGAACCGTAGAGGAGAAGCTCACGGATGTTGACCATTTCAGGCAGAATGACGGCATGTGATGCTGAAGAAGTGTAAGTCCAATGCTCCGTAACCTTCGTAACATAGAGCACAACAAGAGAAGCTACGGCGGGAGAGGCCCAATCGATGAGTTGGAGACAAAACTGCTGGATTGGAGGGAGCATCTGCCATCGAGGCGGTTCCCCACTCTCCTCAAGAAGAGCCGCTCGTCTCAATGTGCGGAGTGCAGGGCGCAGGAGCGATCTATCAGGCAAAACGGACGCAAAACCTTCGAACCAGGGCGGAGAGGTGGAGAGGCCATCAGGCATGAGAGCTATGAGTCCAAGGACCAAGCGCCCAATATCATCAATGCGAGGGCTGAAGATAGAGAGGTGGATAGATTGGTTAAGGTTGGATAAACGATGTGTTCCACCAATCTCAAGTACCTTCGTTCCGTGCTCGTCCCAGCTGGAGAGGAGCTGGGAAGGTCTGTCACCTTCCTTCACCATTAGGGCGAACAGCTTGATAGCCAGTGGACTTCCACTTAATTTCGAAAGTAGCATATGAGCAGAAGGATTAGCAAGTTTACCGCTCAACGTCTCATACATGACAGTTGAATCGTCCTTGTTTAGACCACTGAGAACAATGCGATCCCATAGAAATGATGTTTTGGGCTCTTGTGTTCCTCGCATAGTTACTAAAACAGCGAGTTTACTGCCTACTCCCGAAAGGGTCTCGAGGAAGTGGTCTACTTTCGCCTGCTCTGCATCAATTTCCCACACTGTCTCAAGATTGTCAATGCACAGGAGGACAGAGTGCATGTCACGACGAATATGGTGGACGATGAGCGAAGCCAAGTTCCCGTCTCGACTGGCTTGGGGGACAGAGAGAGCATCCGCAATCTGAATCAGCAGAAGATCTGTCGTAGTTGCGCGCTCGCAAGAGACGAAGTATCTGGTTAGATACACTGCTGTCACACGAGGATCGTGTAAGACGGCTGTGGTGACAGTTGTTTTGCCCACTCCTCCTGGCCCAAGGACGGCTATACGAGGTTCTTGTGACGAGATGATGACTTGGGAGACAGATTCGATGACGGAATCACGACCAATAACGACTTTGGGGGAGGCCGGTAGAGCCTGTGGGATGATTTCAGGAGGCGATAGGCTTTACAGTAGAATTAGAATGATTTTCCTCCCTCAGATGGAATGACCTACTGCTTTGAAAGAAGTGTGACTGCTGCCCGAGCATCCAAAGATATAGCAACTTGGCGTTTGACCTGTTGATGAAGTGTTAGTATCTGAGAACGTGAATCCGAGAGAACGTACAAAAAACCTATTACCGAATTCGTCCAATTCGCGTTCTAGCTTCTGTAAATCGCTCGCATATTTTCCTCGATTTACATAGGGACTCCATCGAGTCTGCTTCTTCCAAGGTTCAAGCTGATCTCGTAATACAGTGCTTAGAAAGCTACCTCCACCTGTGAGTCAAATCAATACCTCAAACAAATAGAAATGACAGACTCGGCATAAGCTTCCAAGTCAGATTTGAGATCTTCAAGCCCTTCAACCCCATCTACCCGATAGACTGTGTCGAGAGACTGAAGTACAGTCGTCGATTTCAACTGTACCAGGTCAATAATTTCATAGCATCGTTCCCTGTTGGCTTGGATATCCTATATGAAAATTAATATCTAGATTCCAATATGTGGAGATAAAACAAGCACTTCACGAATTTTGATGATCTGAGACAGAACACCAGCAACTGCTTTTACGTAAGGCACATTGCCTGCCGCTTCTCCGGCGTCTTTCACTAGTTGGAGTGCAATCCCAGCAGCATTCAAGCCAGTGTCAAGCTTGGATGTTGATGGACCTGCGATTCCAGGTAACTGAGCAGTTTGAGCTCGAGAACGAGCTCCAAACAGGGACTTTCGGTCTTTAGACTGAGATTGTCGCATAACTTTAGCAGATTAGCGACTCATATACCTGCCTTTCAATATTTTTAGTTGCAAGGACTTGGATAGTACTGGAAGGAAATGGGAGTAGGAGGAGAGCTGTAGAGGTCAAGAGGTCAAGAGGTCAAGAGCCTCGCTTCTGCCGCAAGAAGCTGATGTTTAGCCAACTGTTTCATCAAGTGGAAAAAAATAAACCACTTCAGCTTATTCTTACGATCGGATATGCTCTTCCATTCCAGGCCGATTTGAACAGGAACCCCGTCATCTATTTGCAGCCTCAACCTGGCTCACCCATTCTTCTACAAGCACTGAGGCACAAGCCTCAGTATGTTTCTGTTATTAACAGATTCTGGCTTCTCCTACCTTCCGCTAACAAAATCTTCAAACAGGGCAGAAACCTGTCAATTTATAGACACACAATAAGGGTGAAAGGAGAAGTTAGCATAAGTACATCTTCCTGCCTTGTGTTGGCCTAATTGAGCTTCATTACGCTTTAAGTTTGCGGTCGTATTGCATGGTGGAGGGAATATGGAGGTACACTGAGTGTTATTTCACCACTCTCTTAGGGAAGTTGATTGGTAGGGGAAGACGATGAGTGTTTCAAGGACGTTGACACTAACATGGATGATGGCTACTGCGAGAAAGAAAAATACGATAAATGATAAACATAAACATATATTTGGACATGGAGTCAATCTCAGGAATCCTGAGATGTCTTAGCTAAGAAGGTGCAGAGCTCTGTTAAGAAAGTAGCCCTTAAATAGCTTTGGCTATGTTGATCAAGCGTGCCAAAGCCAGTGATTTTCGAATCCCTAGTAAGTTCTAAGGGGAAATGTTGGGAATGATTGAGTAAGGGCGTCTCAGCCTTAACTTGCATATATATAAGAATATTCCGGTTGCTTCCATAAGCCTTGAGTGCTTTCCATTAGATTGTATTGCAGTAAGTGCCGATATAGGGAGTAGCTACAATATAAGGGGATAATGGAGTAGATCTCTCTTCCTTTTATACTGCGAATCTCACTAGAAGCGCCGGCCTTCAAGAGGGTAAGACGGCAGTTCATCATAGGAAGATGCCAACTCATTCAGATAAACACTGAATGGCTTCGATGAATCTCCTGACGTGCTTGGAATATCTCGACGACGCCTGTGTCGATTGGTCATGAATATACCATGTCCTGAATTAGGTTGGAATAATGGTTCGTCTGAATCGTAGTCCAATGCTTGTTCAGTCTCCGTTGATTTGGCACGAAGTATTTGAATCTTCATTATAGAAGACCGAGCAAGCGACTCATCTTTAACAGATATGACTTTGTTTGTATAGATTTTAAGGGCACGGTGTAGAGATACTTCAGCGTCATCCAGCTGGTTTCTCTGAAGGCAAAGGTCACCAATTGCTTGGTGGGTTTGTGCTATATATAAATGGTCGCCGACGCTCTCCCAGAGAGCAAGAGCGCGTGAAAATGCATCGGCGGCCATGTTTAGGTCGTGACTACGCATGGACGTTTGGCCAAGGAGGAAAGTGCAAACTGCAATTCCCCGTTGATCTTGAAACTCGGTAAACTGCTGTATAGCAAGAGTAAAGCTCTCTTTAGCGGCAGGCAGTTGGTTTCGGCGCAAATGAACGTTCCCTATGGACTTCTGGGTATTCGCTTCTCCCCAACGGTGCTGAACTTCGGCATAGAGTTCCAAGGCGCGATGAAACGATAGTACAGCTGCGTCAAGTTGATCTTGGCGCAGGTAAAGTCCCCCAAGGGATTCATGGGTGTTCGCCTCTCCCCATCGATGTTGTGCCTCAGCATAAAGGTTTAAGGCAAGAGTGAATGACGCTTCGGCCCCGTCCAGTTGATCTCGGCAAACGTAAAGATCACCAAAAGATCGTCGAGTGTTTGCTTCGCCCAATTTGCTATGAAGTTTGATATATAAATCCAACGCGCAATGGAGTGACGCGTCCGCAGCATCCAGTCGATCTCGGCGTAATTCAAGGCTTCCAATGGCAGCATGAGTATCCGCCTGACCCCATTCACTTTCAGCTTCAGTAAAGAGCTTCAAGGAAAGGGCAAAGGAGGCATCGGCAGCGTCAAGTTGGCCCCAACGAAGATGCTTAATTCCTAGCCTCCTATGGATATAAGCCATCGGATGAGTCGGGATTGCCAAACGAAGGAATGAGGAGAGGAACACTGTTTCGTCGATACTTTGCCAATTAGCCCAGCTCGCGTACTCCTCCCTGGCTTCTCCAAGGAGGGGTGGAAGTGGCTGTAGATTGGAACCATAGAGGAGAAGCCTACGAATGTTGGCCATTTCAGGGAGAATTATGGCATGCGATGCCGAAGACGTATAAGTCCAATGTTCCACGACCTTTGCGATGTATAACTCGATAAGAGAGACTACAGCGGGAGAGGTTGAATCAATAAGTTGGAGACAAAACTGCTGGATTGGAGGGAGCATTTGCCATCGAGGTGGTTCTCCGTTCTCTTCAAGAAGAGCCGCTCGCCTCAAAGTGCGAAGGGTAGAGTGCAAGGGTGTTCTATTCGGCAAGATGGATGCAAACCCTTCGAACCAGGGCGGAGAGGAGGAGAGGCCATCAGGCATGAGAGCTATGAGCCCAAGAACCAGGCGTGCGTCGTTATCAATACGAGGGCTAAAGACAGAGAGGTGGATAGATTGGTTAAGGTTGGATAAGCGATGTGTTCCACCAATTTCAAGCGCCTTCGTTCCGTGCTCGTCCCAGCTGGAGAGAAGCTGCGAAGGCTTGTCACCTTCCTTCACCATTAGGGCGAACAGCTTGATAGCCAGTGGACTTCCACTTAGATTCGAAAGTAGCAAACGAGCAGATGAATCAGCAAGTTTACCGCTCAACGTCTCATACATGGCAATTGAATCGTGCTCGGTTAAGCCAGAGAGAACGGTGCAATTCCATAGAAATGACGTTTTGGGCTCTTGCGTTCCTCGCATAGTTACTAAAACAGCGAGTTTACTGCCTACTCCCGAAAGGACCTCGAGGAAGTGGTCGACCTTTGCCTGTTCCGCATCGACTTCCCATACAGTCTCAAGATTGTCGATGTAAAGCAGAACAGAGTGGGTGTCACTACGAATACGGTGGACGATAAGCGAAGTTAAGTTGCCGTCTCGGCTGGCTTGCGGGATGGAGAGAGCATCGGCAATATGACTCAATAGAAGATCTGTCGTGGGTGCGCGCTCGCAAGAGACGAAGTATCTGGTTAGGTAGACCGCCGCCACTCGGGAATCGTGTAAAACGGCCGTGGCGACAGTTGTTTTGCCTACCCCTCCTTGCCCAAGGACGACAATGCGAGGTTCTGACGTCGAGGTGATAACCTGGACGACTGATTCTATGGTGGAGTCACGACCAATGACAATTTTGGGGGAGGCTGGTAATGCCTGGAAGATGATTTCTGGAGGCGGGGGGCTGCATGACAGAGTTAGATTGACTCTTTTCAGCTTGAAGAAACTCACGGCTTCGAAAGAAGTGTGACTGCAGCGCGAGCATCCACTGATATGGCAACTTGGCGCTTGACCTGTGTATGATGTGTATCAGAAGCATCGGACACATGAATACAAGAGAACGTACAAAAAACCTATTACCGAATTCGTCTAGTTCACGTTCGAGCTTTTGTAAATCGCTAGCGTTTTTACCTCGGTTTACATAGAAACTCCATCGGGACTGCTTCTTCCAAGGTTCAAGTTGATCTCGCAACACAGTTCTTAAAAAGCTGCGCATGCATCCATGTGTGAGCCTAGTCAACACCAAAAACAAAGAGAAAAGACCGACTCTGCATAAGCTTCCAAGTCAGACTTGAGTTCTTCAAGCCCTTCAACTCCTTCTACGTGATAGACTGTGTCCAGAGACTGAAGTATAGTCGTCGATTTTAACCGTACAAGGTCAATGATCTCATGGCACCGCTCTTTGTTGGCTTGGATATCCTATATGGCAATTAGATATTTACATTCCAAAATGTGAAGATAAAACAAGCACTTCACGAATTTTGATGATCTGCAATAGAATACCAGCAACCGCTTTCACATAAGGCACCTCACTTGCTGCTTCTCCGGCGTCCTTCAACAGTTGTAGTGCAGTCCCTGCGGCACTTAAGCTAGTGTCAAGTCTCGATGCTGATGGTGCCGTAGCCCCAGGTAATTGAGACCGGGTAGGAGGATTCTCATTGGCAAGAAGAGTTCCAAAAATTGACTTTCGGTCTTTGGACTGGGATTGCCGCATGAATTTAGCAGATTAACGACTTATATATCTTTCCTTCAAAATATTCGGTCGCGATGGATCCAGGGACTTGGACGACGTCGGAGGAAAATGGGCGTAAGAGGAGAGCCATCCACGTGCCTTGTAAGAGCCTTCTACTTGAAGTGAGGTTCAAGACCCAGCGCACTTCTGGTACAATTAAATATGGACAAAGAAGGCAAAGCGCTTTCAACACTCTTCCTCCGTCAAAATACTAAACTGGTGCAGCGCAAGATATCGGGAATAATATCGACTAAAAGTCCAGCTTCGCTTTGCTTCCGACCGTGAGAGTTTCAAACTGGGGAGGAAATCACAGAATTGATTTGGGATGAAATCAGTGCACAAGGAGACATAAGTGCGTCGTAAATAATTAAAACGTCGTCAAATCGTAGTAGTTCGCATTTATGTAAAACCAAAAAACCACCTCTTTCTTGCTTCTTTACAATCACTTATTCAGAAGGCACCTCATTTTGGCCATTTTCGATGACAGCATCACTTTCCCCGCATCCTCGTTCCAAAGCAGGAAGGGGCCGAATCAATGCCACCAAGAACAAAGCACTGGCAAGGATAACCCCACACACGGCAAAAATACCCTGAGGATATTTGGCAACAGTTGATGAATAGACCAAGCCAAACAAGGCAGGCTATCGCGACAGAAAAAAATCAGACATGAGTGATCAAACTCACGAGGAAACAAGAACTTACACCAACAATCATTTGTCCAGCAGCTTGCAACACAGCAACAGCACCCAGAACTTGACCCGTTGTCAACCCGTCCTTGTTCAAAGGACAATCAAATCCAACCACTTCTCTAGCTTTGACGAGTGAAAGCGCCAAGCTCGGAATCACAGGTTGACTTCCACTTCCGAGAGTTGCTACTGCACTGCTGACGAAGAACAGTGTTCCCGATGCATCCTCCGCTAACCCATTACCATGATGGAATGTTGGTGGCAGTGGTGTTAGGCAAATGAGAAGGTTTGATAAAGCGTCAAGGAAGAGACCGCATTTTGCGAGAAGGAGGTCGAATCGAGTTTCACGAGCCAAGGTACGGGCAGATATGCATTTCTGGGGAACTGGTTGTTCAGAGGGAGAGTCCGAAGAGGGCTCAAGGGCGTTATCGGAAACCTGTTGTACCGGTTTGTCTTCCATGAATTTGGGCTTGAAGGTACGAACGATGACTAGAATAGTGAACACATTAGAAAACAAGATGGTGAATGAAGATGAAGTGGAAGACTTACGAGGGAAGATGAATATGGTGTAAATTGCACGAGAACCAGAGATAAAGGTTACGAAAAAGGATAAAGCTTCAGTGCCCCAGCCATAGACATGCTCGCCATATAGGTATTTGAGTTGATAAATTCCCTGTAAATGTCTTCAGCCTCATAGAAATTCTGAAGTAACGAGGTACCTACAGTTGAGAGCATGAATAGGAAACAGGCCAAGGCCAAAAGTGTAAGGTTCCAGTCCTGGCCGTGGTGGTGTGGAACCTTCGCAGGCAAGAAGACTTGGAGTGGTTTCGCCAAAGAGGCCACAGAGTTGAAGACTATATTTCTCGACGTCGTTGGACCAGACGGAGCTGCATGCCGAGCCTTGGCACAATCCATCTTCTCCTGCGTTAAGCTCTCCGGAAAGACAAACGTCACCAGGAAGAGATTAAACATGGAGCACATGGCTGCTACGAAGAATACAAGCGTGAACTCTGCTCCTTCTCCAAAAGGATTTGGGCCTTGATAACGAACAGCAATCCAGCTCCCAATGGCTGGGCCTACAGAGACACCGAGGAACATGCAACCGAGAAGACGGGAGAAGACGTGAGACCGCGAACCAGCAGAGGTGCAGTCACTAGTGTAAGCGGTAAGTCCACTTTGTAAAGTGGACCAGCCTCCAAGGGAGCCTTCAATTGCAGGTGTCAGGACCAAAAGCACACGAGCAAGGCGGTGAGCAAAAATATTCTTCTGGACGAATGGGAGAGCTGGGTGAGATATGATAGTAAATACCAGATCTCTGAAACATAATCAGTAATTTCTTTAGTAAAATTTTCAGGGACATACGTGAGTAATAAACCAAAGGTTGCAGTCCCCACCACCCGAAGTCTACCAACACGTTCGCTTTTTTGGCCCCAATATGCCGTGGTAATTACGGAAAGTAATCCAGTCGTCGTAATAAACAGTGCCTGTATTTTAGCTGCAGACGACTGTACGGCGGGGTCGTCAGTGCAGCGTGCAGTGTTCGCGTCGACCCAGTCGAGAATTCTCGGAGGAGCCAAGCCATCGGAAACCATTGAGTTTTCGTTCAGAAGGAAAGGGTTATCAGTTCGAGTGTTGTTCTTCCATTGAACGTCTTGGCATGCTAACTGGGTGTACACTTTCACGCGCGATGCCAAAGTCATGCCGCGCTGTGGACGAGAAGCGTAATCAGACTCTACCTTTCTATAAATCACATTGAATACTTACCACAAGCGATGCAGTGAAAATTACCCAAATCACCCTGAGAAGTGCAACGATGATGAACAGGTCCTAGGAGACTACCAAATGAAAAGAACTAACCAAAGCTGCCTTGGACGCAGAATAGGCTTTGGCTTCGGACAGTTGTCCACCTCAACTTTAGGGAGTAGAGGTTGCTCCTCTGCAGACAGGGGATTGGGAGAAGCCATGGTCGTGGAAGTAGGTGACCAAGTCGCAAGAAGATTGGAAAGGTAAGATTGCTACGTGTAATCGCAGAGATGACATTTTGATGTTCAAACTGGCCGAGCGCTGGGGGCTGTTTGTGCCTTGGGGAACTGGAGGATTGGAGAGAGAAAAGACATCTTGCAGGAAGGGATAGTGGTGGGGTAGATCAGACCTTTGTTCTGCTTCCGATCCTTACGCGGATTCCCGTCTACCTACCAAGGTGCCGTCGCTTATGCTGATTCATACCAAAACTCACAAGCTCTGTAGATCTCAAGAAATTGATGATTTACACGTCGATAATTCTTCTTGTCTCCCTATGCTTGCATTTCACGTATGCACTTCCCAAGGAATGTTCAGACCCACCTAGGGACTCTTGCACATTCTATACAGACTGCCTTGAAGCGACCTTCAACTGCGGACCTTCTGGCTATCCCACGGCATACGGATATAAGTATTGCACTAAGTTCTCGTCATCTAGGGAGCTTCTCAGCAGCCAAGGCGTCAATTGGATGCTGGATACGATGAGCTGCCTTCAAAAAACGCTCGTACCATTCTTGCAACAAAACATGCACAACCAGACCACGAAGACTTGTTCTTTGCTCGAAGAAACAGCTTTTGAATCGCACAGCGATTGCTATGTGTCAAATGGATTATGCAAGTTGCCATTTAAGGATTGGCTTCAGATTGCTAATATAGTTGGGGTGGGGACATTGTTTTCCGGCTGGGATGAGCTTCGCGAAAGCTTTGAAGCCCTGGAAGGGTGTTTGCCGTTTCCTCAGCCACTCAAGAGATGGCTCTTACCTGAGCGAAGGCAGCGAGAGAGTCCAAGCCCTGGGGAATTGTAATAATTATTGTGAGCTGCCCCATATTAATATTGTTCATGTCTAATATGTAAAGTTTAGGCCGCAATTTATGCATCTATTGTCCTTGTCTAGCACTGAGCTTGAATAGTTCAAGTGGACGTCACCGAAAACTAAGAGGATCACTCCCTTTAGTAACGGCCAGATCCATTCCCCCCTTTAGCTAACTTGCATGGTCGTTTCTAAGTCGTTTTTTTTTTTTTTTGATATTTGCTGTATCCCGCCTTCACTCCCACAGTATCCTCTCTGCGCCGACAAGTACATCCGTCGCCCACGTGTGTTACGGGTTCTGGCGTTGTTCTGTGCGAAAGTCCTAGTTCCACGAATCCATTGACGATGAGAGGATAAAATGAGCCGAATGCAACAGGTTCGACTTTCTTTTCTGCTAGTCTGCTTCTCCTGTCTTCGCTGCTGGTTGCGCTATTCTCTTGAGCTCATATTCTCATCTTTTATTGATTCCCACGAATATCGCTGTTTACACATCTTCATTTTGTGGTGTTAGGAATCTGTATGTCCCTTATATCCATCGTCCTGAAAAGAGCCCCATGTTGTTGAGCTAGCTCCGATTTGAGTATGTCGACGGTAACACCTGCAGCGGCAGGCTCTCAGAAAATGGGTGATCCATCCATGCTTCAGGATAACCTTAAAATATCTCGGTACTCATTACAAAATCTTCCTCAAGAGCTTTTGAGCGGGGTTTTTCAGCTAGCAGCACTGGCAGACCCAACGGTGGCCCGAAGCCTAACGCTTGTTTCCTCTGACGTCCAGCGATTGTGCGTACAATTTTACTATATTGTTTTATTTATGGAGGCTGATGATGAGTAGAATTGATCCTATCCTCTTCTCAACTATCGGGATTTCTCCTGTTCTCCAGAACCCGGTTATCAAAGGGCGGCAGGCATTCAGCCCACCCAGACTGGCACGACTCCAAAACATCGTGGTTGCTGCTCGACGTTCATCCATTGAAATTAACGGTAGCCCACTATTTACGCTTGCCATGCTACGCATCGTCACTCGCACCTTCGTGCATATCCATACACTCGCCCTCAATGCCTGGGACATCTCTATAGATCATTCTATCAAGTTCCATGGTATCAATTCCCGAATCTTGCATACCTGTATACAAGTGCCGACTTCTTCACGTATCTAAAGGACCGTTTTGACAACGGATTTGTGGAGAGCATCACTCACCTCTCAACCAACGTCGGCTATGACCTTAGCCTTTGGTCTGAAGAACTTTTTACATTGATGCCTAGGTTGAGATACCTTCTGGTCCATAGTTACTTTTGGGATTGTCCCGAATCATGGGATGAATTCCGTGGTCAATTATCCAACGATCTTGTTTCCAATATCCCTGCTTCGTTGGTTGGCTTAGCATTCGAGGTCGATGATGCTCGCACGAAAGAAATGGTTGACGGTGTTTTCCCAGGCGATTTCAATGATGGGACTCTTGGTCGGCTGGTCATGGTATCTTTACGTGAAGGACCTTTGGCAGAAGGGATGGTGTGGATTGAGAGTGGCTCAAAGGAGTGGGGTGTTTGGAAGTCGAAATTCGATATGTGTGTTGAAGATGTTGTGATGTCGAGGTCAAAAGATGTTAACGGACTTAAAAGCCTCAACGACTGGGGTGCACGGATTGGTGAATATGTAATTCGACAAATGTCTGCCCGAACTCATTCGTCCGTCACTTGAAATATAATACACAAGCTTTCAAGGCATTATTTTTTAACTAGCTTCGTTACGGAATTCGTGAAAATGTCCCCGAAGCTGATTATGAGGTGGTGTCACCGAATAATCAGTTTACTACCAATGTTCAGACGACAGAAATAATTGGTAGAATAGCTTAATTCCATGCAATTCATAGAGAAACTGAGTCTTAGTTGTGAGAAGTTCGTGAGAAAAGTAATGGATGACAAGCGCATGTCAGTCCGCTGAGGTCAGGCAGACCGCGTCTCTCTTTTTGCCACGATGGCGATCATGGTCACTATTTTCGTACTCATTTTCCTGGTTCAACTCGTCAACTGGGTTGGACAATCTGTTCTTTTAGGCTTGGTGTGTTCAATTTTACATTGTACTAGTATTTATTGGATATTCAATTTCCTTGCAGGTGTACAGTCTCTACCTCAGGGTGTTCTACTCAAACGCAGCAAAGCGACAAAAGGCTCTGAAAGCTGATATTCTTGCTAAGAAAGCCGAGCTACATAAGACCAGTGCTCAAGACCAGTTTGCGAAATGGGCTAAGCTGAGGAGAAGTGTGGATAAAGGGCTTGCGGACCTTGAGAAACTCAGTCAGTTCCCATTTTTTGTCCAACGTGTCCAAACAGCGTGTTCTAAAGATTTTGTATTCTAGACAGCGAACTTTCTTCTACAAAATCGAGTTTTGCATTCAAGTTTAATGCTGTTTTATGGATATTTACCAGAGGGTCTGGGATAATGATTGGCATGTATTATCGAAATGCGCCGGTGTTTTGGCTGCCACCTGGATGGTTTGGCCCGTTGACTTGGTGGATGTCATTCCCATTTGCCCCTAGAGGTATGAGCATATGTCCTTTTCTTGGTGTTTTCGTCAGCGCTAAGCAAGAGTGTAGGGTCTGTGAGTGTAGGTTTGTGGCAGATGGCGTGTAATCGAGTGTTAGCAAGTGCGGAACGAATTGTGAAAGCACATTTTGGTGAGTCTTTGTGTGCTTAACTTCAAACCCTAGTGCTGACCCCAAGTTTCCCAGCTGCAGACCCTAATGCAATCCCTGCAGCAACAGAGGCAAAAACAGAGGCTACCTCAGAGAAGCAAGAGGAGAAGAAGAAGAAGTAGCTTGTCACCCTTTTGCGTAATATCAATTTAGGCTCGACGCCTGATTTTTGCTGAATGTGCCCCACATCTTTGGAGAATCAACCTTTTAGACTCCAGCTAAGCAATCACATGTGTAGTCGCTCCCACCGTTTTTTCACTCTTACGGAGCAAAGAATGCAGCCATCTAAGGTCTTGAGATAATTCAACAAGTTATGGAGGCCGACTTCGGCCATGAACACGGACAGCGGAGGCGGAACTCCTTGGTCCAGGCGCGAAACCCACCTAAACCCGAGACGGAAGCGGTGACGTCTTGCGCGGAAGACGGCAGGCCGGTGAATATGAAAAACCAAGAATGGGACTCAAGGTCCGTTATCAATTCTTTCTCACTCTCAACCACCATCTACCACTATGGTTAAAGGCGTCCAAGTCCATTCCAACGTTGCTCCCAAAGCGCAGGGTGAAATTCTTACTGAAGACGCGCTTCAATTTCTTGCAGCCCTTCATCGTACTTTTGAACCTACGAGACAGGCATTGCTCTTTGCTCGAGAGGACGTTCAACGCCAAATTGACTCTGGCGTTCCTTTTGACTTCCCCAAGGAGACGGCTCATATCCGTGCAGAACCGTCATGGCATTGCGCACCTCCCGCCCCGGGGCTCGAGGATAGGCGTGTCGAAATCACCGGACCTACCGACCGTAAAATGGTTATCAACGCTCTCAACAGTGGCGCCAAGACGTTTATGGCTGACTTCGAAGGTATGATTCTCTAGGCGTGTTGAAATATTCGTGTGTCTTATTGCTGTGTCTCAGACTCCAGTGCCCCTACTTTCTCGAACTTGATCAACGGTCAAGTCAATTTGAGAGATGCTATCAGACGTCAGATTGACTTTGAATCTGGTGGAAAGCCCTACAAGCTTTCTGAAAATCCAGCTGTCCTCATCGTTCGGTAAGCCCCAGCCATCCTTCGACTTTACGCCCACTTTGTATTCTTATGGTCGTTTTTAGACCTCGTGGATGGCACCTCGATGAACCTCGCATTACCGTCGACAATTCACCCGTCTCTGGATCGCTGTTTGACTTTGCCTTGTACTTCTACCACAACGCGAAGGAGCTCATCAAACGTGGCTCTGGCCCTTACTTCTACCTCCCGAAAATGGAGCACTATCTTGAAGCCCGTCTTTGGAATGATGTTTTCCTCTTCTCGCAATCCTATATCAAAATTCCTGTCAACACAATTCGCGCAACCGTTCTCATCGAGACGCTTCCTGCCGCTTTCCAAATGGAAGAAATCTTGTTCGAGTTGAGGAATCATTCTTCTGGTTTGAATTGTGGCCGGTTCGTTTTATTTTACACTTTCGGTGGATGTGACTGACATTTGTGATTCTGTAGCTGGGACTACATCTTCAGCTTCATCAAGAAACACCGCGCTGACCGACGTGCTGTTCTGCCTGACCGAAAAGACGTGACCATGACTGTTCCTTTCATGGACTCTTACGTCCGTCTTTTGATTCAAACCTGCCATAGGTATGCACTTATTCTTGCGCCGCACCAGCTATGAAAATAATAGGTTTTTTTAGGCGTAAGGTGGCTGCAATGGGTGGCATGGCTGCTCAGATCCCCATCAAGGGCGATGCCAAAGCCAACGAAATTGCGATGAACAAGGTCCGAGCAGATAAGCTTCGCGAGGTCACTGCTGGGCATGACGGCACTTGGATTGCACACCCTCTCATTCACCAAATTGCTCGAGACGTCTTTGACGAGAATATGCTTGGCCCCAACCAGGTTCGTTCTTTATGGTATCATTCTTAAGAAGCCAAAAATTCTTAATTTCGTCTTAGTATCATGTACTACGCCAGGACGTGAAGGTTGCTGCTTCCGACCTCGTCAACCCCAAGGTGCCAGGTCAAATTACCGAGGTTGGTGTTCGCGAGAATGTCATCACTACTCTCGCATATACCTCCGCCTGGATTGGTGGTAACGGTTGTATTCCTCTCAACTTCATGATGGAGGACGCTGCTACCGCCGAAATCGCTCGCGTCCAGCTCTGGCAATGGGTCAAATATAATGCTCGTATCGATACTGGCGAGCACGTGACTGTCGCCTATGTCGACAAGCTTATCGATGAGCTTGCCTCTCAGACGAAGAAGGTCGCTCCTGGTGTGCAAGACAAGCACGTGAAGATTTCTGCTGACTACACGAAGGGTCAGATCAGGAAGGAGTGGCCGAGCGAATTTTTGACAAGCGACCTGATGCCGTATCTGGCAGTGGAGGATGGTGCGCCCGCAAAATTCCAGCTGTCGAAGATGTGAAAGAGGATGTTGAGTTTTTCGGTATTATGAAATTCATGCATTGCATCAACGGGACGGTTTCTTTTTCCTTCATCTCAAAACTGTATGATTAGTACAAATAGGATACGTAGCAGTGATTATAAAAAATTACCTTAACCATGTGTCCCTCATTCAAATGTCTCAGACCATTCACTTCCTTCGGTTGTCAGATACCCTTGCATCCCGCTTAGGATCCACGACTTTGGGGGAACGACAGCTCCAACGCGCGTGTGTCCTAACGCAAAGAACGACCGAATGGAAGGCATCACATATTGAAACGCAAGCAACAGCTCAAGGATATCTCCCTTGTCCACTGTTCGCCAATTCAACGAAAGATCTCGAAGTCTCCATCCCACAAATCTAGCACTCGCATCTTGCAACTCCGCTACACGATCCTTCATAATCATACTCCAACCACGCGGTGTAGCGCAGTCCATAGAGAGCGAGAGCAAGGAAGGACAGTTCGCTGCGATTTGCTTCAAAATGCCAATTTCATATTTTGGCACTTTGAGACGGAGACGAACGAGATTGGGCATTCCAGACCGAGAAGATAAATTCTTCGATATTAACCCTTCTACCTGGTCTACTTGGAAAGTCGAGCAATTTAGCTCGAGGTGTGTTAGGGATGTACACGATCGGAGAAGATGTTTGGCTACAAGTGAAGGGTCTCGGCTAGCATCGAAATCAATTCGAAAAGTGTTGAGCGCGGAGAGATTTAGAATTTCCGAGAAGCCTATGTTTTGAACGTAGGGTGTTATAGTGATATTATGGAGGTGGTCCCCGAATTCGAGGAAGAACGGGTGGAGGAGCCTACGACTGGTTTGGTGCCATTGTACTGCAGCGGCTTGAAACATTGTGTCGACGGGTTTGGCACGCCAGTTAAATGTGTGGAGGTTTGGGAAGGAGGTACGTTTACGGGGAAGGAGTGCTGAAGAAGAAGGGAGGATAGGGGCAAAGGTGTAGGAGAGCTCTTGTAGGAGAGGCATTGTTGCTAAAAGACGACCAACTTCGATAATAATACCGTGTGGTTCATGTGATTTTGGGAAGATAACCCTGAATATTTGGAGGTTGGGTAGCGCAGGAGGATTGTTTTGGGGAGATGGACCTAAAGGCCAATGTGGTTTCCAGTCAGAACTGGACCATAGGAAGCTCAGCTCCAAGCAAGTTAGCAGAGGTGCGAGTGACGACCATGCAAACTCCATATAGAAACATCGAGACAGTGAAGCTCGAAATAGGTGAGAAGGTAATGCCTCGGTCACTCGTAAGGTTTTAACATTTGTCATGAGTGGAATCGTATCCAGTAAGAGCTCTGTGAGGAAAAGGGAAGTTTCTGGTGGATCCTCCGTGTATTGGTTCCAGTGGAAAGTACCATGAGCAAGTTCAACATGTGGTGTGAGGCATAAAGATCGCACTCGGGTAGGGTGTCGAGTTCTATCAATATTGATGAAGGTAAGTGCAGTGCATGAATTGCTGTTTACGCACCCAATGCTCTGCAGTTTAGCTCGCAAGGTTTCCAGTCGCGTATCCCACTCACTACGCGTGTCGGAAGTATGAATATGGAAGCTCGAGACATCCAGGTGGGCTAGGTATCGGTCCCGAGCGGATTGAAGAAAGACTTTGTTGACTGAACGGATAGAAAACAGCTCCAGAGCGGGGAGAAACGAGTGGATATACATCCAAACTTCAGGTGGAAGGTCTGAAGCAGACATTATGGCAGGAAGGAACGAGGCAGTGAGCGCCTGTGCCGCTCACGACAAAAATCGACTCTTCAACAGGGGGAGTGCCTGCGGGCTGGAACACAATTCTATTTGACAGGACCATGAAAAAGTTGGTAGGGTGATGGTGGTTAAGAATAAGATCCGAACGTACGCTTGGTTCCTTTTGTCCGCAATTGTGTTTTCCATGCGTCTTTTTGTCGCGTACAAGTCGCGTACATTTGCAAGGCGTTTCGAAAATGCTCACAGGAAATACACGCAAGGTTGTTAGATTGGGTCAAAAAGCGTAGGTGAATCGAACGCTTATTTCATTATTCAATCGTTTCTTCTCTCTTTCACTCCGACATTCCAAAACAACTGTTTCTCTCAAAGCACATACCTGAAATCCCGATTCTGTCTATCTGTCAAATCCTGGTATTCCTTTGGCACCTTCAGCTTCTCAATATTTCCCTCCGCATCCACCTTCTCAATCCAGACGTCATCGAAAGGGTCTTCTTCATGCTTCTCAGCTTCACGTCGAGCATTTTCGCGCGAAAGAATGAAGCGAATGATCAACAGAAGACATTGGCAGCAAAAGTAGCAGATGACAATAATGATCCAAGGGATTCTGTTGCGCGGCTTATACTTATTCTGCCACATAAAAGGTCCTGCAGCATTGCCTATAAGCCTCTTAGCGTCAATAAAACGGTCCCGTTTTGAGTAGCAAGAACAAACCGATACAGTATGCGATGAGCATGATGGCATTTGTGGTTACTCTAGGAAAAAATTGAATTGGGGAAGCAGAGGATCATGATTCAAGCTCACTTCTTTGTATGACCACTGCCAGAGAAAAATGTAAGCATAAACTTCATAAACATGTTGGTTCGAGGCTTACGCAGTGGTACTTCCAACCCATCCCAAAGCAAGCACAAAGCCAGTTGTTCCAACACCTGTTGATGAGTAGGGACTTAGCCCTCCGAACTCTAGGTTTCAAAAAAGTTCTTACCAGTAATCCAAACCCCAAAGAGAAGCCCAATCTTATTTGACCACGGTAAAGCGATAACCAAAATGCAGCCCAATAAATTTGGGATCATGTAGATTGCCCCAATATAAGCACGCGAGTTCTTCAAGCGTGAAGCAAGCGTAACACCAGACCAAATCGTGACGATCTCTATGACGCCATCAACGCATCCCAAAAGTCTAACAACTAGTGAGCAGAAAAGTATTGGGGGGGGGAATATGATGAAACGTACGTGGTTTGAAGAGGCGTAAATCCGAATGAAGTGACAATAATTGATCGTTGATTCGTTAAAGAATTCGGAATGTTGTCCAAGGCAGCGAACAGGGCAAACAGCCAAGTCTTTGGATCGTACAATGCCTCAAACATTTGTTCCTTTTTGAACGTTTTGTTCTACAAGAGATAACTTAGTGGGGCTGAATCAGCAAAAAAGAGTGGACCTTCGCACCTCAACACCAGTTTGATTTTCTTTAATCCTCCTAACTGCAATAGCTCTCTCTTCTGGAGTCAGGAACCATGCGGTGGTGGGCGAATCGGGGAAGTAAAGGAAGTAGCAAGCTGCGCAGATTAATGTAATAATGCCTGTGATAATCATGAGCCATTGCCATGGCTCAAAACCTTTGGTTTTGATATGCAAAGTTCCAAATCTATACGAGGTCGATGAGAAACGTGACAGATTGAGGGTCGATAATAAAGAACGTACGAAATAAAGCCGCTGATAATCTGAGCTGTCCCATTCATCAAAACTACCATCTCTTTAGTCAGTGAACGGCGTGTAGTGGGTTAATGAACATACACCAATACCCGACACGTAAAGTTTGTTCGTGGCGAAGATAAAACATGGACGTGACAATCATAAATCCGGCTGTGATTGCGCCTTCGCAGGCACCAAGAATGAGACGAACAATGAAGAGGCCGGCGAAGGACGAGCAAGCAGCATGGCAGGAAAGTGCGATACCCCAAATGGTAATGTTAATACTAGGATGGAATATTAAAACCTGAAGACAGTTCGAGGAAATAGAATAATCTAACCTCATCCATCTGCCAACAGGGAACCTCTGTAAAGCTAGATTTTGCGGAAACTCGAACACAAGATAGGAGATATAGAAGATTGTTCCCAGCCTGCACCGCTTGGAGTTAACTCCACCGGCCCATGTCATTTTTTGGCCGAACATACCAGTTGTACTGATTGGTCGTAAGGTGGTTCGACTCTCGTATACCCAAGATGGCCGAAGATCCCAGTGTCGTTTTGTCCATGAATTGAATCCAGTAAAGAGCCATCATAAGTGGGAGGATATGACGGTCAATTTTCCTCCTGTTTTTGCCTGTTAGAAAGCAGGGCTTAATCAGAGTGCAAAAACCGAGCTGCTAACCGAACTCTGAGAGCTTCTGCCGGGTCAAGGGGTTCGTCATGACCTGCGACAAGAGCAGCTGCAGTATCAACTTCTCGTGTGGAGACTTCGACATGGGGGTGTTTCTCGTTGGCCTCGAGGGACTTGGTAATGGATCCTGGCATGGTGGAGTGAAGAAGAAAGCCAGATTCTTCTCTTGCAAGCTGGCACCTCCTATATACGACCTGCCAGGACCGCGTCGAAAACGATTCGGCGATAAGTTCTATTCTCGGAGAAGTGGAGGACCTAAACCGTTTACTCGCAAGTTCTTTGACAGTTATCATAGATAAGGGGGATTCAAGAGCAAAGATAGTAGTCAACTGGCTAAAGACTTAAAGACCAGTGTATGTCCATAGCAAGAGCGATGCATGGCGAAATATTGTGAAAGTGCAAAAAAAGTTGCCGCCTTCCATTTTGGCCGTACGAAGTCAAGAGGATAGAGCTCGTGATTGTCATCATGAGCTCGAAAAATGAGAGATAGAAGTTGAGAACCTCGGGCCTGGTCAACCGACGTCAAAGTAGGAAACAAGTCCGAACTGCCGTTCTGAGGCTCAATCCGCGACCGCCACTAGCTGAGATTCGCAATGTGAATACTCAATCATTCTATATCTCAAAAATTTGTATATTTTATCCAACGACATTCAGGATTCGCGTCGACTCTTTGTTTTTTCCTTGCGAGAGATGCGCCTTCGACGCATCGACGTACGTAGAGTCCTGCTCGTTATTGCGACGGGAATGTTATCAAGGTGTTGTTATACGGTCCAAGACGACCATGATACGAACACAGGCACCAGAACCTATAAGTATGTATCTACAAAAGTAGCCATCCGCTCCATTTAACCGTCAGATTCTCAGGCTATTTTGTCGTTGAATCTCCCAGCAATGGCTTTTCGGCCGCTCTTGCCAGGGACATTTTTCGTGATTACACAGCATAATTCCGGTTGAAGTTGAGTACATCCGAAGCTCTGGACCCGTCGTAGACTGCATTTCCCCCTTTACGAAATTCTCTTGACCACAAGCCTATGCCACCCACATGCGGTTGTCGGCCCGCCTTCGATTTAATGATCCAACTTGAGTAAGTTGTCTTCTCCCATCTGATGAGGAACTTGACTAAACAAAATCATTTCTTAGTACGAGGAAGGACAGTTGGATTATGTTGAATGTTTTGCCTCGTGAATATTGAGGTCACCTCCACTTGAGCTGGTACACATTGAAACATTTGAACATCCATCTTCCTGTATGCGATCTTCCGTAGATGACTAAGGTACGGCCGCAAGACAATGTCAAAGTATTAAACGTCGCATTGTGGACCTGAAACTATAGGCTATCCTTTCCTTCCCCAATCGACGCTATGCTACCTTCTCTGTTCTCGCTCGTCGCTCTTTTGTCCTACATCACATTCATTTCTTCAGCCACCCTTAAGAATCGTAACTCGTGGCGCTTGTCTCATGGATTACCTCCCGCACGTCCTCGCCGTTTTCACGCTTCTGCAACAGAGACAGGTAAGACTGATGAAATGACTTTGCTCTATTCCCAACATTCTCTTTTAACTTAGCCCATCGGCGTACCACGTCTGCCACTCTCACAGTAGTAAATGGAGGAGATTTCGAATCCGGGACATGGACCCCAAGCGGCCCCGCTACAGTCGAGTACCGCTCCAGCAGCAACATCGCAGATAGTATTCACAGTGGGAATGGAGCAGGGTGCGTCATATACGCTTTAACTCTTCTCTTCCAATGACCTTATCCACGATTTCAAGCCGTCTTAACGGGGCTGATCTTTCACAACTGGCATCTTCAATCACTGGGCTCACATCTAACACCGCCTACACGCTCTCCTGTTGGATAAGGCTAGTTTTCGTAGACTACGGATCGTGCACCTTCACAGTCCTGGTGGACGACACTGAAGTAGACAGCGCTCGTAGGATTTTCGATAGTGAAGATTACACAAATCCGTACACATGGGTCCAAGTAACTGGGACATTCACTGCTACTACTGTATCGGCGTCCATAGTCTTCCGGAACTCCTGTGCGGCCCCCGCGGATGACATAATCATGGTGGACGACGTAACTGTAGCACCTGTGTAAGAATATGTTTACATAATCCTCTGCTCTTCCCGGATTTATAGATCGTGTGCTTTGCATCAAACAAAGCGTACTTACCCAGCTCCATGCATATACATCTACGTCCTAATTCATTCAATAACTGTCGCGTCGATTGCATTGCCTTCTGGGGATTTCAATTACAAAGGCACCAATATGCTCTTTGTAACAAATGACATGAAAGGAGTACAAGAGTCCATTTCATCCACAGCGATACGAAACCTCCCAGTCAGTTACTACAGGTGTGGTTATCATAAGTCCTGCATTCCGCACCTATGTCATGTTGAGACAGCGAGTTAACGGTAAAAATTAGGTTTACTAATTTTTTAGGCTAAGGTAAATTCTATACTTCTGCTGCATAGTCTCCAGTATAAAGCACTGATATATCCATTCTAATGTTCCAAACTTCAAAGCAACCATGGTACTCTCTTTTTCTCGTCGCACTTACCGCTCCCGCCTCTACCAAGACCCTCATACTTAGACGGGAATCCGGTTCATTCTCGAAGTTTAACTCCATCCCAAAGCTGGTCCTTATCGTAGGGCGATAGAGCACGCTTGTAAGGAGGGCTCAACAGGTAGGCCATATTGCTTCAAGGTTCCTGGAAGCCTCTTGATGTAGACAAACGGACGTCAAAGTAAGAAACAAGTCCGACCCATCGTTCTCAAGCTCAGTCCATCACCACCGCTGGCTGAGATTCGCAATGCGGACATCCAATCATTCTATATCGTGAAGATCCCTAAAATTTACTCAAATACGTCCAGGGTTGTGTCGAGTCCATTTTTTCTTTACAAGGACCTTGCTGCCGTTGGCACCAGCATCGTACTAACAACATGGTTATCGCGATGAGAACGCCATCAAGGTGCTTGACCATGATACGAACGGGGGGCACCACGGCCTATGATAAGTATGTTTCTGCCAAGTTAACATTCCGCTCCATCTAACAGTCAGATATTCAGGCTTTTTTTTATTATTGAATCCATGAACGACAGCATTTTGGGTAGTGCTTGTTATGTAAGAAAATCATTGGGTTTGAATACCTTCTTGCCACACAGCTTACACGTCAATGAAAGTGACCGCAGGTCAGTTATGGAGGTCGCTTTTCGATGTGACGGTCAGTAAAACATGCACATCCGGAGTTCAAACTTTGTGTTCATTGCATAGCTAGGCTCTGCGTCTGCGTGTCCGAGCCCGGCCCCCTCCAATGAGCACAATTTCGTGCCATTTGACTAAAAGGGGAAAACGCATAGTTTTGGACATGGCTGAGGTTGTTATTGCACCTCCAAGGCACTCAGCCCATTGTCTGTGTTTGACGCTAGCGAAATTCTCTTGACACCTTACTTTGTAATCTCATGTGATGGAGAGGGCCGGGCTGGGACACGCAGTATGCAATGAACGTACATAGAGACCTAAGAGACTACAACAGGAACCGTGCTACTGACTATAAAGGATACACGTGACCACCACTCCAGTGACCCACGTGCGGTTGTACCTTGAAATAGGGTTACTTGGTGCGCAGGGACACCTCTTTTACCGGAATATATGGTGGACGGGATTAAGTTTCGCTTATATCATTGTGTCCGTCTGACACCTCCACAATTGAATGGTCCAGCTCACATAAGTCATCTGAGGACGAGAGATTGACGAAACGGAGTCGTCGGCTAGTACAAACGGCATTATCAGAATATAGTGGCTGTATTTGGACCAAGGACATGTGAGTCTTCTCGGTTAGCTACTCCATGTACAATTATCGGCAGTCCTCCGCCACCATTCCGCCCCTTTGTCAAGTTAAGACAATGTGTTAATGGTAAAAAAATAGGGTTAGGATAAGGTATGTTCTAGACTTCCGCTGCATAGTTTCCAGAGTATAAAATCACTGATACACCGTTTCCAATTCTCTGGACTTCAAAGCAACCATGGTCCTCCCCGTTATTCTCGGCGCTCTTGCCGCTTTCGCCGCTGCCGAGACTCTCGTTCCCGAGAATCAAATAGTCCTTGATGGTTTACTTCGCCCTAAGGCTGAGGCTTGCCGTGGGTCGACGAAGCAATCCTGCAAAGATGGACGAAGAGGTGGGACATGCTGCTTTGAGGCTCCCGGAGGTCTCTTGATGCAGACACAGGTGAGAGCCGGCACGACGATATACGTTGCAAAACAAACTCATTTCTATTTCTAGCTGTGGGATGCCGGTATGTTTCACCATTGATTCAATTTGCAGAACTACGATCTTCACAAGTTTTTAGATACTGACAATGGTCCGGAAGACAGCTGGACGATTCATGGCTTGTGGCCTGATAAGTTCGTCACCTTCTCCTTTGTGTATTATGTTTGAGAAGTTGAGACTCTTGTTAAGCTGTGATGGCACCTTTGATAAAAGTTGTGACCCACACCGTGCATACAAGCACATTTCTACAGTAAGTCTCAAAGCCATAAATACCGGCTATCGACTGAATCTGCTTTTTAGCTACTCTCTAATGCAGGCGCGAGTGATACCCTCGACTTCATGGAAAATTGTTGGAAAAGCAATACCGGCCATCACGAGCAATTCTGGGAGGTATGTTATGAAAAGAGAAGGTTTAACCGAAAAAAGAATTCTTTTAACCATCTTTAAAGCATGAATGGAGTAAGCATGGCACATGCATGAGTACATTCAGTGCAGATTGCTTCTCTGGGGATAAGGGCTCTGAAGCCGTTGCCTTCTTTGAGACAGTAGTATCGCTGTTCAAGGTATGCTCTTTCTGTTTATATTGGAACCATCCTAAATGTCTCTTCATTTTTAAGACTCTCCCGACTTATGATTTCCTAAAAGCTGAGGGTATCGAACCCCGGCACGAACCCTACGAGTATTCTAAGGTCAAAGCCGTTTTGAGCCGGGCAGTCGGAGTACGTCTATACTGCATTTTCGATTCTGATACTACCGCGAGCTTACATAACGCACAGGGTGTTGATGTACAAGTTCTCTGCAAAGGTGATGAATTGAGCTCAGTTGCATACTATTTCAACCTCATCGGTAGCCCTATCAACGGAGAATGGGTTCATGTTAGTAAGTGATACCGTCTACTTGAACGTAGGTTTCATCACTCATTGTTTCTAGACGCCGTTGATAAAAGCGAATCTACCGAAGAAGGTGAATGTGGTGACAATGTCGTATATAAGCCCAAGCCGAGGAGCGACAATAGAGCAAGCTGCCGTGCTTCGCGCGATGCTGTTTTGGTCTAATCAGATCCGATAAAATACACTCATTGTTTTATTTTCTGCACCTGCAATACGTGTGACGAAACGCTTCCCTTGCCGCAGTTAGGATCTCAGCCTTATTACCTTGCTACCACGAATTCTGAATATTTATTTTGAATGGAACGTGCTCAGCTTGGTGTAATTTTGGAGCATGGAATGCAGAGGCAGCTGTCGTCCTGCTCTTCGCGCCAAGTATAATTCACAACATGGGTCTAACTGGAATTCAACCTGCTTGAGAAAATTCTTGGCGTGAACACTTGAGTATATATTTCATTGGCCAAGAGAAAGCCTTTTTCTCAAATGGTGAACGGGATTAATTTCTGTTCATTCTTCGGTCTGCCCCCGATCAACGTGCGCCAATGAAGGGTCCAGGTAAGTCGTCCTCCCTCGTCGGATGACAAGAATTTGAATAAATAAATAGAGCAATCGCTGAATAAACATGCCATTTTGACGGCCATAAGTTCCTTTTTAGAACAACAGGAGTATGAAACTTCTCAGTTTGTGACCACGATTGCCATTTTCATCACTTCTCCGCCACAGCTCTGCGTCTATGTCAAGTCGAGACGGGACAAGCATGCCAGCGGTAACAGTTAGGGTTCGGGTCATCTAGAATTCCGCTCCATAGTCTTCGGGGGTATATAAGTGTTTGTCAATCCGTTGGCGATTCGTTACACTTCAGAGCAATGGTCCTCTCTGTTATTCTTGTAGCTCTTGCCGCCTACGCTACCGCTGAGCCTACCATCACGAGGAATCAAGGCGTCCTCGAAGGCTTATTCGGTCCCAGGCCGAATTCTTGTGCTGGATCAACGAGGCAGTCATGCAAGGATGGCGAGACAGGTGGAACGTGCTGCTTTGAGGCTCCTGGAGGTCTCTTGATGCAGACACAGGTGAGTTTGGTAATCTTCTATAAGTTGATAGAAGCTTAACCCCTCTCTCTTTAGTTTTGGGACATTAGTATGTTTACTTTTCTTGGGCAGACATGCGATCCTGACAAGTCATAGGCCCCGCCACTGGTCCTGAAGACAGCTGGACGATCCATGGCTTATGGCCTGATAAGTTCGTCCTCCTTCATTCTTGATTTTCGAGAATCTTAGACTCTTTCGTAGTTGCGATGGCACATACGACGCACGTTGTGACCCGAGCCGTGCATACACAGACATCACTTCTGTACGTTCCTGACAAAGAAATGTCCACAGTTCACTAGAACCATTGCCGTTTAGCTACTCTCTAACGCGGGTGCGAATGCTACCCTCGACTATATGAAGGACTATTGGCAAGATATTAACGGAGATGGCGAGCACTTCTGGCAGGTACGCTGTCAAATGATCAGGCTTCACTCAAAACACCTATTCTAATTACTTTTTTTTAAAGCATGAATGGGGAAAACATGGTACATGCATGAGCACCTTCAAGGCGGAGTGCTTCCCTGGACCTAGGGGCTCCGAAGCGGTTGCCTTCTTCAAGACAACAGTATCCCTCTTTAAGGTATGCGTACAGTTTTCCATCCACGTTGAAATCATCTTAAATGACCTTTCACTTTCAAGACTCTCACGACTTACGATTTCCTCAAAGATGCGGGTATCGAACCCTCTTCGAGCAAGAAATACAGGTACTCTGACATCCAGGCTGCTTTAAGTGAGGCTGCGGGAGTAAGTACAATATCATTTCTAGTATTGCCTTCTTATGTATCATCCAGGGTTTCGACGTTCAAGTGTCCTGCAAAGGCTCTCAATTGAACTCCGTTGCATATTACTTCAACCTCATTGGTGGTCCTACAGATGGCAAATGGGTCCCCGTTGGTAAGTGGCAACCTCTCATCTTTGTGAACACTGGTCTCACCGCCGACTGTTTCCAGATGCTACCGATAAAGGACATTGTCCTTCTAAGGTCTCGTATACTCCCAAAGTGTTCTAGAAAACCTCTACTCGCTCTATCGTGGCTGCAGACAGCTGTACTTGGCGTTAGACTATTGTATTTTGAGATTGTGCTACGAAAATGTGATTTCTATGTTATTTTGTGCATCCATTGTTGTGCGACGAAACATTTACTTTGTCCCTGCAATGATTTAGTTCTGTTACCTTGGAAATCCCATTGGCCTTGCATAATGCGATAGCATATAAGACCCGTCGCGAATAACGAGAGAGAGAGTTGGGTCTGTCCATCTGTCGCAACTCCCTGGCCCCACCAACCATCTCTCTTTTGTCGTGTTAACATCCTTTCCGCTTGATCATCTACCAACTTTTCCATTTGATCTCATGAACATCACGAGAAATCTTAGGGATTTGCAACAAACTGGGCGGGCTGCCGGCAAAGGGTGTTGATCATCTACTTTCAACGACTGAGCCA
Organism: Flagelloscypha sp. PMI_526; assembly: GCA_021399455.1. Taxonomy (NCBI): domain Eukaryota; kingdom Fungi; phylum Basidiomycota; class Agaricomycetes; order Agaricales; family Niaceae; genus Flagelloscypha; species Flagelloscypha sp. PMI_526. Next base: position 109,722 of record JAJTUO010000067.1, read on the forward strand.
TTCATTGGTCAAGACGTGAGCGCTGAGGTTCAGTTCGCTAGATAAACAGTTGTATTCGCTATGATTTGAAAAATTTGAAAACATTCTTTGAAATACTTCCCGAGAGCAATTTATGATCATGTAAATGCTTCTGCAAAAGAATATCTCCAACACAAGTTATTATGACTTTATATGACCGATAAATTGAGATTCATGATAAGAAATTCCGACGGAAGGCTCACATGAGGTTGATTTTTTTATTGCTTTCGAATCGTCTTCAGCAAGCTCGGTGTAATGAGCATAAATCGACTTTAGTGGTCCGGGATTCTGATTCAAGCTCACAAACCTGTTCAACATATACTCGCATGCGCTTTGAAAGTCCGAACCTCCCCTAAAATCAGGAAAGTTACGGCTTAGAGGGATGGTCGGGAGTTTTTCGGCGAAGAGAGCAATTTTGTTGAGAAATAGGATGGTTGGAATATCTTTCAACCACGTGGACTTGCAAACTTCATCAAAGAGCGTTAGAGATTGCATGATCCCATTCTATGAAAAAAATAGGTGAGTTTTATCCTTCTCAAACCGCAATCGTCAAACACAGCTAAACCGACAAGGAGACGTACATGTCTCGTGTCCGTTTCATCATAAGAAGAAAAGGGTACGACGAAGATAACAGCTGTAATCTGTTGAAATGGGTGTAGTATTAAGAAATTCTGTTTGACTCTGTAAGGAATGTTCATTAACCTTTTCAAAGCAGTTCATCCACTTCCGCCGTTGTCCACGTTGTTCATCTACGTCCCATATGATATAATTGAATTCACCGATTTTACGCTGGTACTTCTTGATACCGGAAACTAGAACATTTAGTGAGTTTGGAATGAAAGAGAAAGAGTAAAGCATTGTCACCAGGCATGCTCGGGTCACTGCTGTATTTGATATCATCATCGAACGGAAGGCAATGGGAAGATGCAGTATGTTCCAATTCCCCGAGATCGAATGAACTACGCGACATAGTATCGGGCTTTCTGAACAAAGGATTAAGAACCATAAACAACTACTAATGAGGATGTGGGCGAACTTGGAATGAGGCGTGGCAGTCTTTACTGTGCTGTCGGTGTAAACTTCAGCCCCTGCCTCACTATTGTGCAGAGGTATATCAGTTCCAGGAAAGCCTTCATTTGAGGCATGTTGCTCGTTGGCAGCCGTCGATGTCAAGTCAAATTCGCTGAGCTCTTTGAGGATCGTATGCATGGCGTTAATGGTATTCAATAGTATAGCATCCCGATATGAATCGCGCCGAACTGTAGTGTGCTCGATAACATCTTGAGGAAGAGGTGTGCCCCAATGGTTCAAAATTGTTGACTTCCCAGAACCAGGTACGCCCATAATAAGAAGGTGAAGATCACATTTAGCAAGCGCTGCATCTTTCTTTATGTCTTTCTCGATATCTAGACTCACCATATAGCTGGTAAGTTTAACCGTGGGATGAAAACAAAGGGCAGATGCACCTCGAGCTTTATGGTCGGAATCGTACCTTGGAATGTAAGTCTTTGTGCTTGGAGGATGATTCATCTGGGAAATGATAGGTTCAAGTGTATCGAACGAATGCAGTCTTCTTAAAGACAGAGAGGTAAGAGGAAGCTGTCTCATCTCGGCGCTTGTTACAACAGGAATACTCGTAGACACTGATGACCATCTTGAGGACTGCACCCGGAGATGAAACTGGCCGCATTCCCAGCCGACAACACCCACGCTACAAAATATTCGCATTATAAACCTTCTCACTATAAACCGCCATCACCTCAGGTGAACCTATGCAACGGTTCTGGCAAATGTTCGTAAGGTGGGCTTGGCTAAGCTTTAGTTTGCTATGCAAATAGTTCGCATTCACTGGGATTTGAAAAATTTGAAAACACTCTTTGACGTGTTTCCTGAGATCAATTTTTGACTATGCATAGCCTGCTGCAAAATAATATCTTTCGCACAGTCCAAGATAACTTTTATGACCGTAAATGGGGATTTATGCGAACAAATCGCGATGGGAGACTCACATTTGGTCACAATTTCTTTCCCTTTCAGATCCTCTTCATCAGCTTCGATCCAATGCACATACACCTCCCTTCGTGGATTCGGATTTAACCCCGCAAATCTTTCTATCAAAAAGTTGCGGGAGTCTGTACCTCCAGCAAAGCTAATAATGTCGTGACTGAGAGGGACGTTGGAGGGTTTTTCACTGAAGGGAACGACGTTGTTGAAAAATAGGATGACAGGAGTATCTTTCAACCAAGTGGAATTACAAACTTCATCGAAGAGCGTTAGAGATTGCTCGACCGCATTCTATGAAATGGGTGGTGAGTTGACTCACCCGATTGGGCTATTGTCGACACAATTGAGTTGAAAAGGGACGCACATTTGGATTACTCGGGTTCTTTTCGTCGTAAGAGGATACGGGTACGACGAAGATAGCAGCAGTGATCTGGTGAAATTTGCGGTGTGGTCAATCAAAAACTCTGTTGGACTCCATAGGGAAAGCTCATTAACCGTTTCAAAGCAGTTCATCCATTTCCGCCGTTGCCCACGTTGACCATCCACGTCCCAAATGATATAGTTCAATTGGCTGACTGTACGTTGGTACTTTGTGACACCTGAAACCGAAGCATCTGGTGAGTTTGGGACGAGCGAAAAAGAGTCAAACATTACCACCAGTCGCCGTACTGCAGTGATTGATATCCTCATCGGACGGACGATAACGCGGAGAGGCAATTCGATCCAGCTCCTCAAGAAAGTACATACTTTGCGATACAGCTTCAAGTTTCCTGATCAGAAGATTAAGAGCCAAAAACAACCACAAATGAGGACGAGAGCGAACTTGGAGTGAGAGATGACCGTCTTCACTGTACTATCAGCATAAACTTTACCAAGTGCCTCTCTAATATGCAGAGGCATGTCAGCTCCAGAGAAACCTGCGCTTGGGTCAAGTTCGAGTATCGTCGAGGCATGCTGCTCATTGGTGGCCGCTAATGTCAACCCGAGTTCGCTGAGCTCTTCGAGGGTTGTACGCATAGCGCTCAATATATCAGAGAATATGACCTCCCGGTATGAATCACGTTCAGATATAGTGTACTCTACGGCATCCTGGGGGAGAGGTGTGCCAAACTGATTCAAAATTGCGGACTTCCCGGAACCAGCTATGCCCATGATAAAAAAGTGAATATCGTGTTTAGCCAGCGATCTATCTTTCTTTAGGCCTTCCTCGATATCTAAACTCACTATACCTTTGGTAAGTCTAACAGTGGGGCGAAGTAAAGAGCAGATGAACCTCGAGCTGCATGTTCGGAATCGCACTTTGGAGCGTTGGTCTTTCTGCTCGGAGTATTGAGCATCTTTGGAAGACAGCTCAAGTGTTATGAACAAAGGTGGCTTCTTGAACGTGGAGGTTTATAAGGAATTTGTCTTTTTCTCAGCGCTTCGTACATTGGCCGAAGCTGTATATCTCATAGCGTTTGGTTACAGCAGTAACATTGTAGTTCTTTAGGACAGCACCCGGTGACCTGGTCTTGCTCAACATCCTTGTATCCGCAGTATGGATCGCCTTACGATATAAAGCAACCTTGTCTTGCATGTCCCTACGCATTATTCTGGACAATTCTCCTGGTGTTCTCTGCCTTGTAAATTTCTATAACTTGATGCGTTGTCTGCGAGCCTCCGTTTAGCGAGAAGACGGCGGGGTTCCTTAAACCTTCAATTCTCGTGCTCCGCGATACCCAAGCTGGGCACACTATCGTACATGGTTTTTGTACCGTGTGAGAGCTATACGGAGATAAAAGCACAGCTCTGTACAAGCTGTCCGCGCAGAAAGAATAAACTAAAACGACAGACTTAAGATAGAACTCCCGCAGACCTGTGTATCTTTGAGCTGGGAATGGCATTTCACCATTTACACACTCGGATCGATCTCTTGCTGGGAACGATACCATTCTTCCGGCAGCCGGCTCCAGATCTGGGTATGGTCGTGTGTTTAAAAACAGGTTAATTGACATGGAGGTTATCATCTTCTGCCCTAGATTTCTTGGCAAACGTGGGCTAACTTTCCCTGCATTTTTCGGCCCGTCTCCGATCTCCCGTAAATTAAGGGTTCAAGTGAGTCTGCTCTCATTCCGATGACGTGAACCCGACTGACAGAGTGGTCACCCAGGACAGCTTTCCATTGAACAACGGTAGCGTCTTGGACAACACAGCAACGTGAAACTTCTCCGTTTGTTGCTACAGCTGTAGCGATTCGTAAATCTCTCGCCACCATTCTGCGCCCGTGCTGAATCGATCTAGCATGAAGACGGTTAGATTCATGCCTTGTAGCCTCCAGGTTATATAAGTTTTGGCATTCAACTTGGGATTGGTCAAATTTCGCAGCGCTCATGGTCCTCTCCATTATTTTTTTGGCCATCGTCGCTTCAGTTTCCGCTAAGCCTCTCATTGGCAGGAATGAAGGTGTCCTCGAAAGTCTGCTACGCCGTGACCCCAATTCGTGCAGCGAATTGCCCAAGCAGTCGTGCAAGGATGCCGATACAACCGGCACATGTTGCTTCGAGGCCCGGGGGGGACTTTTAATGCAAACACAGGTGAGTCGTACAATCTTCCGTATTTCGAGGGAAATTCATGTTCTATATCAAGTTTTGGGACACCAGTATGTCCCCCCGTTCCTTCTTTCTTTTGGGAGGGCTATTATGCCGACAAGCTGTAGATCTAGCCACTGGTCCCAACAACATCTGGACGATCCATGGTTTATTCCCTGATAAGTGTGTCCTGCTTCCTACCTTAAACTTCAAGAAACCTGACACTCATTTGAAAGCTGCGATGGCACATTTTCATCGAATTGCGACCCCGGTCGTGCATACGATGATATTGCTTCTGTATGTTTCACAACAACAAAAGGCGTTGTGAAGCGGGATGGCTGCTCAGAAGACATTATTCTGACAGTCCTTTGAAGCATGAATGGGCTAAACATGGAACATGTATGAGTACATTTGAAGCGGATTGCTTTCCTGGACCGAGAGGCTCCGAAGCGGTTGCCTTCTTGGATACGGTTGTATCGCTCTTCAAGGCAAAAACGACATCTCCACTCATCAGAATCATCTTGAATAACACATCGTCTTCAAGAAACTCCCGACTTACGATTTTCTCAAAGATGCGGGTATAGAACCTTCTTTGACCCAGACATACAGCTATACTAGCATTCAGTCCGCTTTGAGTAAAGCCGCTGGAGTACGTGTGGCACAATTTCATTTTTTGGATAGGCCGTGAATTTGACAAAACTCTCAGGGAGCTGACGTTCAAGTATCTTGCAAAGGCTCTCAATTGAACTCTGTAACCTATTACTTCAACGTCATTGGTAGCCTAGTAAATGGACAGTGGGTCTCTGTAGGTACGTAACTCCTTCTGCTTGACCGTAGGTCTCGCTGCTAACTGGTTTCAGATGCTAACAGTAAAGGACATTGTCCTTCCAAGGTCTCGTACAAGCCCAAGTCGAGCTAGGGTAGTCTTTCTTATTCTATTGTTCCCACGAATGGGCAAACTTCGGTCAGGCTATTCTAGTTAGAAAGGATACTTCGACATAATCTTTTTTACCTTATTTTGTGCATACATACACAGCACGAGTGCCAAAACATTTACCTCACAGCGTCTTAGTCCTGTTGCCTAGGGAATTCCATTGGGGCTGCGGATTTGTGTTGATCAAGCTCTTAAGCTCTGCACCCGTCATCAACCTGCTCTTGCCTTGACAGCCACTTAGACAAACAGCCATTTCTTGAAATTCAACTGGCGTAGCCTCTTGTATCGTTATACGACACTTTGTGCACCTTACTCTGTGTTTTCTTATCCACTGGTACTTGCTACCCTGGCATGCGATGACCTTGGTGTGAACGCATCACTCGCGTCGCGAGCCTCAGTATAGAAAGAAGACGTCAGTGTATTTGTTTCACTCCTCTTGGCATGAGCGGCTACTATTGCTGGGTTTAACGAAATGGTTAAATAGACACGGTTGGATTAGTGTCCTGCTTCTTTAGCCCGGTCGCTCCCCCACTTCCCCACTTGTGCTCTTCCCCTTTCTTTTCATTCCTCCCACTTTTTCTTCGACATGCGTTTCTTCGTCCCCGCAATTCTTGTCTCGGCTGTCGCTTTTGTGCAAGCAGCTCCAATCGATGTCTCATCTCGTCAAATCAACAAGCCACCTGTAATTCCTGGTGTTCCTCAGTTCACTGACCTGTGAGTTCTTGTATATTCTGAAGTACCAGATATACTGAGTATAATCGGCAGCTTTGGGACAGCGATTGCTCGTCAGATCAACAAGCCACCTGTGATTCCTGGTGTTCCTCAGTTCACCGACCTGTAAGCTCTCGTGCATCATCTTGTCGTGTAGACACTCAGCATCTTCAGCTTTGGAACAGCAATCGCTCGTCAGATTAACAAACCGCCTGTAATTCCTGGTGTTCCACAGTTTACAGACCTGTAAGTTCCCGCATATTCAAGTGCAACAAAGATGTTTAATGCTCCCCTTTTCCAGTTTTGGGACAGCAATTGCTCGTCAGATTAACAAGCCACCTGTGATTCCTGGTGTTCCCCAGTTCACTGACCTGTTAGTTCCTGCACATTCTCATGTAACAGATATGCTCAACATAATCGGCAGCTTTGGAACGGCGATTGCTCGTCAGATCAACAAGCCACCTGTAATTCCTGGTGTTCCTCAGTTTACTGACCTGTGAGTTCCTGCAAATCCTCGCGTAGGACAGATACTCAGCATAACTGGCAGCTTTGGAACGGCAATTGCTCGTCAGATTAACCAACCACCTGTGATTCCTGGTGTTCCCCAGTTCACTGACCTGTAAGTTCCCGCATATTCATCTACGGCAAACACTGATTACCCATCTTTTTCAGTTTTGGTACGGCAATTGAAAGTGAAAGTGAAATTAACAAGCCTCCTGTTATTCCTGGTGTTCCTCAGTTCACTGACCTGTACGTTGGTATTGAATGATAAAGGGCGGCTTACTCATTGATTCACAGTTTCGGAACTGCTATTGCCAAGCGTGAAATGGATTAGTTCCGCATAAGGAGTCCAGTATTGCCTGTATGGAAATTTTGTGGAATGCTTGAACAATCGACGAAAGTGGATTTACAGGCTTTTCCAAGGTGAATTAAGTTGGAATGTAAATTAAGAGAGTACAACGAATGAAATCATATGTGGAGAACATAGAAAGGGTCGAGGATACAAAATTTTGGGTGAAGCAGAACAGGGCCGTGAAGCGCCCAAATTCTTGCTTGCCTTCAATTCGTCACGTCAAAACGATGCAAGCACGACCAACGCGGGGTTCGCGGATCTCTTCTTTCTATCCCGTTAAATCTCTCCCGTCACTGTCCTCGCTGGATAGTGCATTCCAGTTGCAGGAGTATATTTCACTCCTCATTCGACTGGATGTCCACGACGTGGAAACTATCACGTCCCTTCCCAACCCAGACTCTGGCAACATAGTCGATGAAAGCTGCTGGATTTACGAACAACTACGCAGGTTGGCTCAAGACCTGAGTCACCCGCTTATTACGATGCTGCAGGTCGACTGCACACGACAGTCTTGTAACGAAATGAAGGCAGGCGAATGGCTTTATCTCTGTGTTGCGCATGGCAATGACGGAGCAATGGAGGTGCGTATTCTATAATATTAGCTGCTGTTCAATTTTCCTAACCTTATATTATGGTAGCGTTGTTGTGCCATTGATTATATTTTACACACTTTGGATTCTGCTACGGCCCTCCTCAACTCTCCTCGAGCATTCCCCAGTCGTTTGCAAATTCCGCCCTCCTCAAGACGACATTTTGGATCCTTGGCACGCAGGCTTGGCAGAATATTTGCACATGCATATTTCCACCACCGCGAACTATTCGAGCAAGCTGAAGCAGAGAGTAGTCTCTATGCTCGCTTCCTTCGTTTGGTTGAAGTCTTCAGCCTAGTTCCAAAGGAGTTCTTGGTAATCCCTGCGCCATCTTCTTCAGTGGATGGAGAGAGTAGAGGTGATGGCCCGAAGGAGGACCACCCTGAACCAAAACTTGGAGGAGCTGCTCTCGACGCAACGACAGAACCGTATTTCACTGCTGAGAATTCATCTCCTCCCACTTCAGACTCGCCACCCCTAAATGGTTCTCAATCTCCTCGCAAGCCTACAGGCCGTTCAAGGACTGACACTATGGTCTATTCTGATGCCTCCGCTCTCATAGAGGACTTGGCTTCTCGCTCCCCATCTTCAGATGCTATCAATCCCTTGGAGAAAGAAGCTCTAGAAGAGAAGGAACCTGTGCACCCTATCGACTCGGCACGAAAAGCCGTTTTGGAACTCGACATTGTTCCCGCGAGCAACGCTCCCCCTCCAGCTATACCTGGTGAACCTGAGCAGCCAACAAGCAATGCTGAGCTTCTTGCAGAAGACACAGTTGACCTTAGCGAGCCGGATAGTACTGATTCTGGTGTTCTCCCAGTCAACCATGACGGTCAAGCAGTTCAGACGGAGACTTTACCCACCCCTGTGCCTCCCTCACCACCCAAAGAGCCTAGTCCAGAGCTCGAATCTAGTGAGGCCACACCAGCGTCAACTGTCACCGAGCCTAGTTCCGCGAACACAGAAACGGAGACAGCGCCACTGGAAACAGCGAACCCAGATCCTGTCCCCAGTCCTCCGGCCCCTCTTGCTGTTCCTGAAGTTGAAGCCTCAACTGAACCATCTGCTCCTGAAGATGCTCCTTCCACTCCAGCCGACCAGCCTGTTGAAGAGGCCTCCGAACCACTACCCGAAGCTACTACCGCCGTTAATGACGACTCTGTAGATGCTGCCTCTTTTGTCAAGTCAATTGAAGAACCGGATGCCCCCAGTAATGCTACTGCCGCCGCTACAGGATCTACGGAGGAGGAAGTCAAATCATCTGAAAGTTGATTAAAGTTGGAATGCTGTATTTGGTTGGCTTTTCTAAAATGAAGCGGAAAGATGAGGAGGCATATGGATTTGGATGTACAAACCTTTTTTTCGAGGACAGATCGTTGTCGTTGGCACGTTGTTTGCTGTGTATATCAATTCCGTTTATCCTCCTGGAACCTTTTCTCCCTTTTCTGCAGGCTAGCATGAAGACCCTTCGCGGAGTCTACGATGCTCCGGTAACCGTGAGACAATGCAATTTCATAATGCGTTAGTGTGAGCCGTTGCTGTGATGGAAGTATGATGGTATTTCCTTTCAGGCGTTCTTGCGGAGAAGTGCCGGGCCACCCTGACACCTGGATTCTAAGAATGGACTATATTGCCGCGGTTTCTCAGACCTTGTTTCTCCCCACCATCTCACCCCAGCGGCCATTTGGGCCTCCTGAGGGTCATGGTAAGTGATTTTGGTTGTTTCCAACGGCATTCCAATCGCTTACTCCTTGGTCTTCATGGTTAGCCTGACTCAATCAGACTTTCGCCCGTAATGGGGCATGTATGGGCATTTGATGCTCTGCAGCTCTTCGGCGCAATTCTTTTCCTTATTCTCGTCATAACTGCCGTTCTTTCAAGAGGTCGAATACATCGGACTGGAGCCTGGTATAGCTTCTGCCTAAGTTGGACTTTGTCTGGGATATCGTACACCTTGCTTTTCATTGGTGGATTTCACACGCGTCCGCGTGCTGGAGACGAAGAAGGGACGGTTGGATTTCGCTTGTGCGCGTTCCAAGCCGCGTTAATGTACTCTGTACCGATCTTGGGGTCTGCAGCGAGCTTGGCTTTGGTTGGTTCGGTAGGTTTGAGGCCTCTCTCTCTCTTCGCTTCGGGAAAATGTTTATTAACCACATTTGTTTCAAATAGATTTATCTTGACATTCGAACGGTTGTTTCATACACTATTTCGAGGGGACCAGCTGTTGGCAACTGGGCTGTATGTCATTGACCTCACATCTTCCCTGTCGTACTTGTGTTGATAATAATCTAGCTCATTGCGATGCCTTATGTTTTCTTTATCGCAGCGTTCATTGGATACTTCACTGTATGTAATCCCCTTTACCGCCGTTTGACCGGTTTTCTCATTGGAGCTTTTTAGAATGCATTGGCGAACCCATCGATTGTCTCCGCTGATAGCAGTCATGGTGTCTATTGTACGCTGAAAGGAAGCGAACACTCAAAAGTAACTGCGCTGATAACTGCAGTCCTCACGTTTATCTCCATTGTCGGAGAGGCCGTCATTATCACAAAGTTGAGACGGAATCAGGGGATGATAAAAAATGGCGTCGTGTCCATGCAACTTGTTGTGAGACTTTTGGCGTTTTCTTTATTGGCTGTGACTGTGTTGGTGTGAGTGTCCTGTGTTTTTATGGATTAGTTTTGAGGCTCATAGAAGCATTTTGAAGGGCGTCACTCGTTTTGGTTCTTGGGAAAAGCAATACTATTCTATTGAATCTTCTTTTGGCTGTTTGTACGTGATGTCTCAATAGGCTCATTTATAAAGTTCTGACAGTTTTCTCCAGTGCCTGCTGCCGGGTCCATTATCTTTGCCTTACAACGGGTGCGCGTATTATCTTTCTCGGCCCGATATCTTCCTAACCTCGCTTCCATAAGGATATCCTCGAAGCATGGAGGATACTACCGCACACACCAGAATACCATCCATCTCTCACTGTACTCAGTCGGGAAGGAAGGACGACACCTGCTTCGGAGTTCGCTTTGAGGAGGACCTCAGGATTTTCGGATACCAAATCGGCTAGGTCGATGTTATGACACTGTCTTTATTCGCGCTCTCATTCTAGTATTTTTGTTACTATTGGCTATCATATTGCACTCTTTTCACGGCTATATACTCCCTTATCAGTGTACACGATACTATAAGGATCAGGACGATCAGAAATGAAGTCGTTTGGATCACCACTTTGCTTCCATTCCAGTTGATCGCTTCTCGCCTTCGTCGGGACCTACAAAGAGCAACTAAGTACACATGCTTTTGTGGGGCCTATTTTATAAATGTTACTTGCAAAATAACAAATCTGCAGACTTGAGTGGCCAAGCCAAGCCAAGCCGCGTGTGCCGCAGATGATCAGTTTTGATTCGTTCCACACCCGGAGGCAAAAACCAAACTTCATTTGCGACACCCATCCTGCTGGTTGGCAGCCTTTCATTTGCCACGCGCTCTTGCTCCACAACTATCCTCCTCTGTTTTATTCCTCCATCTGGAGGCTAACGAATGCGACTCCCTCCATCGGGATACTTTCATGTTTTATTACTGACTTTTCTAGGAACTTTACTTCAAGTTAGCCATGCACAAAACTGGCAGCCTGAGATTACGGAGGATCTCGAGGCACAGGTGAAGCAGAGGCTGATAGACAGTGCGTACTTCAGGTGCGATGTGTTCTCTGAGCTGGTTGACTCGATGTTGAACTTTTCTTGTGGTTTAGCTGGGAGCTTGGTGTGATGACACAAGTTCTCATTGAGTATGATGTCCCGACACTCTCCGTCTTTACACCTGGATCGATTCCTCCCAATCTGACGACGTTACCTGTTATCACCGATGCAGTTAGCAACCAGAACGATACTCTCAGCAACAAACACGCCATTTACAATACGACACTTCTTACGCCAATTTTTACGCATACTCAGACCATCGTCTCTTCCCTCACTCAATCCTACAATGGAACCATCCCTACCAATATAGCACAACCTCTTGTCATGAATGACGGGGCTGCAGCAGATCCAGCCAGCCTCGGCATAGCCGTCCTTCTCTTCAACTACACGGGATGGGGAGGATCCAATTGGGCTAATGCTGCCCAAAACCAATTGAATTACTTACTATACGACACTCCTCGAACCGGAGAAGGTGCTATTAGCCATCGAAGTGAAGAGGTTCAGTTGTGGTGAGCTTGGATACGTCGATTGTTTGTTTCTTCACGTGCTCATGATGTCACTTTTTTTCCAGGTCGGATTTTATCTACATGGTCCCTCCCTTCCTAGCCTACTATGGTGTTCTTACCAAGAACCGAGATTTGGTGTACGAGGCGTACAACCAAATTCGCCTTTACCGGACATACATGCCTGGAGACCACAAGCTTTGGCGCCATATTATCTTTGGAGGAAGGATCCCTTGGGACACCGGCCTCTGGGCTACAGGAAATGGATGGTTTTGCCTGGGCACACTCAAGGTCATGGCAACTATCATGCATAGCCAATATGCAGACGAAATGAACGACGAAATTAGTGATATGACCAGTTGGGTTTTGGACGTTCAGGAAGGGATGGTTCGAGCTTTGGTACGTTTGTGTTTTTTCACCCATTCTTCCGAAACAGTTCTGCTTAACTGGTGTTTACTTAGGACAACTCGACGTTCTTGTTCACGAATTATTTGTCGGTTCCTCCAAAACCTTCTAAATCCAATTTTCACGACGCGGCTTCGTCCGCCTTATTCTCCTACACCGTCTACGTCCTCTCGAATTTACTATCAATTCACACATACATCCCCGAAGCCGAAAAGATTCGACAAGGTTAGCTTAACCCGTTTGCTTTGCGTCACGTAATCAGGCGCTCACGACTTGTACAGAAATCAGCTCATACAACGACGACGGCAGTGATCAGCAATGGAAACACTTCGACAACGATGGATATCTTACACCCGTTGTCAACCCACGAGCTTATGGAGAGCAAGGGGAAAAAAGTCCAGAAGGCCAAGCCTTTGTGCTTGGAATGCAAGCGGCATACAAAGAGTGGGTGAGAAGAGGGTCACTCGCACCTCCCGCACGACCTGTTGGTGTCCCTGACTCCGCCGTTTCGCGATGGAAGGTACATTCCTTCCTATGGGTCATTCCGGCTTTCGTTGTTTTCGCTTCTGAGTTTTCTATCTTTGGACGGACATTATGTATATTATAGACTTGAATCCCGCGGAACTAAGGATGATGAGCGACACCTCTACCATTATTTACAATGAATCTTTGAATATGACCTTTGTACTTAAGCTTTTGGGATCAGCTGATTCTCTCAAGAGTGTTTAGTGAATCACTTCTATAGGGACAGCGATTACTGTTGATATTGTTCGTTTTGACTAGTGAAAACCTGAGAGATTATGAGGGACTCTGGAATTTCCCTTCCTTATCGGACAACTTGGACCTGGGCGCCAACGTGTTGTCACTTGTTCCTGGCCACCATTATGACTCCCCCGGATCTACCCACCGAAGTCCTTCTCCAGATATTTGAATATGCTTCGTTTTGGCCCGTTGCCTCTGCTTGTCTTGCTCGAGTCTCAAAGAGCTTTTATGCCTGGTGAGCTCATCCGCCTTTGCTGAGCAAGTAAGAAAACGCGATTCACTATCAATGCATCTCACTAGGAATATCCCACTTCTTTACGATAACATCCATATTCTTCGTAAATCCAGAAAGTTTATGCACACTATTGCGACTATACCACTGCTTGCGGCATTCGTGCATAAGGTTGTGGTAGACGACCCTCAACTTCGCGTTGACGCGCGAGTGCTTTTGGAAGCATGTGTCAATGCAACGTCTGTCTCATTCATAGAACACACATCGATGGTGTGGCTCAGGTGGAACCAGTATAACATTCCTCTTTGCCGGACAAGCTTAACCTCTTTGACTTGCCCTCACCGTTTCATAATTGAAGCCGCGCCAGCGGTCGGGCTTCCGAATCTAACACACCTCACATTGAGAGTAGAGGAGAATATTGACCTTGACTTCTTGTCTCTCCTACAACACCTCTACACAACATCCATGTTGTGTAGTCTCTCACATCTTCGCCTTGATTTAGAAGGCACCGCTACTGGCTGGTTGATCTGTAGAAGCATCATCGATAATGCTGTGATGATTAGTGATGCGGCGTCGTTTCCATTGCTTGCAAAGCCTCATTCCCTTGTGATTCTGGCTATCCATACGTTCCTTCCCTTTCCTTTCTGGATACAACCTCTCACGAATGGCCGACTTCCTTCTATCGTCGTTGCTCGACCCCCACATTTTACGCTGAACGAGTCTTTGCAACCCGAACTAATGATATTTGAAGACAGGGGAAAGGATCCGGAAAAAAGTTGGGCTCTGGCCGAAGCGTTTGTCAAACAGAGAGAGCTTCAGAAACGACAAAAGATCTCTTAACTAAGACCTTGGTGATTTTTTTCTATCCCTGCTTTCTGTCCTTGTCCTTCTCTAGATAAACAACTGGAAGACGATGAAAATACCCCGCTCAAAACAAAGGTCGTGAACTTGCTCTACATAATGATAATATATCTACATAACAAGGTGCTCTTGTTTCCCTCTCGATAGTCCCCCCACGATGTTCTTGAAGAGCTGCACTTGTTAGAAGAACCTAGGTATTGCCAACCTCATTCATAATTCTTCAGTCTGTCCTACTCTCAACATTTTGCACCTTCGTCTCTAATTTCGTCTTATTAAGTGTTACTGCGCTAGAAATCATCAACGAATGGTAAATAGCGAGTAATGAAACTCTGGAATCGATTTCCGATAATCGGTGGTCGAAGGATCCACGTCTCTTTACAGCATTAGAGTGAGACGAGGAAAGGAGACCAACATACACGACGAAATCGTGAGACAACCATGCGGCTTCATTCCCCTTGCAGGGTCTTGTCACTGCAAGACTTCATTGTTGAAACGCATATGCTTAAATTCCATAGCCAATAGCCATCTGAGACGTAGTACGTGAGGTTTCAATGAGGTGAATGTGTAGATGGTGTCCATTATTGATCTATGTTTCGAAAGATAAAAGCCAGTGCCGTCCGTCCAAGACCAAAGTAGTCCACGTTTCCACCCCCACGTTATCATGACTACAGTAAATCTTGACCCTGACGAAAAGATTGCACAAGTCCCTACACCTAATGAGATGAATATGTCGTAAGTTACCCTCATGGTACCCTTTGCTATTCCATACCAATCATCATTAGGACCCATGCATCATCTGCAAATGCCGTGCCAAAGGTTTGAACACCGGCAGTTGAGTTGTCTATCCGTCTAATTGAATTTATAGTCCACAAAAACTACAGATTCGGACGTCATAATTGCGTTAGTTTGCTAAGCTTCTTGTATCCTCTTGGATTCTCAATGTACTCGGATCGCAGTGTCATGGGTGCTACAGGAACCGGAAAAACAACCGTACGTGTATTCCCTAATAACCTACGGCTAAATTTCACTCCTCGTTCATACAGTTCATCAACCTAGCTAGTGGCTCCAACTTGGAAGTCGGAATGGGCTTGGAATCTTGCACCTCTGAGGTCCAAGTCACTCAACCCTTCGCGCTTGATGGACGATCTGTAACCCTCATCGATACTCCCGGATTCGATGATACCGAGAAAAGCGATTTCGATATTCTCAACTTGATCTCTAAACACCTTTCAAACTCGTAAGTGAACCTAGTAGGTCAATTATTTGGTGGGCTAAACGCTGATATCTCCAGATACAAGGCAGGAACGAAGCTCGCTGGTGTGGTTTATATCCACAGAATTTCCGATTTCCGTTTCGGCGGCATAGCAGCCAAAAACTTCAAGATGTTCCGCCAGCTTTGTGGAGATTCGACGCTGAAGAATGTTGTCATTGTCACTAATATGTGGGGCGAAGTGACCAAAGAGAAGGGCGAAGCACGAGCTCACCAACTTGCGAACCAAGAGAAATTCTTCAAGCCGGTATTGGATAAAAAGGCGCAGATGCTTCGTCACTTCGACACTACAGATTCAGCACACAAAATCCTTCGCAATATTTTGAAGAATCAACCAGAGGCGCTCCAGATTCAGAAGGAAATGGTGGACCAGAAGAAGGATATCTCTCAGACGGCTGCTGGAATTGAGCTTAATCACGAGCTGCAGGAGCTCATGAAGAAGCACAAAGAGGAGATGACGCAGCTTCGAACAGATATTGAAGGTGCCCATCTCTCAGAGTCGTTTATATGAGCCAGACCTAACAGTTATTTGCTTTAGAGGCAGTGAAGATGAGAGATGAAGAAACCCGGCGCGAGCTGGCAGAAGAGTCTCGAAAACTGGAAGAAAAGTTGGAGAGGGTTAGAATTGACACAGAGAAGCTCACTTCTCAGTATAGGGAAGAGAAGAGACAGATGGAGCTGGCGTTGCAGAGAGAGAGGGAGGATGCAAAGAGGCAACAACTGGAGCTAGCATTGGAGAGAGAGCGGGAGGCAAAAAGACAGATGGAGTTGACGTTGCAGAGAGAGCGAGAGGAGGCAAAGAGGCAACAGCTGGAGGTAGCGCTGGAGAGAGAGCGGGAAGAAAAGAGACAGTGGGTGTTGCAGAAACAGAGAGACGAAGAGATACGGCGAGCAGATGCGCTGCAAAAAGAACGAGAAAAAGAGGAGAGGATACCACACCGGAGTGTCCTCAAGCCTGGGGTCATACCACAGCGGAGTCTCCTCAAGCCCGGGGTCATACCACAACGGAGTTTCCTCAAGCCTGGGGCCATCGGCCGTGGGGGAAAATATATATATTACCCAATAAATCAACCGAAAGATCGCATATATTACCCATTGTCTTAAATATGTAGAGCTTATGTCATCGACCTGTTTGCATGCTAGCCCCGTCACTAGGGAAAAGCAACTGTTGGAGCGGGCGTGATAGAGAGAGCGGTAGGTAAAGAGAAGGGAGTGCGGGAGAAGAGGAGACAGCTGGAATGTTGCTTAGAACTGGCCCTCATTGCTTTGTCATCAGGATAAGATAGCATTCACCTTCACCAATCTATCACTAAGGAATATTTCAGGAGGATAGACTCAAATCTATTGTCCCAATGTTTTGAGGCGGACGAATTCAATGTTGCCTCAAGCATCAATCGCCGCTTCATATCAAAGCACCCGTGATAAGGGTTTCAAGACCATCTTGAACATCTAGGAAAAGCGAACAATGACGTTAGGTGAAAACGCCTAGCATTTTGTAGAGGAAACTCACAATGTTCAGATGGTGATATATGATTTACTCGAGTTCGTCTTCGTTCAATGGCCCTTTCACCGTCTTGAAACATCCGCTCAGTGCCCCTAACAACCATCTTCCAAGATTTTATCCATTGCGAGACGCTGATCTGTGCATCGTTCACCAATAGAAATCTGGAATACTCCTCCTTCTGAAGCTTGTGGAATTCTGTATCTTCCCATGCCGTCCCGAACAACCACACTAGCTCCAAACGTGATTGGCGCGATTTCAAGAAAGCATGTATATTGGGGAAAGAGAAGGATATATCCATTTCGTCATCGTCACCCTTGTCCCATGGCCCAGCCATGAGGTGAGTCAATGCTGGGAACTGGTCTAAGGTTTCAGGTCCTGGAAAAGGACCAACGCCGACGTCAAGGTGAGTAATTCCCCAGGATGGAGGACCAGGACAATGTTCAGATCTTGCTTGGCTCAACGTTGCCACAACATCAGTATAAGGCAGAGCCAAAATTCTGAGCTGGTTCAGGGCTACGATGGCCCTGGTCATGGCTGGCCGCGGGGAATCGTGCGTGAATGGGTGCCCACAGAGCGCAAGGTGGCGTGCATTAGGGCATAATTTAATGAGTTGGGAGAAGCCAAAGTCGTCATCCTCTGGCTCTTCTTCAGCGACATAGTACAAACAAATGGACTGGACTGCGCTGGCTAGGAAACTTGGGGTTCGGTTGGCCACTGTAGTCAGAATGAGCGCAGGGATATCTTCATCGCCTCCCCAGAACATGAGATGTCGGTAAATGAATGGCTCAATCCTGAAAAATACGGTTATAAGTCACGAAACCAGGGAGAACATGATGTATTGAAGACCATTTTTGAACCTGTTTGGAAACGAGAATGAGATTGAAGGGGGTTTTTTTGGGATCCAAAAGCGCTGCCCATTCAAAGATTTCCCATTCAATATCAGGTGGAAACCGAAACCCGGAAGACATGACAACCTTGTTGGTATGTCAAAGAGAAGTGTGGCCAGGCTGTAGAGAGAGAGAGAACGTGACGAAGTCAAAGTTCAGTGGGGACAACTAGCTTTCGTTGATGAAGCCTCCAAAGAGCAGGGATACAAGAACAGAAATAAGCGCCGAAAATGAAGGTTGGATTTTGTGATCATGGACGGTCGCGAGAATTCTCCCATGCAGCTCATCTCTAAGCCCTCTATATCACGAACATTATCACCGAATATACAAATTATGACCAGGAGACCCTCGTGGCTATTGGTTCTCTCTCAGGCTGTTACTCCGACCTCGTTTGCTCTCCAGGTACCAGCAACCATGCACCGAGAGTATATCCACAGGAGGCTAGACTTATTATCTCCCGTGCATTTTACATACCGACATCCAGATATTACAGAAGAAACCCAGGCTGCTTGGCCACGAACCCGGACCAACGAAACAACCTGAAAATGCGGCAAGCGGCACGAATTCCGGCAGGGACACTCTCATCCATTCGTATTCACATCCAGCCGGCATTGGACGGCTTAGTATCTCTTGGAGGTTGACATCGGCCCCGTTCTGATTGGTTAGACTTGAGGAGTCCAAGACCTCTTGGCACTCCGGAACGCTCACTGATGTGACCCCATACTTCCCCGCAACTACAACCAAGGCTTTCATTCTGTTCCTTGCGGCACAAAGCGGCAAATGGTAGAGGAGTGTCCTTGGCGTCTTCACCACCACAGGTACAACGGCTCTTTTCAGATAATTTCTCCAACCCCACCCTTCCTTCCACAACTCAATCTTGACCTTCGCGCGTTCCAAAACTACAAAACTTCCAAGGCTATCCTTAAGGTATTCAGATTCTCCATATAGTTTTCCCCTGACACCGACCATTCCGCGTTTTCTAGACCAGAAGATGCCGTTCGAAGGGAAGGCACTTGCAGCTGATCACATAGGGGAGCCTTCTCTGATTTTCACACCCGGGCAATCGAGGGTCTTCTGAGTATATAACTGCGAGGAGAATCTATATCGTTTTAGCTGTGAGGAAGTCTTGGATCGCTTCTCCTGCCAAAACCCTTTACCGCTCATCATGTCTCACACACCCAGCGATGACATTAAGGCAGACGAGTCCCGCGTCGAGAAGAGTGATATCTCCGAGGTGGAAGACAAAGGTGCCGCCGTCCTTGGTGGAGATAGGATTGTTGTTACGGAAGAAGATGTACGTTTTCCCATTCTATATGTTGCTTGTCTTAACAGTTGCGTTAGTCCAAGCGCATTTGCAGAAAAATCGACACCCGGCTTTTGACGCTACTGTCCTGGGTTTACTTCCTCCAAATTCTAGACAAAGTTCGATTTATTTATTTATTTTCAGTGTACTGGAATCAAGTATTCATAGTCCTTTCCCTCTAGGTCATCATTGGCTATGCCGCTGTGTTTGGTCTCAAGACTGATACAGGACTAGTCGGAGATCAGGTAAGCTTGGAGCCTAGTTATTGACTTCGTTAGATACTAACGCGCTCCTGCAGTACTCAAGTGTCGGTGCAATCGGCTATTGGGCTCAGATGGGCGCCCAGCCAATCGGTGCCTATGTGCTCGTCAAGTTTCCTGTTCGAGTTATTATGCCTGTTATCGTCTTCTTCTGGGGTTGTGCTCTCTGTGGTATGGCTGGATCCCACAACTTTACTGGCCTTATGATTGTGCGTGTCGAGCTTCATTTGAATTACCACCGTATCTGAACATTGTTTTACCTTCTAGTCGCGCTTTTTCTTAGGATGGTTTGAAGCTCTTTGCTTGCCGCTCTTCTCCCTGATCACCTCGCAATGGTATCGTCGAGTTGAGCAGCCAATGCGGGTTGCTACCTGGTATGGAACCAATGGTGTCGCTTCCATGCTCGGTTCTCTGTTGGCGTGGGCATTGAGCTTCATCGTTACCGACAAGATGCATAACTATCAAATCCTATTCACCCTTACAGGTGGAGTCACTTGCATTACTGGCATATCTTTATGGTATGTTTTTGTCATTTCTTACACCTCTTGAAACCATAATGTTAATTTTTTGTTTAGGTTCTTGCTTGATAATGGTCCTGCCGACGCTCGTTTCCTGAGCCCTGAAGACAGGCTCAAAGCTGTCGAACGACTCAGGTCTAATAACACGGGCCTTGGTGGCAACACAACCTTCAAGTGGCGTCAAGTCTTCGAGCTCTTCACTGAATTCAAAGGCTTAATGTGGTTTGGGATGACTCTTCTTGTCAATGTCGGTGCTTCGGTACGATTATTTTACACCCTTTTCAGCGTTTGCTCGGTTGACTAATTCATTCCTGTGATAACAGACCTCCACAGTTTTTGGTCCTCTCATCTTGAAAGGCCTCCTCAAATTCGACGCTCGTACAACCATGCTTCTCAATATACCGTTTGGGGCATTGCAACTTGCGATTATCTTCTTCGCTTCTTGGGTCGCGGGTCGGTACAAGCTTCGTTCGGCTATCTTTGCCGCTGCGATGCTTCCTGTTGTTGCTGGTTGTGCTATCTTATTTGCTGTGCCGCGCGACCCCAAGTACAAGGGTGCACTTCTGACTGGCTATTACTTCTTGTCGTTCTTATATGGTGCCAATCCGTTGATCGTTAGGTGCGCGAATCTCAGCTAGTTATCCAACCTATCTCTATTGTGTGATGTTCATAATTGTTTTCAGTTGGATTATTTCAAACACAGGCGGTGCTTCAAAGAAAGCTGCATCCATGGCTTTGTACAACTTTGCTTCCTCTATGGCACATGTATGTTAAGATCTGACTTAGTCTTCACGTACTTATCTGATACTCGTTTACAGGTTTTCTCTCCATACATTTTCAAAGCCGAAGATGAACCTGAATATATTCCTGGTCTCAGGATTGTCATGATTATCTTCTGTGTCCTTATTGGACTCGTCGGTCTCACTGCCGCCAACCTCTTTTGGCTCAATAAGCAGAAGGAGAAACAGCGAGTTGCAAACGGGAAGCCTGCTAAGCTGAAGGTTTGTCCTTTTCACATGCATCAGCGCTCGGTCACAGGTCCTCATTGATTTTTCACTCCACTTTAGGATCTATCTATGGCTCACCACTTCGACAACACAGACAATGTTGATGACAAAAAGCTTGGCGAGAATGCTTTCCTTGATATGACTGATAGGGTTAGTCTTTTTTCATGCCTCTTTTCTTTCGGATGTCTCTAACATTAACCCATCTGACAGGAAAATGATGAGTTCATATACGTATTGTAATGAGTTTACGGTTACGAAATACTGTTGTTCTGAAAAATTGTACTTGTACTTTGGAAACGCCTCGCTTCTCCTTTTCTCATCATAATTGTTTTCCAAGGGGGAGATATATCGTCGACTTGTATACATGACAGATTAAATTCAATCGTTGACTTCATATATTTTTGTGATATCCGTTTGGGCGCAATTCCATCCACCGTCAACATGCAGGTCTTTGTATCTCTTGTTGTGAAATGCTCTTTTTGGAGTAATAACGATACTCAAAGTCGTCGACTTGGAAGCAAAAACTTTGTGGTCGACAATTATTAGCCCTGCGAAGGTCCAAAAGCGACGAGTCGACTTACTCTTGACACAATCGAATAACCGTACAGCGACAGCATGTGTCTGGTGTAGCACACCCACATGAATATAGATCCGGTTTCTGCGGAGGAGTTGATAGGGTAGTAAACTGAGGAGAAGAAGGTTTTGGAGATTGAGAGGGTGTCAGCCGTGTGCTCCGACCTGGATGGGTCCGTATTGTTGACGTTGAAGGCGAGGAGTTGGACTTCGGTTTTTCAACCCGACCATTGAGGACAGTAGTACTGCCAGATCTTGCTATTGAAGGACGTGTTCTGGCTCTGAAGAGAGCGATAGACTCAATGATAACCTTTGCACGAGTTGTGTCACTGAAGTGAAGGAAAGAAAAAGAATCAGAGACATGGTTTGCGTTATGATATTGGGCTGTACGAACTTGACATCAAAGGTTGGTGAAACGGGCTGAGAATGTACAACATTCGAGTCCGTTTTGGCCACCCCGCTCTGTTCCCCCACTTCTAACTGCAAAACTTCGCAGTTGACTTGGCTGGCTGCCGTATCTTTCTCTTTTGCGAGTAGCTCGCGGAATGCTTGAGGATCGGTCGGAGGTGACACAAATGTGTCATTGTGGGTGGATAGAGACGAAGTTGACATAATATGTTGGGAAGCAACGTGCTTGCAGAGTGGAAACGGGTCAGGGTCGTTGCGACTTTCTTTCGCCTTCAATCAAAGTTGTGACAGTGTTTCACGTGGCGTTACTTGCGCGTCAACGAAACTGTTTCCATAAAATTATGCGACGACTCATGGGAATTATAAAAACAAAGGTTAGTTGTGGATTCCTGGTTACATGAAAAAAAAAAAAGAGAAGAAGATGCTGAGCAGAAAAACTAGATCTAAATAGTCCACAGTAGATATAATCTAAATCAGCCCTCACTTGGTGATCACATATGGCTTGACATCGGGAGAAGTAATCAAAGCTTTCCATAGTTGTCTCCACGAAATAGGGTTTCCCTAGTATATCGTCAGTCCCATATAATGGAAACAAGGAGAGATGCCACACTTCATCCCTTTGCATGCTACAGAAACTTCCTGGTGATCCACCATACATGAACGGCTCAATATTAACCCATCCCTTGAAGCAGAGTTTTCTCATATCCCTTCCACCCACTCTTAGGCGAAGCATCGTAGTCTGCTGCTCTGGTTCTCTGCAAGTGACCCCAAGTGCTGTGAGTGATTGATGGACAAGTTGCATGAGCTCCAGCGGGGGAATGCGAGCGTAGAAGCGCGTTAAGTAGGGATCATATTTCGTTCCATGCTGGCTTTGTGACTAATAATGTCCTTTGTTAGGTGCAGCTAAAGGTAGGCGTGCCCGAGAGAACTCACGAAGAGCATGAGCTGCTGAGTGAATTGAGACAAGCTGCCAGACTGCATCATAGCATCTCCGTCCGGATCAGTACCACTACAGGAATAGCATGAGGTAAGCGCTTCCCAAAAAGGAATGTGAACAAACAAATTGGGGTTCGCAACATCCATGTCACCAGCCTCCTTCAAACCTTGTGTCAGCCTATTTGCGAGCACACGAGGATCGTCGGACAGCTGACTTGGACTGGGAGTCCACAATGTCAGCATATTTATACTTAAATTTGATGGGCGCCGCTCACTGGAGAACGAAAGAGTGGGTCTGAGCCTGTGCAATCGTTAACCGCTGACTCGGATCGACAGTGAGGAGACCAGTCAGAAGTTCTGAAATTACAGTTTGCTTGGGCAAACAAAAGACAATGACTTTTCAAACATACCGTGCGCGGTGGTTCGACCAACCGAAAGAATTTTTGATTGCCAAGGTTCTTGCGTGAAAAGTTTTCCAGACATATAGTCTCTAAACTCTACGCTGTTCTCTGTTGGTTCATCCCATGGAGTATCTAGAACTTTTCAGCTTTTAAATTATGCTGTTAGACAGATGACTTACTCCCAACAAGTAATGTGTAGAAGATCACTCCAACACCCCAGACATCGACAGGCTCAGCTTGGTAAGGTTGATCACTATTTAACTGGAGAACCTTAGTATCGAGAGATGGGTTCGCCGGATCCTAACTCACTTCAGGGGCTACGTAAGGTAAACTGCCGCATCGCTCCGTAAGCATTCGCGTCTTTCCAGAATCTTTCAACTTGAAGACGGAGGAGAGACCGAAGTCGGAGATTTTCAGGACACCAGCAATATCAAGGAGGATGTTCTCCGGTTTCAGATCACGGTGACAAACGCCTTGGTCGTGGATGTATGCCTATGCTGGAATGTTGTACCAGCTATTGGAATGAAAAGATCAAAGAACATACCATGCCATCCAAAAGCTGTTGAAAGTACAGATGAGTTGTAGTGATATCTAACCCTTGGTCCGGAACTAAGTGGTACAAATCGTTGTCAAGACTAGAAGGGGATGAGGTACGAAAAAATCACGAACCAATCTTGTCAAACAAATCTCCTCCACTAGCCAATTCAAGCAACATGTATATTCCAGGAACATAGTTCATTGCCTTCTTGGGATCCACCACCACTGCATTGATGAATTCGAGAACATGTCGGTATTTGAGGTTCGCGTGGATGCGCATCTCCTTCTCGAACGTCTTACGCTCAGTGTCAGATTGTGGCTGAAGATGTTTGCATGCCGCAGTTTTTCCTTCTGCTTCGTTGAAAGCCTGGTAGACACTGAAAAAAATAGAATGGCATTAGCTACACGGTCGCGTGATTCGTCGTTGGAGAAAAGGATGAGTCACGTTGAAAACGCTCCGCCACCAATTCGTTTGAGGAGACGATATCCTGGACATCAAAGGGTTAATTTGAGGGACCAAACCACCTCAAAGAGAGAGACAGGCACCTGCAACTTTCGGATATTTCGTATTGGGAGACGACATCCGGACAGGCGGGATGATTGTGGAGGTCAAGTTCGCAACCGGCGTCTAAACTAATTCTCCGGCACGTGCGGTCACTATCAGCGTGACTTCTCGCGTCTTAACGGGCGCCGGAATTCCCGGGGCTCTTTGGATACGACTCTCATGAAAAACTAGGCCCTATGGATTCATCACATACAGTTTCTCCTAGCCCTCCTCCATCTATTGGCTCGGACACAGTCACAGCGAACCATATGTGTTCAGACGAGAAGGATCCGTCATCGCATATCGAAGCTCCCTCTTTTCCTGAAGGTGGTTTGGGGGCTTGGAAAACTGTAGCTGGAGCGTATGTGCTTTCCTGGTTCTCCCCGCCACACATGCTCGAATACCCATCGCATTATTTCCCTCAGCTTCTTGATTCAAATTTGTGGTTTTGGGTTTGTATTATGTCTTCCGCCAAGGTTTTAGGGTCAAGGCCCCTGATGTGCCTTATTTCTTCACAGATATACAACATCTTATGGAGTATACCAAGGTCAGTACTGGATACACTCCTGTAATCGTTGCCAGCTCAATCATCTCAATCATTGGAATATAGATTATTACGTTCGGACGTATCTTACCGACGAGACCGCATCATCAATAGCGTGAGTTTTCCCTGAAGCTTTTGCCACCGGAGGGCCCTTTCCCCATTTTGGATCTGTAGATGGATTGGAAGCGTTAATACTCTCCTTGTCATGTGTGGCGGTCTTGTAAGTGGACGACTTTATGACCGGGGTTATTTGTGAGTTGGTTTGCCGTCTCCACTTGTACCTGGTCTTCTCAACCCGCTCTGCGTCCTCAAGTTATTGGCTTCTTGGAGGAGGCTCATTCCTAACGTGAGTAATATTTAGGTCCTTCAGCTCTCTCATGTTGTTAACTTAAAGTAACAGAGCTTTCGCTTTGTTTATGCTCTCTTTATGCCAAAAGGATCACTATGAACAAGTTGAGTCGAATGTAAGTTGTGGAATGACCTCTGATTGTGACTAGATATTTCTTGCTCACGGAATATGCCACGGGCTTGCAGCAGGGACCCTGTACATTCCTAGGTTTGTCCTCTGAAACACCTGCCAATTCTCAGAAGCCTTCACATTTACCCTAGCATTGCTATTATCTCACATTACTTCAATGAACGAAGACATGTCGCCATGACCATTGTAACAGGTGGAGCTGCCATAGGGTCCATCGTGCATCCTCTCATGATCAACAATCGTCCGTCCTGTACTTTTTTTATCATTCATCTTGTTGTAACCTTTCTCATAGTGCTTAAATCTGGGTTCACTTTCGGGGCAACAACACGAATATCCGCTGCTTTCGTCAGCTTTTGTCTCTTGCTTGCGTGTGGATTAATGCGCACACGCTTAGAACCAATGAAATCAACAGCTAGCTTTCGAAGAGCCATTATAGGAGGTCTGACAGATCCTCTCTACATGCTATCAGTTTTCGGGTCAGTCCCTTGAGAAGCAAAGGCTTCTTGATTAATCCTTTGTTAAACTAACTCCGTTTGGAAAAGGTTCTGGGCCTTCATAATGGGGTTCTATTTCCCTCTTTTCTACATTCAATTGGACGCCGTGAAACATGGAATCAACGAACATTTCGCATTCTACTCTGTAAGTTTTCGAATCCTCACTTCTACGCTCCATACCACAAGCTAAATGACCAATTTCCAAAGATTTCAATTCTCAACGCATCCAGTTTCTTTGGTCGAATGGGCTCCGGATTCGTAGCCCACAAACTTGGCGTCGTTTCCCTTATCGCATTTTCAACTCTAAGCTGCGCTCTTGTCATTCTAGGAATGATTGGACTGTCAAATATACCCAGCGTTGTTCTCATTGCTGTATTTTATGGCTTGTTTTCTGGAGTCGTACTGTCATTGGTTGCACCTATGTTTGCACTTTTGACAGACGACATGAGTCAGTTGGGGGTGAGGATGGGGTTATCGTTTGCTCTTGCCAGTTAAAAACTTTTCTCACCCTTCACTCCCACGTAAAGTACTAACTTATTGCTTCTTCCGTAGGCTCGGCTGGTTTGATTGGTCCTCCTGTTCAAGGTGCCTTGTTGACTTCAAACTATGATTGGTGGAAGCCAGCTGTTTTCAGTGGAGTATGTTTTTAATTTGTTTATAAACGGCCATGAACTCATGCGTTGTAGACAATTGGAATCATAGGATTCTTTATTTTCGTGCTCGTAATTATTGGGATGAAGCGCAGGCGACAAACGAAGGTAATTGAAGACCCAGAAGACGGGAAACAATGTTGAACAAGGGGCACATATCAGCACAATTGTATGAAAAAATCATGTACAAAAAACAAGATACTAGCCAAAACTCTGAATTTTTCCTCTACTTTCCACTTGAAGTGTCCGGCCCAACGCCAACTTTCTTCAACTTCTCGGTTACTAGCTCATTGAACTCTTCCCTCAAAATTGCTTCCTTCCTTTCTCTTTCCTCCTTTTGCAAGGTCAGCATCTGCCTCTTCTCTTCCGCGCTAATGACTTGATTCTCCTTTCTCATTCGCACCGCGTTCATCCTATGATGACGATTCCCGCTCATCACATATCCTGCGTCTTCGAACCTGGCAATCTCTTCTGAATCGAGACCGATTTCACCACGACGGGGAATGCGGGCTTCGGTACCTTCCTCGCCCTGAAGGAAAGCAGCCATCGCGGAGCCTTCACCTCGAAGGAGGGAGCCGCCGTACGTACGTTCGTCGACGCGTTGCCCCTTGTTAGGAGCCGCTGGTTTGGGGCCAATTTCATCATCTGATTCGGACCCCGGAGGGCTGTTTGCGCTGGAGAGCAATTTAGATGAATTGGGATTATCCGCGGTTCTCTGGGCGGAAGAAGGCGTGGCGGACTTTTCGACCCACTCATCGGCACCCACAGGTGCTAATGAGACATTCCGTGACTTGGAACGTGTACTATGACGCCGACGGCCATCGTCATACGAAGCGGAACGTGAGTGACGATGCTTTTCTCGTCTGCCTTCTTTTTTGGCACGTTTCTTGTCTTTCCTACGGCGTTTACGATTTCGTTCATCGGATGACGATTCAGAGCTGCTTGGAGAGGAAGACCTGTTTCTCTTAGACCGACGTTTTCCTTTTGACGAGCTAATAAAGTAAGTGAGTCAACATATCTCAAACTAGAACCAGATGGATGAAGACGCACAGTTCTTGAGCAGGGGCTTTAGGTGAAGGAGGCCATGGATCAACTTTTGCATTTTCGCGCTGTTTTCGCCGCCTATAAACCTCTTAGATTCAGACATTTGTACGAAGAGCATCAAAATGCCACCCACTGGTCTAACCATTCGTTGCCAGAACCTCCTCTTGGTCCCCGGCCATACGAATCTTCTGAAGGACGAGCCTTTTTTTGATACTCTCCATAATCCGGACTGCGTCTGCGGTCGCGAGAGCGAGAACGTCGGTCAGGGGATCGAGAGCGGGAACGAGGAAGACGATGCCTCCCTCTCTCTTCCCTACTAGACGGAGAACTAAGACGAGAGTCTCGCAAGGACGGGTCAATAAGTCCCATTCGAGAAGGGTGAATGGCAGCCATGCTTATATCCGGCAGGTTGTGGCAAAAGACAAGAGGCGCACTTTGTAGGCGCTCGCTTGCTCCCTATGATGTATTGAGCACTTGGAACAAACATATCTAAGTGATCTGGATTTTTTAAAATAAAAGAATAACGATGGAGAGAATTCTAAGGCCGGAGGTTGAGAACAAGTTGAATTTCGCCTATCTGTTGAACAATCGCATCTTTGCTCAGACCATCACCAGGAAGGTCCTCTAGGACCTCCATCCTCGCACCACCTTGTCTTCGTTCGCACTCCCTAAGACCTCGTGTCGAGCGAGGGTAGCTCATGAAGAACGAGACGAGACCTCTTAAGATGCCTCCTCGATAACCACCCTTCATTACCACCTGCCAGTTTCGCTGGCGCATGGCTTTTTTGAAAGCAGCTCAGCGTCGCTAACCCCTTCGCTGAGACTCATCAAACTCGTTGCCGTTGCAAGTTTCTACGATCGCTCACTTGACTCTATCTTTCGGTATCGGACCTATGAGCACCTTGGGAGAGCGCTCTGACATCCAATACTCTCAACGAACACGCTGCTTAACACCCAGCACTTTTGGAAACTCTAAAAAAGTTTCCTCCTCGATTCCCAACCCAATCCATAGGAAACCCATTTTGCGCCTGTATCTCATAGAGGCAGGTCGTAATGTGGTCTATTCAATGGATTGCTCTTTGATGTCCATTCTGGAGGCACCAGTAGTTCCCTCACAGTATGCGCACTCACTCCTAGTCTAAAAGGCTAAGAGACTTTGGTGTTTCTTCAAGGATCTTCTGTCTGAAATTCCTTGATATCCCTTACGAATTGCTAAGTAATTCGTTCACGTTTTATCCAGTAAAACGTTCTGGCATTTGGGAGCAGCTCGCTTGCGGCTTTTTAGCCTAGGCAAGATGTCACGGGGGCATTCTTCGCCTGCAACGACCGCTCTCCCTTTTGTGGATGATGACTACCTTGGTATATGCGGCTTGCTTCGATGCATTCTCGTACTACTATGTATGGGACCTTGTGTTCCTCCAATGGGATCGGGGCCCTATGGCCCTCCTCGAACCTAGTCACTCCTCAATGCCGACTTCTACGTCAGCTTCTTGGCTGTTGAGCTCTACCCAGGGCACCACCAAGAATCCAGTTCTAGGAAGATGGGTAGGGATATGCTCTCGACTTAACTGTGCGGGCCTAGCCGACTTACCCCGGTCACCTGGTCCCGGTGTCGATCCATCACCCTATTTGTCAAAGTGCTTTGCTTTTCAATCGGTTTCGAAGGTGGTTGTTTTTTAGGAGGTGGTACCTACCGCTTTGTGGCTGGCGGGTGTTTGGTGCTGGAGGTGGTGGTTGTTTGCCATAATTTTTTCCTTCCCCCTACCGCTCTTCGGAGCAGGATGTTCCGTTATTTCAGGTCCTCGGTTACGGACAGGTTGATAAGTCTTTTTCCTTCACCTTCAGCCCTCCTTGCCTGACACTACATTATGGCTATAGCATGTGCATGGCGGGTGGTTTGTGAACGGTGTGGGATTTTCTATGTATTTCTCCATTCATGTCTTCCCCTGTATTGGCTCCGAACAGTTATTCACTCGGTTATGGACTTATTGTGTGTTTATTTCGCTTTCTCTAATACCTATTGATGCTAGCGCTTTCATTCCGTGATTCATGGGATACTAGGACAGTGGTTAAAGCAAATTTGGTTATTAAACCTCGCTAGAAGACCGAGGACGAAACTTTGTTTTATTCGTCATTCACAAGTCTTGATGTATTTGGTTGAACTCTGGGCGCTTGTTGACTAACTCTTCCTCAACGTTCATCTCACGACTACGCCCCCCCTCTAATCTACTCTATCATTTTCATCTCCAAAACACAGTCTCGAGTTTGCGAGATACGAGAAACCAGTTGGTCGTCGACAATCCCAGTCCAAAGATCTGAAGTCGCTATTCGAAACACTTGTTGCTGGCGGAAACATCCGTGTTCGCCCTCGACGAAGTCGGAGCATTGTACAATCATCCTCAAAACTTTGGTTCTGGCTCAAATGCTGCGAGCTCCGCTCTACAACTAGCGAAGGATGCCAGAGAGGCAACAAAAGAAGTACCCCCATGTGAAAGTAGTCGCAGATGTTCTGTCTCAGATCATCGAAATTCGTGAGCTAAGTCCCCTGTAAGTTGTTTTTCCTATTCTTTCTTCGCACAATCACTTCTTTGCTACTTACACAAGGAATCCAGGCGAATAAGGAGCGGTGTAGGGAGATAATCGACCTCGTCCAGTTGAAGTCGGCAACGATCCTTCAGTCTCTAGATACAGTTTATCGTGCAAATGGAGCAGAAATGTTCGAAGATTTGAAGGCGGATTTGGAAGTCTATGCCGAGTGAGCAATAGCTCCTTGCTTTTCTGCTTTGGATATTACCTATATTTGGAGATAGTTTTCTGCGAGCTATGTTGCGAGATGAGCTTGAACTATTCAAGACCTAGTCTCGATTTATGTCATACATTAATCGAGGGAAAAATGCAAGTGACCTGCAAGAACTCAAGCGAGAACTGGATGAATTCAAGTTTCGGTTTTTCCGTGCGCCTTTTCCACTGTTGTCTTCCTCAAAAATACTGACATGTAGTAAGTCAAACGTCAAGTTGCCACATCAATGGGTGCTCGCACCGCAGTCACTCCGCTCTCAAAAACGTTTGTCTCGTTAACCCTTCATAAGGCCAAAATATTTTAATTCTCTAGTGAAGTACTCCATTAAAAGCTACTCCACAGGCTTTACCGGGATCTCCAAAGCTCGTCATTAGTCGTGATACTGTTATCGAATCCGTTATCCGAGGCATTCTCTCATCTCCAAGACCACGCGTCGTCATTCTTGGGCAAGGCGGAAACGGGAAGACGACCATTACCATTACTATGCTGCACGACTCACGCGTCACGGCCGCTTATCCAACCAAGCATTCTGTCTCCTCCGAGGTCGCCCCCACAATTGAGCTTCCAGAGACACGTGTTGCCGACGCTTTCTCCATCCCGCAAAGTGAACGAGGGGCGGACGTGGTTTCGCGGCTTGTCGGTTGCATTCTTAGCGAAGACCACCCTGTCCTGTTTTATATCGACAATCTTGAGACTGTTTTGGAAGTAGAGTCGGAACAGCCAAAGGTCGACAGCTTCTTTGAGATTCTTTCCGCGGTGGGACGCAAACTCGCCGTCTTTTAACTATGCGAGGATTATAAGCACCCAAAAAGTCATCTCCGTAGGATTCCATCGTTCTCTCTGGGCTTGAAAAGCATGACTCTGTTGTTATGTTTGAGGAGTTGAGTAGCATGTCCTCTGGCGCCTCTGCTCACAAGCTACTTCATCAGTTGGGCGGGAGCCGTTTGACTATCACTTCGATGGTTAAGGAGGGAGATGATCCTTTGGGGCTGCTCACCGGCTGGAGTGACCATGGACCTCAGGTGCTCGAGATTGGCGTGAGCCACAACTTATCGAATCTTGAACAATCTATCCGCCCCTCCGCCTTCAGCCCTCGCATCAACGACACTGCGCGCCTCGTTTTGGTGCTCATAGCGCTGATGCTCGATGGCCTCTCCACTTCACAGTCATGGTTCGCAGGCTTCGAGTCCGTCCTTCCCGACATAGCCCTCTTACAACCGGCGCTTCGCTCCTTGAGACGAGCAGCTCTCCTTGAAGAGAGCAAGATGAGGTCACGGTGGCAGATGCTTCCTCCAATCCGGCAGTTTTTCCTTCGACTCTTTAGCCCAAATCCATCTGCCTTGGTATCTCTCGGTGATTTATACATCAAACAGATTAGAGGACATGGGATTTCTCCTTGTCCATATATAAAGACATTATTATTCCTGAAATGGCCAATATCCGTGGACTTCTCCTTCATGAGATGTTTCTGGACCTTTTTCCGTCCTTTTCCGGAGCGGCTTCCTCGAAATATCCTGACTGGGCTTACTGGCAAGACATTGAGGACGCAACTTTCGCTATCTATTTCCTTTCTTTACCAACCCCGACCGGCCAACAAGCTCAAATTTATTTGAGCCTGGGAACTTTGCACCAGATTTGAGCCTGACTAGATGCGGCTGAGGTATCATTCATTCGCGCTCTGGAGCTTTTTGTTGAAGTCCAGGATCGACTGGATGAAGCCAACGCTCTGATGCTCATCGGTCATTTCTTGAAATCGACAACGATGGCGAAGTGGAGTCATGTTTTTTTGGATATCGGGAAGATTTAGGGCAAGCAAGGGAAAATTGCTGAGAATGCGGGTTCGAATGTTGAAGCCTTGAGAACACATTGGGGTAAAGAGACAAGCCTTTCAGCGAAGACTGACCAGACCTCTCACGTTGTAGGATCCTCATAGACCAATCAATAGTTTAATACAGGTACACATTCATTAAATGTTCTACTATTTTAACAAATTCGTGCATAAATCAAGCCGCCAGTTGTAGAATGCGGTGTAAATGGTCCGAGCGCTAACGTGGGTCAGCTTCCTTCCTCCACCCATCTCATTACTACATTCTTGGCTAATTGAGCTCGTCCCTTCATCTCTCCAGATATATTGTGGAGCTATCAGGCCAAATATTCCCTGTTCACGCTCGTTGGAATGGGGCAATCCCAGTCCAAAGATATTAAATCGTTCTTTGGAACACTAGTCGCTCATGGAAACCCCAGAGCTCACTCTCAATTGGGTCGGAGCACTTTGCAATCGGCATCCAAACTTGACACAGGCTTGAATGCTATTGGCACCACTCTACAGCTAACAAAAGATGCAGGTGAGGCTGTAAGTCATGTCCCGTACGTGAAAGCTGTTGCAGGAGTTCTGTCCCAGATCATCCGAATTCGAGATGTAAGTGAATTGTATACATTTCGTGAATCTTAATAAATATGTTTCGCATAGGAGATTCAAATTAACAAGGAGCGGTGTGGTGAAATCATCGAACTTGTCCAGCGGAAATCGACGACAATTCTTCAGTCTTTGGACAAAGTCTATGAGGCAAAAGGAGCTGTGGGGCTTGAAGATTTGAGGTCCGACTTAGAAGCTTATGCAGAGTCAGTTACTTTCTTTCATCTAATGTATTAGTTTGACAAACGTCTAAGGCTAGCTTTCTACGAGCCGTGTTACGGGAAGAACTTGAACCGTTTAAGACCCAGTCACACTGGACATCGTATATCAATCGTGGGAAGAACGCTGGAGACCTTCAAAGGCTTGATCGGGAACTTGAGGATTTCAAGGATCGGTTTTCGGTGGATACCTGTCATCGCGTTGTCTGATTCAGCGGCTGACCATATACAGATGAAGCGGCTGGTAGAAATATCTGTTGCAATTCTTTCTCAGCCGTACGTTTTCTCCAACGATATTGTGAGATATTATACCAATTCAGCTGCAAAGCGCACCGCCGGCCAAAAGCATTCCACAGGCTTTACCGCCCTGCCCCAAACTCGTCATTGGACGTGACTCTGTCGTTGAGCCTATTGTTCAGGTCGCTATCTCATCAACCGAACCACGTGTGGCCATTCTTGGGCCCGGTGGAATAGGGAAAACGACCATCGGCTTAACTGTGCTACATGACCCACAGATCATATCCGCTTATACCACAAGATATTTTGTCTCCTCCGAACTTGCACCCACGACTGAAATTTTAGTAACTCGAGTTGCTGATACACTTTCCATCCCTCAGAGTGACCGAGGGACGGATTTAGTTTCGCAGATTGTCGACCGCATTCGCAGGAATCCTGACCCCGTCTTCCTTTATATCGATAATTTAGAGACCGTCTGGGAAGTAGAAGAGGAACAACAAAAAGTAGACCGCTTTCTCGAGGTCCTTTCCGGAGCGAGCAGCACACTTGCTATCTTAATAACGATGCGAGGAACCCAAAAACCAAAAACCTCGTTCCCATGGGATGCCTCGGTTCTCCTTGGACTCGAATTACCTAGCTCAATTAAAATGTATGAAGAGCTAAGCAAGAAGCCTGTTGATGCCCCTACTCGTGAACTGCTCTTGAAGTTGGGCGGAATTCCCTTGGCCATAAAGCTGCTGGCTTCTATGGTTGAAGAAGGCGACGATCCGGCGCAACTTCTGGAGGCGTGGCTAAAGGATGGACCGAAGTCACTTGAGATTGGTGGGACACATCGTCTGTCAAGTCTCGAGCAATCCATTCGCCTCTCTGTCTTCAGCCCTCGCATCGATGATACTGGACGTCATGTTCTTGGACTCATTGCTCTTTTGCCGGATGGACTTTCTACCTCAGCGCCTTGGTTTGAAAGGTTTGAATCTGTTCTCCCAGATGAAACATTTTTACAATCAACACTTCGTACCCTAAGACGTGCTGCTCTTCTTGAGAAGAAAGAGTCATCACGATGGCAGATGCTTCCTCCAATTCGGCAGTTTTGCCTCCACCTCACCAATTCAAAGTCCTCAGCCGTAGCCTCTCTTGCTAGGTTGTATATTGCGACGATTAATGAACATCAGAACTATGCCTCTCCTGCATCACAGGCTATCATCCTTCCTGAAATGGCCAACATCCGCAGTATCCTTCGCCATAGTCCGAATCTGCATCCTCTACCATTCTTGACTGGACAAGCTGTTATGGGATATGCTGGCTGGGCTACTTGGAAAAATATTGATGAATCGATCTTCCTCTCCTCCTTCCTTCATCTACCAATCCCATCACATGAACAGGCAAACATGTATTGGAGCTTGGGGAGTGTGCATTTTCGTTGGGGGCGGCTTGGTTCAGCTGAAGCGCCGTTCACTCGTGCGTTAGGGCTCTACCTTGAGATCCAGGATAGATGGGGAGAAGCAAACACACACATTTCAATCGGAGAACTTCACATGCGCAGAGATCAACCCGACCTTGCTGAAGCATCGTTCACTCGCGCTCTGGAACTTTACCGTGAGATCCAAAACCGACGGGGAGAAGCCAACACTCATAAATCACTCGGAAACCTTTACGTGCGCAGAGATCGACTGGAAGCTGCGGAAAAATCGTTCCTTCGCGCTCTGGAGCTTTGCCGTATGATTCAGGACCCGTTGGGAGAGGCACATATTCATCAGTCCTTCGGGGACCTTCTTATGCATCGGGGTCAATTGATTGGAGCGGAATCATCGTTCGATCGTGCTCTAGAGCTTTACTATATGGTCCAGGATCCATCAGGAGAGGCAAACACCCTCAAATCCATTGGGGACCTTCACGTGCGTCAGGATCAACTAGACACTGCTGAATCGTCGTTTTCCCGTGCTTTAGCGTTTTACTGTGAGGTCCAGGATCGATTAGGAGAAGCAAACACCCTTACCTCCATCGGAGACCTTTACATACGCAGAGATAATTTGGACGCTGCTGAAGAATCGTTCACTCGCGCTCTGAAGCTTTACCATAATATTCAGCATCGGTTGGGAGAGGCGAACACTCATAAATTTATTGGGGATCTTTTCATGCGCCGATATCAACTGGATGCTGCTGAAGTGTCGTTCAAATGCGCTCTTGAACTCTATTATGTAACACGGAATCAAGCGGGAGAAGCGGACACCCACATATCCATGGGGGATCTTTACATGCACAAGGATCAACTAGACGCTGCTGAAGCATCGTTAACTCGCGCTCTAGAGTTCTACCATGGTACCCAATATCGATGGGGAGAAGCGGCAACCCACGAATACATTGGGGACCTTCACATGCGCCAAGATGAACTGGACGCCGCTGAAACATCGTATACATGCGCTCTAGCGCTTTATCGTGAGATACATGATCAAACAGGAGAAGCAAGAATCCACTTATGTGTTGGAGGCGTTTATATACGTCGAGATCAACTCCATGAAGCTAAATTAGCGATTACACGTGCATTAGGGAGGTTTAACGAAACCAAGGTCCAAAGAGGCATTGCTGCTTGTACTTTTCTCCTAGGGCAAGTATCCTCTCGTAATAAAGAGCTAGAAGCTGCCGACACCACGTTTTCCAAAGCTCTCGACTGCTGGAAGGTTATTGGCGATAATTTATGTGTCGCAGAAACTTATCAAGCCATGGGTGACCTTCGTCTCCAAAGAAAGCAACTCGACGATGCGGAGATCTATTTAAGTCTTGCTATGGAAATCTATACCACCCAGGTCCAGTCTCGCAGAAACGAGGCGATGACAAGCAGGTCAATTGGCGAGCTCCACCTCTCTCAAGGTCAATTAAAAACTAGTGAGGATGCATTCCGGCGAGCTCTAGAACTTGATATTGCTTCTAGCAGTCGGATTGGTCAAGGGCAGTCACATAGATGTCTTGGAGATATGTTTATGAAGAAAGGAGATCTCAGCTTGGCTGAAGGGGCGTACAGTGATGCTCTCAGGTTGTTCCTCGAGATCAAGGACTACCAAATGGCTCCTTGTCTATTGGATTTGGGAAAGGTTTGGGCTCAGCAAGGAAAGCTTAGCGAACGTGAGGCTTTGGATGCAGGAGTGGCAACATAACTACCAAAGAACATTGTCCTTTTCGACACTTTTCTGGTGCTCGTACTTTTTCTTATTGTCGATGTAGTTCAGATATAGAAAAAATAATTGTGAAAATCGATAAGCTTACTAACTATAATACTTTCTCTTAGACATTGATTGTGAGCTTCGTAGTCTTGAAGTCATTAATGATGGCACTGTCAGTTGTTCGAGTCCTGCCCTTGCCTTCTGCCTTCATCTAGATGACCTGTTTAGCCCGCATTCACTTGTACGGCATCCAGATACAACCTGTTACTACAGCTATTCCACATCATTTGCATGTTTTATGGTCTATCCATGGCGCACATGGGAAATACGAAAATTCCTCGCACATTTCATCTTATATCACCCTGGGCCTTTCTTAAACCTTGACCCCCATCATCCACATCCCGCCTTCTCAACTTCAGTCCTCTAAGGGACCCAGTACTTTATTCCCATGCCTAATGCACTTCCGTCCAGAACACAAGTTGTCGTTGTTGGTGCAGGTATGTATGTTTAGCCTAAACTCAGCTGGTGGTTGACTTCACACTTCCACTTGGTTAGGCGCAGCAGGACTCACTGCCTTGAAAAACCTCCGAGAAGTGGGACTTTCGGCGATTGCTCTTGACGATCGCGTCGCTTTCGGTGGAGTCTGGCGTTATACCGACGATCCAACCAAAACAAGTGTTATTCGTACAACTCAAACCAACTCGTCGAAGCAATGGTCAAGTTACACCGATTATCCTTTCTCTAAGGACGCGCCGAATTTTCCAAGTTGGGAAGATATTACCAATTATCTTGAAGGGTACGTGGAGAAGTTTGAATTGCGGAAGTATATCTTTGCTGGGATAGAAGTTGTTGATGTTAGGAGGAAAGACAACAGTTGGGAGGTGAAGTGGGTTAGGAAGGGCGATGGGGAAAGCGTAGAGGAAGGGCTGGTGGTCGCAGAGAAAGTTGTCATTGCGACGGGGCAATACCGAATTCGCGCTTTCCCCAATATTCCGGGAAGCGAGGCATTTAAGGGTGTCAAGTTACACGCTCAGGCTTATAAGGAGTGAGATTTCTTCGTTACCTACGCGTCTCTTTCTGGCTGATTAACTTGGTGTCAGCCGTGAACCTTTTCGAGGCAAGAAGGTGGTGGTGGTGGGCCTATCCGCGACTGGAATAGACACTGCCTGTGACCTTGTTGGATGTGCTTCACAAGTCTACCTCTCCCACCGTCACGGGTTATTGCTCGTAAGTGTTATTTTTGTCCGTTGCCATTCTGTCCTGATTCAATTTGTTCTAGAGTAGCCGTGAGTCGAAACGTGGATTGCCATTTGACCACCTTCGCACTATGCGAGGTTTTCGCGCCATAACCTTCATGGAACACATATTCCCAAGCATTCAAGACTACATTCTTAATAGCTGGGTCCTACGTTTTACCCAGTGGAAATTAGAACCATTGGATCCTAAGTGGAAGCTGACTCCAGCTTTGTCACCACTACGATACGGCGCTGCAATCTCGGAGTGCCTAACCCCAAAGCTCAAGAGGGATGAAGTGACGCTTATTGGGCAAATCAACCAATTCACTGGACCGCATTCGCTGGAGATTCAGTCAAGGGACGACCATTCCAAATCCTCATCTCTCGACGATATCGATGCAGTAATTTTCGCGACAGGGTACCGCCCCACATACGATCTCATATCCTCTCACCGCCCAGACCGGTCTGCACCCTCCAATGACGACCTTTTCGCCTCCTACGACTATCCTCGTACGGTTGTCCCACAACCAACAGACCTGTACTGGAACATTTTCGACACCGAGTATCCCACCTCTTTAGCATACGTTGGACATCTCTCTGCCAAATCTTCCGCTTTCCCTATGTTTGACGTTGTCTCCATGTGCATCGGTCAAGTTTTCTCAGGACAATACACTCTTCCTCCTCCCAAGACAATCCTGGCAGAAACGCAAATGAAGAACGAGTGGTACAATGCTCGAATACAGGGTGGACCTCAACTTTACGCGAGTGTTCCGACGAAGGGGCTTTGGGCATTTCTGGATGAAGTGTCTGGAGCAGGATTGGGCAAGAATTTGAAGTGGTGGCATTTTTGGGGGCTGAAAGGGTTGGTTATGGGTGGTATTGATACAGCTTTTGTTTGGAGGTTATTTGAAGGGAAAGGAAGGAAAGCTTGGGATGGTGCTGAAGCGGCGATTCGAGAGGCGAATGTGGTTGTTCCTAACACGGAGAGACGCGAGTATTGAGAAGGCAAGTTTGGTAATTATTGGACATATTTTTGTTTACAATTCATCTATTAGAGTCCCTTAATCTTTGCTATTGCAATAGTCATTGCCTTTATTCAAAGCGTCAAACCACCACCACAGCTTCAAGTGCCCCAATCAAATATATAGAGCCATTTACCAGTGAAGTTCACTCCTCGTCCAGAAAAGTGACAGAACTGCATGTTTCGAGGCTTGAACAGAGTGCTGTCGACTTTTCCGAAACTAAGTTTGGCGACCTTTACACTCTGTCGGCCTTTCACTGCGTATTGCCACAAGGACCAAGAGTCACTAGGCTCGTCAGCCTCAATCAAATCGGGTGCCGTGAACCAGAGCAGGGATATGTCTCCATGGACATCAAGAGAAAGTATGTCAGAATAAAAGGGGACGGGAATACAGGAGGGTACGATGCTGCAGCTAACATGCCGAATAGAGCAAGTAGCTGAACCGTCGTTGACTTTCCGTATGACAAGCTCCTTGTGGAAAATCTTCATATCGCCTTTCTGACTATACTCAATAACGAGGAAGAACGCGAGTATCATGTCCTGGTCGAGGGTGAACGTGGAGAATCCGGGCACCTCAGAAAGTACGCTTCGCCTCACAGCGGGAAATTCGACTTCTCCACCTGAAGCGCTAACAACGTCACTACGCCAGTCCAAGACGGCAACTCGTCGCAAGGAGACATTTGTTCCAGGTCCTGGCAAAGAAGGTGGAACAACCCAGATCTCAAATCCGTCCGCTCCCGCGGTCGCAGTGCAGATAATCCCATCAAGGCCACCATAGTAAAGAAGCTTTAAATGGAGTCAGTTTATCATGATAACCAGAGATTAAAGCAGATAATACCTCGTAATGGGCTCTCAACGGATGTAAATTCATCGGGTCTCTCCCAGAGAACCAAAAGGTAGCCCTGCCGTTATTTACCCCCATGCATAAAAGAGGGTGCGATGGGCTTATCATGTATGTCGTTGTTTCGTGTGCAAAATCGATGGAACTATGTTGTTCAATGCGTAACTGGGACGTCGAAACGTCGATGTGAACCTGAAGCAGGCGATACCGAGATTTGACGCTATAG
Organism: Flagelloscypha sp. PMI_526; assembly: GCA_021399455.1. Lineage (NCBI taxonomy): Eukaryota > Fungi > Basidiomycota > Agaricomycetes > Agaricales > Niaceae > Flagelloscypha > Flagelloscypha sp. PMI_526. Next base: position 149,364 of record JAJTUO010000067.1, read on the forward strand.
TAAAGTTTAGTTTCAGAAAGAGGGTTTATAGGCTTGATAAATGTCGACGAACTTATCGTCGACGTCGTCCTCTTCAATGTCCAAAAGACCGATTTCCTCAGTTGTACGACCCCAACAAATTCGCAATTCTGTTTCTGGCTCGACATCTAGTGTTTCCTCGCAAATAAGGCGTGGTGGGGTACATGCTATGTCAGTGTGGTAGATAGCAAGAGTGTTGCCGTAAATGCCCGCAATCCATTGTCCTCCAAATGCAATGTCTACCGTCCTCCATGTCGCTGGCGCCAACAATTTCCCGACTGACGTTGGAGCAATTATACGCGTGTCATTGGAGACGATTCGCGAATACAGACGGTTTCGAGCGGTCGCAACGACTTCGAGGGCCGCTGAGGTTGTTTCCTGATGATACGGATAGAACTGTGCCAATGCTACGTCTGTTCCACGCGTCAGACACGTTAAAATGGATATCCAAACGTCTCGTAGGCGAGTTATTTGTTCTAGCCGTTTAGAACACTGAATTTCTAATGTTGAGAAAAGAAAGACGCGGTCATGAGATGAGTGATACTGCGAACCTGGCGCAATTTCAAGACTTGGAAAAGATCACACTCTGAAATGATAGCGATCAGAAGCTCTTGAGGTAAGCGATCCAAAGGGGCTGCACGAGAGAGGCCATATTTCATTTGAGATAAGGTGGTCAGATGGATGTCGGAAGGAAAGCTTCTGCGGCGCATGCCTTCAACCTTGGCTCGCGCCGCAGCCTCGACAATTTCAGCTCATAAGCTCAGCACACGATGATTGTTTCGTTTGGTAGAGAATACAAAGTGGTTATTGACTTATTCAAATATTGTAAGAAGAAACGAAGACTTCAGCCCAGCAAGCCGCCATTCAGTCCAATTGTGTCGTGTTGAAAAGACGATGGCCTGTATCAGTACCTCCGCGACCAGTAAACTTGTTGTCAGACTGGCGGAGAGCAACGAAATCAATATTTCTGTCCGAAGTGATGATCTGAGCCAGCATGGTTCGGGAAAACGCCTTTGCTTGAACAACACCAGCAACAACCAAGATGCGAATTTTGGCATCCAGCTCGCGGATATGGCTGACGAATTCCACAATAGACTTTCCAGTGTTAACGACAGAGTCAACAAGAATGATAAGCTTTTGTCCCATAATGTGGTGGTTCACGACATCGCCAGGGACCTTTGCATGAATACTTCAAAGTTCAGAATTAGCGATAATCACAGAGGGTACAAAACTCAGCAAACTTACAACATGGCAAGTGGCAAAGTCTTGCTGATTCCTTGAGCCATGGGCTCGCCGCCACGCATAAGAGCCACAATTGATGTCTTTTCTTCGTCTCGGAAACGGTAACCAGTCGTCTTATGGCCTTGGACATGTGGGATGGAATATTCTTCTAACCCAATTCTTTCCGTGAGAAGCGTATTCGCTAAGTGTTGGCCAACTCTAGCATGTGCTTTGCGCAATTCTGGACCGTAAACAGTCGCGTTCCTCATTGGAGTCATGAGAAGCTTCGCAGCGTTCTCGGAGGCGAACTCTACAGGAGACAAAATAGAAGTGATGAAGGGTTCCGAGGTAATATCGACACAGGGTAACCGGACGGTGTCCAGTCGCGGAGGAGCGGTGGACGGCAGTAATACCTGACAAGCATAGAGGTTTTCGTTGTCGATAGCATTTAACAAGGCTTTCTCCATTTGGACGCTTCTCCTCTTCTTCTCACCGACAACGACGAATGCTCGATCCGCCTCCTTCAGCATTGGCAAATCGAGTACGCTGTCTCCAAATGCACACACATACATGTGATGCACATTTTGCAACCTTGCGACCAAAACGCTCTTCACTTCGCCTGTGACAACGAAACCGTTCTCGATCCGACCATTCCCGATGACTTTGACAGTCTCCGAATACCCTGCTTTGGCTATGATCTTTTCCCAAATAGCTTGCAGCCCGCAAGTGAAGACCACGGCTGAGATTCCTCGTTGGGCGGCGTGTTTTAGCAGCAAGGCCATATTCGAATAAACGGTCACCGAATCTGCGACCTTCTGGCAAAATTCATTGAATTTGTCCTCGTTTATAGCTTCGTATACCCGGGCGACCTGGCGGAAGGCGGCATATGAATAACCCAAAGAGCTCTGGAAAACAGCTTTCACTGGATCCTCATTTCCAATCTCCAGGCCAGCATTGAGCATCAACTCGGAGAAGAGTGCGCCAGTGTCTTCAGGAATTAACGTTCTGTCGCCATCGAGCACAAATACGTTGCTTGCTGAGACATCACGAAAAATGGTATCCAGCTGTTTTTCGGCGCAGGAGAGATTGTAGTCTTCTGTATGTTGTTCTATGTCGAGTAGAAGGGAGGGGATTTTGTCGGGGGATACAACTGAAAAGAATATTCCATGTGCGAGGCAGATCTCGCGTAATTGCTTGCGCTCAGTGGATTGCCACTTTTCGAGGAGTTCTACTGACGTGGTAGGTCGTGCTAGCGAAGAGTCATTCTGGCGGCGATGGGCCACAACATCGGCGGGGATATCAAGATAGAAGATGTGCGTGTATGTTTCCGCGTCGCCGTTTGTCCAGACTGATTGCGCAGCGGCAGTATCAGTCTTCATGTCCCAGAAGAGAAGGTGGCCTGTGACAATACCGACTCGTCCGGATGTAGCGGAGTCCTTCGCAATCTGGTGGATGGTACGTACGCGGATCAGGTCCTTTTCCTGATCATCGAGTTGCTTGAAGGCTTCGAGGCCCCCAGGGACGATGGATGAGAGGGCGGACGACCCTTCAAAATATGCAAAGCTCCTCTCTCCAAGCTGAGCTTTCAGCTGTTCGAGTAGAAAAGTCTTCCCGCAGCCGGGTAGGCCGTATAGACCAACGACGGTGGGTTTTGTAAGAGCAGCTGTGTTCGGTTGGGGGGAGGCCATGATGGTGGGCTCGATAATCATTCAAACCACACCTGCGTCTCGATTGCTTAAATCTATCAAATTGGCTTTAGGTTTTGGGGTGAGGTAGAGGCGCCGAGGGGCGTACCGCTCCGCCCAACGGAAGGGCCAACCAAGCTCGGGCAAGGGACCCACTTAGGCAAATATAGATCTCGTTGTATCAATGTACGTGCCAAAACTTTGACTTTCGTAAGTTCCGCTAGCCGAAAAGGGTCCGTTCTACCGTGCCTACTCCTCAGAATAGTAGATTGAATGACCTTTATGTGGGCGACACCACGAGACGATCAAAAAATTGCAGTTGACACTGCTGTTCTATGATCACAGACAATAGTAACTATGATAGATTCAGATTTCTGTGCACATTCCGGTTTTCAAATGAAAGAGAAAGTGAGACTAACCTGCCTAGGGAAGAAGAGGCCAGACCCTTCGTAATTTACGCCCGATTCGCTTGAACTTTTCCTCGTCAATCCGGTGGCGCGCGGCAACTTCATGAAGTTTCCGGTCTTTTGCTGGGTTTACAACCTCCCGCATGGTGTCGTAGTGGGGGACTCTGCACAAAGCAGCGGCGACGCGGTAGAATCCCCATCTCAGACTGTATTTTGCTACCATGTAGGTATATACCAAGGAGTGTCGGGAGACGCGAAAGGGAGGAAGTGTTCGAAGTGGAAACCCATCATAACGAGCTCTGATTATGCTGAAGTAAACATCAGAAGACTCGCTGAGTCTCTCCAGGAAAGTTGCTGCGGTCCGTCGCTCGCGGAGTTCTTCTCTCAGGCGGTCTCTGTACCATGAGGGCGGTGATTGCAAAGAGAGACCGAGCATTTTATGCCAGCGTCTAAGAAACGCGTCGAGACAGCGCTGCATTGCTTGAGGCGCGTTGTGGACGGAGATGAAAGGGTGCGAGAAGATAACAAGTGTCGCGTTTAAACGTGACGGCAAAATTTAAGCCGAGGTTCCAATTGACGCTGGGACTTCGACGCCACTCAACTTGTTGGTGGACACGTTTTTGCGCGGACGGATTCTGGCGCTGACTGTCCCCATTATGTCTTCTAAGCTTTTTGTTAGACTTTCATTGCCGAGGAATTCAATAACAATGTCAGCAAATACCTCCCTAAGCTATCACTCAAGCCAAAGTAACTCGAGAGCAATTCAAGCTTTTTCTTCCTCTTCTCAAAGGAATATCCACTCTTGCGTGTATTTATGAGCTATTTCTTGATTTATATTCTACTTTGCCTTGCATTTTGAGTTGGTTGGAATTCTGGCACTGTTTATTGCAAACGCACTTGTTGAGTTTCCTTTCACCATCATGGCGGACCCCCTTTTCATGTAAGCCGCCCCGGTTTTACGCTGCTGTATACCTACACTTGTCTGATTTACATAACCTTTCATTTAGCCAACGTTCAGCCCCAAAGTGGAAACACGAACTTTACACTTGCAGATCTCACAATCGCCTTGCAACATGTTCAAATGTCTTGCGACAACATTACAACGGCACTGGAAATGACCCGCACAACATTGGAAACGGGAATCGACAACCTCACTACCAGAATTGATGCTCAAGATGTCCGATTCCAATCTCTTTCAGCGAGAATCGATAATGTAGGAGTAGCCAGGCTCAATGCTTCTCCTCGTCCCAACCGTCTTCCATCCACCTATCCGTATAAGACGGTTTGTGCCATTTCCTTTCAGGTTTTCAATATTTTGGGATTAACTGTATATTAGGTTGAGGGGGACGGTACAACTCTCGCAAACACTCTCAGTTTCCCCACAAGTGCCCCTATTTGGACATACCCTGCTTAAGGCCAACCTATCGGCACTCGCCCTGATTTTTTGACAGAAGATCCTCTCTTCTTCCAGTTCACGCAGAACGAACTCAGAGCTCTAGTTGTGTTCTACAATGAGGACTTCGGCATCCTACCCACCGATTCAGAACAACAAAAGTTAAAAAAGTTCAACAAGTTCTTGTGCGGCAATTAGCCGGTTCTTTTTCACAATACCCCCTTGCACCGTTGACTCTCAACCATAAAATCTCTTTTTTTGTTCACTTATAACTAATACTTCGCATAGTTATAGTACTTGAATCAATAATGAATCGTTCCAGAGCTGATCTCCGTTGTAGAGGTCAGACAGATACACCGAAATACCTTTTTAAATGTCGTAGTCCCTTACTCAGTTTCTCGACCATTTTAATTAGGTCGGAGAGCTGGTGTCGTCCTGAGAAGCTCTGCTGAATACTCGTTCAACATGGTATAGTGTCGTAGTCTCTTGATCAGCTTATTTGAGCATTTCTCTTTAGTTACACGCAAATTTCAATCATCATTGTTACTTGGCTACAGGTTCGCTGCGAATACGCAAATAGTGTCGTATCGATGTTAAAATATATAGCAAAAGACGACTGTTCAGCCCTCTAATGCCCAATCAAAAATATACAAGGAGTCCTCGTTATAATTCAGCCCTCTCCCAGACAGCGTACATATGTCCAACCGCTCAGGGTGTAACTCTCTCTGAGAAATCTCGCCAAATCCAAGGAAAGCCGTCCGATCTTTACTCGAATCTCCCTTCAGAATCGCATATACCATAGCCTGCCAATCATCTCCTTCCGAATAAATACGCCAGTTAGCGTCCGCGAACCAAAGAAATACCAAGCTGTTTGAGGAATGTAAAATCGGAGATGCTATCTGATTATCCCCACGGAGAAAACGAGGGACTATATAGTTTTGTCCGTTCACCAATTCGCACCGGACAACGTTGCAGCATTCATTATAAATAATGAGGTCTTTGTGAAAGAATTCGGTTTGGTATCTCCGATCCTCCGTCTCTGTCTGAACAGTCACGACGAAGTGGGCAACAAATCGGCCTGTGTCAGCGCCATGGCGAGGCGATCCGATAAATGTGCTACTCTTCCCGATATACGAAATGCCATCCATGTTCATTTCCTCAGACCAATTGAAGGAGGCAAGACGTATGAGTTCGAGAGAATCTCCATCTTGCGGATTCTCGATGTTTGGAACACGATATACTGTGAGATGCAACCCATCTCCGCCGCATACAGCGATAAATCCATTAATCCCAGTGTAAAACATTACCTATCAGAATAGGAAAAGAAGGAAAGGGTTTTTAGAGTTTCCCGCATGTCAAGAAAAGAAAGAAAGAGATACTTACATCGTCCCCAAATTTCAGCGGCAGCAGTGGAATCTTCACTCCCTCGCGGAACCAGAGAGTAGCAGGCGATTGGTCAGAGCTCATGCAAATGACGGGATGGTTTGTACCATGAGGTAAAGTGTAAAATCTTCTCGATTCGTGGCGTGCGGAGATAAGTTCAAGCCTCAAGGGACTGGCAGAAGATTCAGGAACGTGAACGTGGAACAACCAATATTTAGTTCCGCTAATCTGTGGTCAGCTACCAAGCGACACAAAAAATAAAATAAAACGAACATCAACTCTCCTTCTGATTCATAGATCTCCAAAATATGACCATACCCCTCACAGGAATCCCAATAAACGGATACCTCTGTATCAGAAAGAAGATTCAACGTCCCCTCTGCAAGAACTCTAGGTTGTATGACTCCCCGACGACTCTCATAATCAGATGGAGCTCCAAGGTGGTAAATTCGCAGACACTGCTCATAAATAGCAGCAATCCATTGACCCCCAGAAGAGATCGCAGCTGTTCTCCATGATCCTTCCGGTGCATACAACGTTCCGACAGAGCAAGGTATACAAGTCGGTTGAGCGCCCAAGCGCCAGAAGAATCGGTAGCGCGCCGTTGCATAGAGTTCTAGATCGAGAGAGGTAGTACATTCGGGGGAGAAGGGATAAATCTGAGCGAGAGTCATATCCGCTTCCTCAAATTGTTCACGTAGAACTGTCAGCCATACAAGACGTTGACGAGAAATGCTTTCGAGCATCTTCGAGCACTGCGCAGCAACAAGAATGAAGGTTTAGGCTTGAGATGATTAGGCCTTAAAAATGTACCCATTCACTTACGCGGCGAAGAGCAACTATTGTGTGAATAGAACAGAAGGAGATGAAAGTAACCAATAGGTCTTCTGGGAGTGTGTCAAGTGAGTGCATAGAGCTCGTAGTGTTGGTCTTGTGGAGTTTTCAAGGTGATGGTCAAAAGAAAGCGGGCACCTTCAGTTAATCATACCGCACTTTTACGACCATATGTTCACCAGGGGTTAGGGGTTAGGTATGAACTTAGTAGAAGTCTCAAGTTCATTGGTTGAGGTTAGGGTTAGGTATTACGAACATGTTCAGTAGGCATCCATCTCCTTGACGATGCTCCTGCACTACAGTTTTCTCATTGAGTCAGCTCACAGTCTGCTTGGCGGCTCTTCATTAAAAAGAATGTACGTAGATGCACTGCAAGTCCCTTACGCGATGCTGGTGAGACCGAAATAGTGAACTTTGGCACGCTAATATTGTGTGGTAATCTATGAAGTTCAGTTTTTTTTTCGTAATTTTGATAGATTTTTTCATTGTAGTTAGGTTGTACGGAAGTTTGTGGCCTCTGGTTAGCGGTTAGGAAATGACAGATAAGTTCAGTTTCAACACCTGGTTAGGGGCCAGAAGAGCATATGGTCGTAAAAGTACAGTAACCGCTGTGACTGTAGGGAAATTCGTGTCTGCACATTTTCTCTAAATTGATAAGAAATATTCGTAGTTGTTACTTCGGAACAGATATACGTATTTGAATTGTATTTCTGTAAAAGGAAAATAACGAAAAAGCGATGCTCACCCATCTAATGCCCAATCAAAAACATATAAAGAGTTCCCACTATAATTCAGCCCTCTTCCCGATAGTGTACATATGTCCAACCGCTCAGGGTGTAGCTCTGTCTGAGAAATCTCGCCAAACTCAAGGAAAGCCGTCCAGTCTTTATTTGGATTTCCATTCAGAATTGCACAAACCATCGCCTGCCAATCATCTCCGTCAGAATACGTACGCCAGTTGCTGTCCGGAAACCAAAGAAATGTCAAGTTGTTCGAAGAATGAAGAATCGGGGATGACATCTGATGCTCCTTATGAAAATGGTGAACAATGTAGTTTCGTCCGTCCACCAGTTCGCAACGGACAACATTGTCATGCTCATAATGGATGACGAGGTCTTTGTGAAAGAAGTCAGCTTGGTATCCCCAATCCTCATTATCGGTCTGAACAATCACAACGAACCGACCTGTTTCAGCACCATGGCGAGGAGATCCTGTGAATGCGCTACTCCTCCTGACATGTAAAAGACCATTTACGTTCATTTCCTCGGACCAATCGAAGGAGGCGAGAAGGATCAGTTCGAGTGAATCTCCATTTTGTGGATTTCTGACGTCTGGAACACGGTATACTGTTAGATGTAGTCCATCCCTGCTGCATACAGCGATAATCCCATTGATACCGGTGTAAAACATAACCTGTCAAAATAGAGAAAGAAAAGGTTTCAGAGTTTTTCGGATGGGAGGAAAAGACAGGATGAGATACTTACATCGTCACCAATTTCAACGGCAACAGTGGAACTTTTACACCATCACGGAACCAGAGAACAGCAGACGGTTGGTCGGAGCTCATGGAAACGACGGGGTGGCTAGCACCATGAATGCAGGTGTAGAGCCCTCCCGGCACTTGGTTTGCAGAGGTAAGCTCAAGTTTCAAGGGACTAGCAAAGGATTCCGGAACATGAACTTCGAACAGCCAATGCTTCGTTCCACTACGCTGTGATCAGAGATCAAGTAGCACAAAAGCGAAAATAAATAAAACGAACATAGATCCTTCTCCAGCTTCAACAATCTCCAAAACATGACCAAATTCTGCGGAAGAATCCCAATAAATGGATATTTCTGTATCCGAAAGAAAATCCAACGTCTCCTCCGCAAGAACCCTTGGCTGCACAGCTCCCCTCCGACTCTCATAATCAGAGGAAGCACCAAGGTGATATATTCGCAAACATTGGCCAGAAATAGCAGCAATCCATTGACCGCCAAAGGAAATCGCGGCTGCTCTCCAGGGCCCATTTGGTGCATGCAACGTTCCGACAGAGCAAGGCGAACAATTCAATTGATTACCCAAACGCCAGAAGAATCGATGCCGCGCTGTTGCATAAAGCTCTAACTCGACAGACGACGTCCATTCGAGGGAGAAGGGATAGAACTGAGCAAGCGTCATGTCTGCCTCCTCAATCTGTTCACGTAGAACTGTCAACCAGACAAGGGGTTGACGAGAAATGTTTTCTAGGGCCCTTGAACACTGTATAAAGACAGCCGGCGGAGGTTTAAGGTTGAGATGGACGCATCATATGGAATTCTTGCACTTACACGGCGGAGAGCAAGTATTGTTTGAATAGAACATAAGGAGAAAAAGGTAACCAATAGGTCTTCTGGGAGATTTTCAAGTGAGTGCATCAGTGGGCTCGTAGCGTAGTATCGGTCTTGTAGATATTTCAAGATGATGGTCGAAAGAAAGCGGATATCTTGATTCTGAGCGCTGAGCGTAGGAAAATTCTTAGCTGAAGGCTTTCTCTGAATCGTTCAGAAAGTTCCATAACTGTTACTTGGGAATGGGTACACAGAAATATAATTGTATCTTTGTAAAAGGGAAATAACGAAAGATGACAACTCAGCCATCCAATGCCCAATCAAAAACATACAAAGAGTTCCCACTAAAATTCAACCCCCTCCCAGACAGTGTACATATATCTAACCGGTCAGGGTGTAACTCGGACTGGTAGATCCTGCCAAACCCAAGGAAGGCTGTTCGATCCTTACTCGGATCCCCATCCAAAGTTGCACACACCATCGCCTGCCAGTAGTTACCTTTGGTATAAGTATGCCAATTACTGTCTGCAAACCAAAGGAAATTCAAGCTTTTCGAAGAATGCAAAATAGGTGACGCCATCATATAATCCTTGTGAAAGTGGGGGACGATATACTTTCGTCCATCTAGCAGTTCACATCGAACGACCTTGTCATGCTCGTAATGCACGACAAGGTCTTTATGAAGGAATTCAACCTGGTGCCCTAACTCGTAATCATCGGACTGGATAGTCACGACGAAGTTAGCTACGAACCGACCGGTGTCGGCATCATGGCTAGGAGGAGATCCAGTAAAGGCACTACTCCTCCGGATATGCCAAAAACCACTAATTTCTGTTTCTTCAGACCAATCGAAGGCATCAAGAAGAACAAGTTCAAGAGAATCTCCATCTCGCGGATTTTTGATGTTTGGAACGCGGTAGACGCTGAGTTGCACTCCATCAGTGTCACAGACAGCGATAATTCCATCGAGGCCAGTGTAAAACATAATCTATCAAGGAAAGAATGAAAAGAGAAATAAAAAGTCGTTCAGAACTTTCAAGGTGTGAAAAGAAAGACAGAGGGAGGTGCTTACATCGTCATCAAATTTCAATGGCAGAACTGGAACCCTCACTCCCTCACGGAACCAAAGGGTAGGAGATGGTTGGTCGGGGCTCATGCAAAGAACGGGATGGTCAGCACCATGAATGCAAGTGTAAAGTCCTCCCATCAATTGATATGTGGAAGTAAGTTCAAGCCTCAAAGGACTAGCAAAAGATTCAGGGACATTAACTTTAAATAGCCAATGTTTAGTTCCACTAACTCTGAGATTAGCTACCCGAGTAACACGGGAATAAAGAAATGAGAAATAAAACGAACGTAGAGCTTCCCCCAGTCTCAACGATCTCCAAAACATGACCAAATTCCGTTGAAGAATCCCAATAAATAGACACATCTGTATCAGAAAGAAGGTCTAGTGTCTCCTCTGCAAGGACGCTCGGCTGTATAGCTCCCCTCCGACTCTCATAATCAGAGGGAGCACCAAGATGGTAGATTTGAAATCGCTGGTCATGAATCGCAGCAATCCATTGACCACCAAAGGAAATTGCAGCTGCTCTCCATGGTCCATTTGGTGCATGCAAAGTTCCGACAGAGCAAGGCGGACAATTCAATTGATTACCCAAACGCCAGAAGAACTTATAACGCGCCGTTGCATAAAGTTCGAGATCGAGAGATGTTGTGCATTCGAGCGCGTAAGGGTAGAACTGAGCGAGAGTCATGTCTGCTTCCTCAATTTGTTCACGTAGGACTGTCAGCCAGACGAGGCGTTGACGAGAGATATTTTCTAGTGTCCTTGAACACTGCGTAAAGATAGCGAATAGAAGATTAGGTTCGAGATCGACACGTCTTTAGGCACTCTTGCACTTACGCGGCGGAGAGAAAGTATTGTTTGAATAGAACATGAAGAGAGAAATGCGACCAGTACATCTTCGGGGAGACTTTCAAGTGAGTGCATCTGTGGTCTTGTAGTGTAATGTTGGTCGTGTCGGGATTTTCAAGGTGGCGGTCAGAGGAAAGCAGACATCAGCTGATCTGGGTGACCGCACCACCCAGAATTGATATGCGTAAATCATCGATTGAGGTGCTAGTAAGCTTCGGAATACAATTTTACCAGAGAAGGAGGGGGTTACATAGAGCTAGCATTAACTTTTCATAAGAAATGAGCTATATCAAAGTTGTCACTTTTCACCAACACTGCTTAGCTTCATGGTCACTACTGCCGATGGTAGGGCTAGAATTGTTACTAGACTTGCAACTCCAAAAAGTACAATACTTAGGACAATCTCAAGGATGGCGATCGTAGAGGACACATTCAGAACTGCTATTACGAAGGTCTTCAATGCAGGAGCTATCCAGAGCCCAGCTGCAAATACAACCCTTTCAAGCAGCTAAATTTGGATAAGTACATAGTGGAACAATACGAAAGGCTGAAACACAAACATCGGTTCCATCGAATTTCTCCGTTGACAGGATAGCTTTCCATGCAAGAACGATGGCAGAAACTGACAGGCAAGCAGTAACGAGGGTGAGCAGGGAAGAAACGAACTGCAGAGTTCCCACCGGAATAAGGGACGACTCTACAAGGTTGCTAGTGACTACTGGGCTAACAATTCCACCAAAGAGTGCTGACAGTCCAATGAAGACCCCTATGACGAAGTGGAAGAAGCGTATTTTGGATGATTCCCCAGCTTCAGCAGTGGCCCTCCTTAAAGTCCGAGAAAGGCTGAGGAAGACAAACAGCCATCCTGCGGTAGCAAGAGCCTCGAACGCCAGTACAGCACCTCGAATATGGTCTAGTATTCTCATTTCGTGCAGTTGGTCATCACTTGCAATTGGCTCGAGATTTGGTGTTCTTGTACGGTTGATTTTGCTCTGTAGATGGCTGTATGAGCCGCCATAACAGGCTGCAAGAGTGTGGAACACAAGGCTGAGGATCCAGCTTCCCCATACGAACCACACCCCAACTGTTTCTCCAGCTGCTCTTACAGCAGGGGTATATCTTCTGAATAGCCAGCCGCCCCCTCCGAAAAGTGTGAGGCCGCCAAAGACAATGGCTAGTATGAACTCGGATTCTGTATGGTAATCCCAAGCGAAATACTGTAAATTAAGATGTAGATTGTCGGTGGCATCGTAGAGCGAAAATACTTGCCGGATATGACCCAGAAGCATCGTTTTCTGAATCTCCCCCGCCTGAAGCCCCGCCTGTTTTCGCCAAAACAGCAGTCGCGACGGCTAGAGCGAGCACAAAGCAACAATGCATGAGAAGTGCTAGTCAGAAACAAAATGTCTGCTTTTAACAGGCCGACATTTCAGCGTGTTTTTCTCCTGATAAGTGTCAATGGGTTCAATCGAAACGTTCTCTTGGAACGATAAACAAGTAAAGAAACAAAAATAGAGATCTGTAGACGTGTAGATGGGTGTCAACACCGAATTGACATAGCTTCCCAAAACAGGCGTCGATATTGCTGCACGCAAGGAGTGGGTTTTGGACTTGGCGGCCGCCGGTTCGCACATGCATACAAAAGCTTTGTAGTGCCTTCAGGTCGTTTCCGTTCTCTCACCGAATAGAGTAGTTCCTTTCTCAAGTGTTCTTTGCTTGTTATTCTAATAAATTACCCTTCAAGACAAAACCTTTTTCAACAGATAACTTGTTTCCTGTTCACTAGTGATTCTTTTGTTCACCCATCCTCTTACTGCCTTTTGTTTAGTGCCATTATGATGCGTTTCACATTTCTCTAGTTGTTAGTTACTCTTTGGACCATCAATATGAAAATTCTATGATCTTTGTTTCTGTGACGACGATGGGATTGGTTGAAGATTAGAGGGACTGGGATGGGATGGAAGGAAGGGGACGGGACCGTATACCTGGCTGTCTCTCTCCGCTCTTTTTTATCCCTGAAAGACTCTCAATGCCACAGAATAGAGATAAAATCATAGCCAGATTGGAGGCTACGGACGATCTAACACACCTGAGTAGTTTATAACACTAACTTTCGAAGAACCTTGTCTTGCTCTTGACCCTACTTCCGGGAAGGCTGTTCATTGTCTTCAGTCATCATAATTATAATCAATTGACAAAGTAGGTCAGAGCTGCGCACTCGAGTAACAGGTCAGTACCCACTGGATTCCATAATCCATCCTAGACTTTCAATTCAAATGAGATGATTCAAGTTGCAGTTCTTCCAAAATCGCTTGACTTGTTTTGATGTCTCATGTACGCTCTCCGTTTTCCTCCAATGCACACAGTGGGAAAATTCAAAAAAGCCATCGTACTCATTTCATAAAATACAACAAAACAAATTAATGCTTTAAAGGGAAAATAGTAAAAAAAAAGCATCAAATGGAGAAAGCGCAAGTAGAAAATATCGGGAAAGCAACACAATAAAGCGATAGTCGTAAAGTAAAGATCTCAAGGCGAGGTGCCGTACGTACAGGACTAGTAGTAACTGTCTTGTAATGTACCAGTGGATGAAAGGCGGGGGGAGGGATATGGCTGGGGGTTCGGGAAATGGTACGACGTATCCAAGAAAAAAAAGAAAAGGGAATATGTGGACCCACACTCAAAGGAGAGAGCAGTTGTGTCCGTGCTACATTGATACAGTGGAGTTAATTCTTCAGAGGAAGAAAATATATAAACAAAGTCGATCGTTTCAAATGCTAGGGAGCCTTGGGTACTTGGCAAATGGTGTCTTGGGTTGGGGTGTTGGTGGTAGGTGGGGGGAATCGTGAAAACGTTCGGTTCATTAAATGTAAGGCTTGTCAATGATGAAGCCCAAAAGATATGAGAATTCCAGAGAAACCCAGATAGAGAATATATGTGTTGGTATCGATTCGTTCGCAGTAAGCGATATTTTGGCTTGATGAGGGAGAGAAGGAAGACTAGACTTAGTCTTGATAAAATTATGGCCAATTTCCGTAAGAATTACTCGAGACGCGCCTTTAAAAGGGGGATTAGACATTCGTTGCCTCTGAGGAGACTGAAGGTGTGTTACCTCGGAATAAATACTCTCAGCATCTCTCCGTCAAACTCGGCTCGAACCTGCAACAAATCGGCATCGTAACTAAAAGATATTCGTCGCTCAAAGTGTCCACCACGACTTGGATCCGCTATTGACGAAGGGTCGTCAGGACGAGGCGGTCGTGAGGGAGCGTCACCAGGTGATGACGATGCAGAGGACGATGCTGAGGATGGCTGTGACGGGGAAGAAGCAAGACTATTCGATGCATCTGCCCATGAATCCGCGACTACATGAAGTATCCTACGCTTCTTGGTTGCAAGGGTACTAAAGAGGAAAAGAAAGTGAGCGGGTTGACAAGGTACGAGTGGTGTGTGGTACGTACATGGCATCCCGCTTGAAACCAGGCAGTCGAACATGCAAGATATACTCTGCGGGCCTCGTTTCTACCTCGAGGTATGTGCCGTTTGGAGCGGGTAGCGGAGACAGGAAGGGCACATGTGGTGCACTAGCTGTGGTGCCCGCACTGACTGTTGAGCTGCTGGAGTCTGAGACGGCTGGAGTGACTGGACCAATAGGCCGATCGTCTGCATCGAGAATTTGAGGTGGTTCTGGACCAGGGTAGTTGGCATGTCTGTACACGGCGGAATGAGTGGTTGTCGAGTTTGAGTTTATTGGAGGGGTGTCGGATGAGCCCAGGAATGGTTCGGACGTATGCAGCGTTGCGTTACGAGCCAGATGAGCACTTACATCATACGCCGAAAACGGGGAATTCGAAGGAAAAGCGGCTCCTCGTCTCCGCGCGGAATTGGAGCGAGAAGGGCCAGCCGCAGGTGCAGAGCTTCTCTGCGGTAATGAGCTGAGAGGTACAGCAGTCGCATTTGTCATCCGACTGATGATAGACCTGCCATGGTCATGTTGTTGTTTGCGAGGTAGTGTAGAGAAGGGGATGTGGGACGGCAAGGGCAGGGAAGCTGATGACGTCCGGTCTGTGTGCTGAGATCGACTGTGTAACTCACTCTGGGATGGCAAAGGCTTGATAGTAGATGACCTGTGAGGCATCGAGGGCCGCTGTTTAGAGCCGGGGGACATGTCGTCGGGGACAGAGTAGGGGCGCGGGTGGGGAAGTACTGGTTGAGGAAGAGGCGGAGACTGCTCGTTGGACGAAGGGGGCGTGTTTGTATCAGCTTTCCCTGAAGCATTAGAGAATATTGAGTCTACGGAAGAGGTTGAAGCACTGGCTGGGCTTTCGTTTCCCTTTTTGTGCCTACCTTGTGGCGAACCTTTCAGCACATCGGGAAATGGGTATGACCCAATCGAAGTCGACGAAAGCCCAGCACTGCTGGGTGTGGGAGAGGGTAGTGGAATTTCTGCTGGGGAATCGAACGATGCATGGCGCTTCATCGTGGTTGCGTACGAGCCCGTCGGCAGTCTCGATGGCAGTTTCATGTGAGCACCTATAGCTCGTTAGTTATTAATCAACACATTTTGTAGAATTGCTATCGCACCCTTCGTACGTTTGTTGGGACTGCGGTTAGCAGTCGACATGGTGGTGGTGCTGGTGGAAGATGGAGTTCGGTTATATAAAACTGACTGAGCACCTGCTCCCCATTAACGTCATTGCTCTCCAAGGTCACTGTCACATAGCCACCTGCCCTCTTCGACTCATTTCGCCTCAAAAGCGCCACAATATTTATCTATTTATTCTGGGTATTTACAGCATTATAAAATGTTTTTCTCCGTCTTCTCCGCAAGTCTAAGCCTGCCACAGCACCATACCTTGACTAGATTCTCATTTTAAGTTAATTCCCAAGTGTGACACATTTCCGTTGGAGTCGTCGTCAAAGCTTCCCGACAGGATCCACATTGCCTATTTCGATTCGGCAATCCTGCCCCTTCTTTGACTATGATCCTGAACAAAGGCTTATCTTTTTCCTGCAGTCAGTCCCCAGCTCACTCTCACTCTCCCGAGGCATGCGACAACCGCCCCACATATGCCAGGTGATGTCACAATCACTCCCTCCCTCTCTCGGGTAGGGCGAAAATCAGTATAACCTCGACTCGATGCGAGGCGCATCACAACGCGCCCTGCCTCAAATCAAGGACATTGTTCCTGAATCACGAACCGGAACGGAGTTGAACGCATCGATCCACCTAGACAAACTGTGGTTAACAGCGAGTGCAATCGGCCAGTTGGGGCTTGCCACTCTCACCGAAACCACCATGATGACTTTGGTTCTCTCCCGGTTCTCTCCTCTTGAATATCCGCGCCGCGTCACTTTTTTTCTGACCTAAGCTAAAGTTTGCAAGCAATATTCCCGGTGCTGACAGGGCTGTCCGCGACGAGTATTTGGCTCGCAAACTCTCCACCCCCAGGCCTGTCTCTTGTTCCTGTACCCGGCTCCATCCAGCATGACGAGGTCATGTTAATAGGTTAGCTTTACTTTAAAGAAACTTTTGCCTTAAATTTGCTCTTGGATTTTTGTATGCTGGTTTCTTTGTCTTGTTGAGTGAGAGAATTCATAGCCTTGACGCTCGTAAGTATTTTTGCTCTCAGCCACCATGTCGTCTGTTCCCAGTGGACCCGTAAGACGAAGCAAACGGCTTCGCTCCACGCTGGACGATTCTCCCACCGCTCCTCCTCCTCCTCTCAAACGTATTCGCCGCTCAATTAAAGTCCCTCCAGAGAATGAGGTCAAGCTTGACCGGGTTGCACATCTTCAGACTCAATCAGCACTGCTTCACACCCTTCCAGCAGAAATCCTTGATTCGATTGTTCGTCATTTTGTTGTCTATATTTGCCTTAAAACTTCCCTTCTCCTTTGAAGCTTGGGGACTTAGTCTTAAATGAACGGGATCACATCGCACTTTCTGGAACATGTACACTCATCCGGTTGGGATACACCGAGGAAGTTTGGCAGGTACATTCGTGCTTATATAATTATAACAGTGTGTCCGTCCCTAACCTTTTTCTCTTTAAATTTCAGACGATGATTTCTAAGCCTATCCCTCGCAATTCTGTTCGCGAGTCTCATTTCACTTTGTCGCTGCTTTCCGATCCTTGCAATCTCTCCCACTGTTTTACTGTCTCTGAGCTTCCCTCCGCCGCTAACTCGGCGCGTTCGCGGATTTTCTCCACCGCGCTGTCTCGCATTTCCTCAACCGAGATACTTGGGATTAACTTAAAGGTCAAGTGCGACAACTCTAGGCATAAGGGGAAGAGGAAATGTGGTTGTATTCGGTTTATCGGACCTGCTCATGAAAAGGTCGTGGTGGGGGTGAATGCCAAGTTGACTGCATGGGGTAGAATTGAATTCAGATACAAGGTTCGTGCCGATTCTTCGCTTCAGAATGCATATGGCATGGTAAGTATGTAACTAACGTTCACGTCACCTGTTAGTCCTTGAGCAAGCTCGTCGACCCGGCTCAAATGAAACTTCGTTCCATCCTTCCCGCTGAAGACAAGACCAGGTTGGCGCTGAAGAAGCATGGTCTTTATCGCTGTTATTGCCTTGCAACTGTGGATGCAGCAATTTGGAATGCGGCGGGAGGAGCAGTGGGTGTGAAGAGTATTTGGGCAAGTTATTTGGAAGCAGAAAGTCAAGGAAAATATCAGCCTTCCGCGTGGCCAGGATATCGAAGACGGCATGGTTGCTGTATGTATATAGTGCGCTGAAAAATGAATATCGAAATTGGTCGCTTATGGGAATTAACAAATCTGGTCCATTTTGTTGAATATTTTATGGCACATCACCTGCCCAGAAAAGCTGATGTTGCCACTCATACCGAAACTACCATGTCAATGTCTCTCCTTTCCCCGGCCGCTTCTTTCTTTGGGACTCTTCTGCATTTGCACCGTGTTATGTTCTCTTGTCCAGGCTGAAGGCCAGAGCAGCAACTTTCCCGAAGATGATTTGTATCAGCGCGTCTTTCGATCTTGTGTCGTGCTTCTGGAACCGATTAAATTCATAACCAGGACGCGTTTTTTTACTTGATCTTGGATAAGCACTGGCAAATTGTAATACTTTTGAATCTTTGTGCCAATCTCTTGCTCATGCTTGCATGTCTCCTTTCATAGACCTGGCACTGGTCCTGTCACACTGAGTCAGGATCCCTACTTGTTTCCAGCCATCATGTTATCTCTTCCCAATGAACCCCTACGTCGAAGCAAACGGCGTCGTTCAACGCTGGACGATTCTTCCGCCGCACCTCCTCCCCCCAAGCGCGCTCGCCATTCGATTCAAGTCCCTCCAAAGGATAAAGTCAGGTGTCATCGGGTTGCACATCCTCAAACTCAATCGGCATTGATTCACACCCTTCCGCCAGAAATCCTAGATGCGATTGTTCGTCTTTTTTTTGCTGTCTATATATTCTTTAAATTTCCCTTGCCTTTACAGCTTGGTGACTTGGTCTTGAATGAAAGAGATCACATTGCGCTCTCTGGGACATGCACACTTATCCGATTGGGATACACTGAGCAAGTCTGGCGGGTATAACCGTGTTTATACAATTTTAAACAGCGTTCGTCTGACCCTCTATTTCCTTGAAACACAGACTATGATCCCTGGAACTATTCCTCGCAATACCGTTCGCGAATCTCATTTCACATTGGCTTTACTCTCAGATCCATGCAATCTCTCCCAATGTTTCAGCGTCTCTCCTACCCCTAATACGGCGCGTTCACGAATTTTCTCCACTGCCTTGTCTCGTACTTCCACTGAGACACCTGGGATTGATTTACGGTCCACCTGTGCTAACCTAGAGCATAAGAAACGAAAAAGAGAATGTGATTGTATTCGGTTTGTAGGACCCGCTCATGGAAAAGTGGTAAGAGGGGTGAATACCAGGTTGACTGCTTGGGGTAGGATTGAATATAGGTATAAGGTTCGTGTTAGCTCTTCAATTTCGATTGCATATCGAATCGTCAGCGGATAACTAACCTGCACATCGTCGATAGTCCTTGAGCAAGCTCATCGACCCCGCTCAAATGAACCTTCGCTCTGTTCTTCCCATTGAAGACAAAAACAAGCGAGAGCCGAAGAATCACGCCCAGTATCGCTGCTACTGTCTCGCAACTGTAGATGCAGCAATTTGGAATGCGGCAGGAGGGTCTTCCGGTGTCAAGAGTATTTGGGACAGTCAGCTCGAAGGGAAAAGTCAGAAAAAAGCTCAGCCCTCCAAGTGGCGAGGATATCGGAAGCGACAAGGTTGCTTTGTTTATATGGTCCTCTGAAGTGAATATCGGGAAGGGTCGCGTATCTAGAATAACAAATCTAGTCCCCACGTAAATAAATTGCAAGTCCTCTGTCGAACATCTTGACCATTATGAAAATGGGCTAAGCGTCTGGAGTGTCACCTTCTCTCCAACCGCATTAGAACGACCGCAGAAAGCCAAGGTCGCCACTCACACCAACGCACCATGACTATGTCAACTGCATCTGCTCCTTACTTACCGTCGATTGCGAAAGTAATGAGACTTACAGTTGATTCTGAATGAAAAGTTAAAACAAAGCCACAAAGCAGCAGAATTCATGAAAAGAGGCTGTGTGAGTCATGAATTCCATGAATTCTGCCTATGCCCTTTGCAGAGTTTGTCACAAACTCTGGCTGCTGTTGTGTCTTTTTATTTTTCATTCACAATCAACAATCAACCATAAGTCTCATTACTTTTGTAATCGACTGTAAGACTCTTCTGAATCTACACTGTACTATATTCTTCTATCTACTGTAGGTTGAAAGTCATGAGCAGGAACCTCTTCCAGCTTGATGTTTTTTTTTTTGGTTTCGCGGTGTCTTTCGACCTTGTCTCCTGCCTCTTGGTCTGGATAGGTTCATAACCAGGACAAGTCCAGAGTCTAGCTTAACTCGAACTTATATACTATAAATGTATTGTAATACTTTTGACGCTCCAATTGGTTTTTTGCTCGTGCTCGCTTGTCCCCTTTCTAGACCTTGACACCGTCACTCTAAGTCAGGGTCTCATACTTAAGCTTGGATGCCCGCACTCTTGTTCCCAACCACCATGCTATCCCTTCCTAATGAACACAGATGGTCAACGTCTCTACGCAAACGGCGTCATCCCACGCTGGGCGATCCTTCCGTCGCACCTCCTCCCCCCAAGCGCGTCCGCCGTTCAATGCAAGTCCTTCCGGAGGTTGAGGTCAAGTCTGATAGAACTGCACATCTTCAGACGCAATCTTGGCTCCTTCACTTACTTCCTGCGGAAATCCTAGATTCGATTGTTTGTTATTTCTTCTCATCCGTGTTGCGCTTGATTTTATTTAACGTTGACAGTTTGGGGACTTGGTGTTGAATGAACGGGATCATATTGCCCTCTCTGGAACATGCACACTCCTCCGATTAGGATACACCGAAGAAGTCTGGCAGGTAAAGTTGTGTTTATAAGGCTTTTAAAAAGGCTGCCTATGATGTTTATGTTCCTTGAATCACAGACAATGATTCCTACATCCAACTCTCCCAAAGGTTTTCGTCAATCCCATTTCGATTTTGCCTTGCTCTCAGACCCTTGCAACCTCTCCCAATGTCTTACCATCCCTGTGCATTCGCCCACCGCTAGCACAGCGCGTTCTCATATTTTCTCTGCTGCCCTATCTCGTTCTTCATCGGCCCATGCGGCCGGGATCAACGTAAAGGCCAAGTGTGCTAATCCTAAGCACAAACGAAAAAAGGAGTGTAACTGTCTTCGGTTTGTGGGCCCTGCTCATGGGAAGGTTGTGAGGGGTGTGAATGCCAGATCGACTCCTTGGGGAAAAATTGAATTGAAATATCAGGTTCGTACCTGTTCTTCGTCTTACATTGCTTAGACACCAAGCAACTAAAGTTTATGTTATTTATAGTCGTTAAGTACACTCATTGACCCCGTCCAAGCGGGCTTTCGTTCAGCCTTCCCTCCTGGAGACCGCAGGTGGCAGAAACTAAATTTCCAGACTCGGGACTACTGTTTCTGCCTTGCAACTGTGGATGCAGCGATTTGGAATGCAGCAGGTGGAGCTACTGGCGTGAAGGACATCTGGGCAAGACAAGTCGAAGCGGAGGCAAGAGGTGAATACCAGCCTTTCAAGTGGCAGGAACGTTCGAGGGTCCAGTATGGACGTTGCTGTTAGGCATCCAGTGAATTCATATAAATAAATTAAGTCCGCTTGTAAACGAGTGACAGATATCTCACTGAGCATCCTATTTGTCTCCGTGATCCCAACCAAAGTTTCCAGAATATGACCTTCATCAGGACCACGAGGGCTGTCTTTTGGGAATCTTTTGACTTAAAGACTTGATATGAACCAAACGGGGTACATTTACGCCATTAATATAAAACCTATATCCCGGTAGTAGCTGGATGGCCGTGAGTATGTGCGAGCTATCTTCACAAAACGCCCTCCGAATGGAACCAACTAAGGTTTGATTCCATTTCGCATTTATGAATATGATATGCCCAAGATGACGTATAATACCGCTGTCAGCATAGAGTGGTCGGAGGATTGTACTTGAAACACAAAACTGGTATACTTATATAATGACTGAACGAGTCCAATTCCTTCGGGCTCGAGTCCATATGTAGACTCCCAGCCACTGCATACTAGTATTCTAGTTGTTTCCAGAAACTTATTAGGACAAGTCAGTTGTAGGTGCCACTCTCTTTTATAACAAAAAAGAAAGATCGTGTGGTAACCCTGACTCCAAGAGAAAGGGAATGTCGAGTTATTTAATACCATGTGACAAAAAGTTGGCCAAATGTCAAAGACTCCACCTTCCTTCCAACCGCAATGGAGTCGTCGCCGCTGAACACATTCCGCCTCCCATTCGAGGTATTAGAGGTCATTGTTGACTTCACCGATATTTTAGGTGCCCAAAATTGCGCTTTGACATGCAAAGCTTTACTTTCCCAATCCCGTGCGAACATTTTCTCCCATGTTCGACTACTGCCTGATGGGGAATCGAATTTTCACCTCCATCAGCTTCTGAAAAACTCTCCTCACTTGGAGAAGTTTATTCAACATATTGCTCTCCTCGATCTACACTTAATTGATGGACGCAACGTCCTCCTCGTTGTCAATATTCTAGAACGTCTTGGTCACATTCGGACCATCTCTCTCGTGAATCGTAACGTTTTGGGATGCAGCTGGAGGGATGTACCCATTGATGTACAAGATGCATTGTTCAGGTGTTTCCAGTCGGAGGCCTTGCACGGAGTAGATGCGCAAATTTTCTCAGAGGCTCATTTGTTCATTCAAGGATGTCCAAAGCTCCAACACTTCGAGATGTACGAACCATATGCCACTGAAAATTGGATACGATCAACCGCTGCCGTTGTGCCAGTTGGTTTGAAATCCTTTCGCGTCTCTCTGTTTGGAGTAGAACCCCGAATCAGTATCGACGCAGTCCTTGGAACAACAGCTGGCGACCCACTTCTCGATTTTTCGCACCTCGAGAAGCTTATTCTAGATTCCGGAAGTACTCCCCGAGCACTCGAACTGACATTTCAGTCTGGACAGTGGATTTCCCGGATCGCTCCCTTCGCGGCGAACAGTTTGGTTGTGCTCGTTTGGGATGTAGGATCTCCTGACATCCAGTCTGAACGTAAGTTATCAAGATTCTATTTGAATTATACTAACGTTATCTTCAACTGTCTCTAGAGCCTCATGTTACTTTAGACATGTTTCCCTGCTTGAGGACGTTGGAGGTGCGCTGCCACTCTCGACTGGATTCGGATGGTTGCTGTGCATGGGCAACGAGATTGATGCTGTCTCGAATTCATTCATCTCCACTTTTGAACGCCTCATTTACCTTTGGCTGGAACGACGATCCTCGACCTATCTCCTCTCTTATCAGAGCAGTGAAAGGCGCTCAGCGCGTAACGTTGTACTTCCAAACCCTCTCTTCATCAGATTGGTCTGGGGTTGCACAATTCTCCCAAGAGACACTTGATATTCTTAGAGAGAGATCGAAGACTCGACAAGATATTAGCTTCACTGTGATGCCTCCCATGAACCTCCGCGGTCAGCACATGTCTCTTTATTTTACTGGTTACTTTCTCAAGCTCTGTTTTTGTGATAGAAGCAGACAGTCAGCTAAACTATCTTCGAACTCACCGGCCGTTTGTTAGGGGAAAGCTTCAGCAATATTGAAGCAACTTATAGAATGTTATGTCCCATCTCTTCTGTTCAATGTTAAAATCATATCGCTTTTACACGATAATTTGTCTTTTAATGTGAAATTTTCGACTCCTTTCCCCTAGAGAGACTGGTTACATGATAAGTGTTGCGTTTACATCATGCACATGTCTTAGGTTTCGCATTGAAGCTTCAAGGAATTTTCACCAATTGGCATCTGCTGTCTGAGATGACTGTGGTCATTATTCTCAAATGGACAAGAGGTCCCGTTACGATTTGTTCAAACACTGACCCCTGCGTTGCACATCTTGCTCCCGACCGCCATGGACGCACCCCGGCCGCCCAACACGTTTCATCTTCCCTTTGAGATAATAGAAGGCATCGTCTACTTCACTGATATTCCAGAGGCACAGAACTGTGCTCTGACTTGCAAAGCTCTACTTTCCCAATCCCGTGCCAACATCTTTTCTCATGTTCGAATAGTGCCTATAGGGGGCACAAGTTCAAACCTCCGCCAGCTTCTCGTGGACTCTCCACACCTGGAGAAGTTCATCCAACATGTGGCTCTTCTTGATCTGCATACAGTCGAGCAGGGTATCATCCCTATTATTGTTGATATTATGGAGCGCCTTTGCCACTTGCGAACTATCTCTCTCGTGAACCGTAGGGTTTTAGGATGTAGTTGGGCAGGTGTACCTATTTCCCTTCAAGATGTCTTGTTTAGGTGTTTCCAATTGGAAACGTTGCATGCAGTGGACGCCCAAATTTTCTCAAAAGCACGCTCCTTTATTGAACGATGTCCAAAACTCCAACACCTCGAAATGTACGAACCTTACCAGACAGAGAATTGGGTGCAGTCATCTCCTATAGTCGTTCCAGTGGTTTTAAAGTCCTTCCGAGTCATATTGTTTGGACCACAGTCCCAAATCGGCATCGACACGATCCTTGGTACAAGTCGCGAGCCGATTGTCAATTTTTCGCACCTGGAGAAACTTGTTCTAGACTCTAGGAGCACTCCCCGAGCACCTGATCTTTTATTTCAGTCTGGAGAGTGGATTTCTCAGATCGCTCATTTCGCTGCGGACAGTCTGGTTGAACTTGTTTGGGATGTAGGATCTCCTGATATACAATCCGAACGTAAGTTTATAATTTACCTTAATGATACTAACTTATCCCCATCCTTCTCAAGAGCTTCATGTGACTTTAGATATGTTTCCTTGCCTGACGACATTGCGAGTTCGCTGCCGTTCTCGTCTCGGCCTTGATGCTTCTTGTGCATGGGCGACGAGACTGATGCTGTCGCGAAATCTATCGTCAACTCTCCTGATTGCCTCGTTTACCTTTGACTGGAATAGTGATCCTCGATCGGCATGCGCTTTTATCAAAACTGTGAAAGGAGCTCAACGTATAGTATTGTATTTTCAACGTACTTCACTACCAGACCTCTCCGAAAGTTCACAAGTCTCTGAAGAAGAGACGCTTGACTTTCTCAGAGAAACAGCCGGTGCCCGACATGACCTTTCTCTTACTGTGATGTCCCTAATGGACCTTAAGGGTTAGTAGATTATTTTTGTTGACAGGGTACCTTTGAAGGCTCAATTTTGCCTTTTTTTTCTAGAAGGAGATGCTCAGCTACGCTACCTTCGAACGGACCGGCCGTTTGTTCGGGGAAAGCTCCACCAAATATTAGTTTGAAAATTGCATATTTTCTGTTCATTGTTGGGAAAAAAGTCTCCCATGCTAGAAGTGGACTTCTCCTGATGGTATACAAAGTCTTTGTAACATTTCCCCAATTAAACAGCTCTTGTTCGAATTCTGTCGGCATCTGCGCATGCATTGTGTCCTCACTCATGTGTATTTGGCTTTTCACTGTACGCCCTTGCTCTCACAAGCACTCTTACGACTACTATTGTAGCGCATGTGTCGGCCTAGATTAGTAAATACATGTATACTACGCGTCCCAAGAAGAATTCGTGGCTCTGAAGGCACCTGTTGCAAAGCCCTCTGCTAGTCTCTCCGCTGTTTCACCAAATTCAGCTGAGGTTGTCCTAAGGGCTCGACAAATAGGCCGAAAACTGATAGAACAAATACAGTGCCACGAAGTACCATAACCATCCTTGTTCAAGAGGTCGGAATATTTTTGTTGAACAAATGTTGAACAGCATCTTGAACGCGAATATTTTGGCCTACCATGACGGCCCTTACTCTCACGTGGACAAGGGATCAGGTTATAATTCGAAACATTTGTTCAAATTACTGAGATATGCTGTGCATATTTGGTCCCGGACCGTCATGGACACACTGCCGCCAAACACGTTTCATCTTCCCTTTGAGGTACTAGAAGTTATTGTCTGCTTCACGGATATTCCAGAGGCACAGAACTGTGCTCTGACATGCAAAGCTCTACTTTCCCAATCCCGTGCCAACATCTTCTCTTATGTTCGATTAGAGCCTAAAGGGGACGCAAATTCATATTTCCTCCGACTTCTTGTGGATTCTCCGCACTTGGAAAAGTTTGTTCAACACGTGGCTCTTTTAGATCTGCATACAATTGAGCAGGATACTACCCCTATCGTTGTTGGTATTATGGAGCGTCTTCGCCACTTGCGAACTATCTCTATCGTGAACCGTAGGGTTTTAGGATGCAGTTGGCGGACTGTGCCTACTTCCATACAGAATGTCTTGTTTGAATGTTTCCAATTGGAAACATTGCGTGGGGTGGATGCTCAAATTTTCTCTGAAGCGCACTCGTTCATGGGGCGATGTCCTAAACTCCAACACCTCGAAATGTACGAACCATACCACATGGAGAATTGGGTGCGGTCATCTCTTTCGGTTGTTCCTGTGGTTTTGAAGTCTTTCCGTGTTTCACTGTTTGGACCACAGTCCCAAATCGGCATCGACGCAATCATTGGGACAAATGGTGACCCAATTGTCGATTTTTCGCAGCTCGAAAAACTGGCCCTAGACTCTAGAAGCACTCACCCGGCACCCGAACTTCTATTCCAGACAGGGCAGTGGATTGCTCAAATCGCTCATTTCGCAGCGGACAGTCTGGTTGAGCTTGTTTGGGATGTAGGACCTTCTGATATCCAATCCGAACGTAGGTCGAAGACGAAATTCTTTGGACTATTGCCTTATCTCACAACTTCTACCAGAGCTTAATGTGACTCTAGATACGTTTCCTTGTCTAATGAAGTTGAGGGTACGCTGCCGTTTTGGGCTCAATCCTGATGCTTCTTGTCTGTGGGCAACGAGGTTGATGTTGTCACGAAACTTTTCGCCAACTCTTCAGCTTGCCTCGTTTACCTTTTGTTGGAATAATGACCCCGGATCGGCGTGCGCTTTTATCAGAACAGTGAAAGGCGCTCAACACATAACGTTGCACTTCCAATGTACACCACCATCAGTCCATCCTGAACACTCGAAAGTTACTCAAGAGACCCTTGATATCCTCAGAGAGACGGCGGATGCACGAAATGATCTTTTTCTTAGTGTGATGTCCCCATTGAAACTTAACGGTCTGTGATTTCTCTTTATTCACCGGTCACCTTTGAAAGCTCATTTCCGGTGTTTTTGTTTTTTTCTAGAAGAAGATCTTCAGTTAAATTATCTTCGAACGAACCGGCCGTTTGTTCGGGGAAAGCTCCACCAAATATGAATGTGAAAACTGCATATTTTCTCTTGCTGCGGGAGGAAAATGCTCTTACGTTGGATGTCGACTTCCCATAATGGCATATATACGTTTTTTTTGTCGTATATCTTTCTCCGTCGAAGTTGTTTGATCATATTTGGGAAGCTCTGGGGTTAGAAGCAACACGTCATGACCCAGCCCTTGTTCTGAATTGCCAAGCCGGGCACATCAATATTTAGGATATCCCGTTGAACTTCGCGGCGCAAGATCTTGGCAAGACCAAAAGGGTCATCATCATTTTAGAACGTGAAATAGTGAAATAGGTGACGAGCTCTTGCATCTCCCTGTAACTGCCTCCGTGAGTGCGAGTGAATTGAGTTGATTGCGTCTGCAGCCGAGGTGGCCAACCATTGACATCGTTTTGATTTACTCAACTGGATCAAAGGAGTTCACTCCGCGTAACGCATATGTTGGATGCAGAAAATCCCTTTCCCGAACCAAGTAACTATTAGAGATGAGTAGCTAGCCTGCGAAAGGAAAGTTTCGGAGTCTCGGGCGCTGATGCGGTGATCATTTAGTTCGTTGCTCATCAACGACCGAATCTCATACTTGCATGCTGCTTTAGACCTCCACCCAGCAGCTAACTGCGCTTGTTGTTTTACCTTGTCTCTCTCTCTCTCCTGCCATGTTCGGCTCATCCCGTCTCCTCTTGGAACTTATATTTATCTTTCTCCCAACGGCTGTTTATGCGTTCACATTCTCTGCTGTGCAAAATGGTCAATGTGGGCCAATGACGGGTGTGTGCATCGTCCCTTTCACTCTGTTTTTTCATGTATTCATTTTCTATGCAGTAACATGGGCTGGTTCGTGTGAACACTTAATCAACTTTGACAGAATGACTGAGGTTTTCGGTAGACGGCAACGGTCCTTACACTATCGGCATTCATCCAATCGGAGGGACAGGCAAGACAGTGAGTGTGCCAGACAGTCAGGTTTCTAATGGTCAAGGTTCCATGGAGTACGTCGTCTATCCCTCAACTTGCATCTGAATTTGGCTCAACGATTTTCTTAGGATCACGCTAGAGATCCCAACAGGGAAAAACGTATGGTGCTCTCGTCTTCAATGCGGCATTGCTATGTTGACATCTACCTTTTTCCGATGATAGTTTCTGGTAACGATGGGAGACTCCCAGGGACCGTTGACAGGAGGAACATCGCCTGTCCTCACTGCTGGCGCTGCGGTACGTGTTATTCTGTCCTAGGTGGCTGGATTCCTCTGATTTATCTTTTAGTCCTCAAATGCAGCAGCTGGATGCAATACCACATACAGAACCCCCGATTTCTTTTGGACTGCCGGTCAAGACACAGTGAAGCAATGCGGGTGAGGGCGATTCGAACGCGCTGGTTTTGAAGACTCCGTTCTGACTATCATTTTGAGGGCATACCCGTTTACGGAGATAGGAACTGCTGCAGGGGCTAAGATTCAACGGCCGACTACACTGTTTGTCCTAATTCCCGGTGGGGATCAGAGTTTCGCTGTCACGATGCCCAACGCGCCGTCTTTCGTATGGACGGCAAACTTGAAGCAAGGTACACAAATTGTATTTGATATGTTGGATAGTGCAGGGAACCAAGGTATTTCACCTTCCTACAATTGGTGATCTGTGTAGTTAAGTTTCTAAATCAAATTTACAGGTGGTGTCGCTCCTCAACCTGCCACAATAGCAGCTGGTGACTCTTCATGTACGTTCCACGATGCCTCCCAAAAGTCGTCCGCAGCTGCCTCTGGCGCTACTGCAACAGCAACAGACAGTGCAGGTGGAGGAGGCGGGGGAATCTCTCGGGGGATGCTCATCGGAATAGCGGTTGGTGGCGCAGCTATCGCGGCCTTAATTGCCTTCCTCATATACCTCCTGGTTAAGAGGCAGAATCAGCGGCGTAGGTATCATGACAAGCCCGTTAACCTTCTCAGCTATGAGGGGAACAACGGCGGTTATCAGGATCTTGAGCCTTATGATCCTGTGCCTCTGCCAGCAGGTGCAATTGCGCAGCCCTATACGGTCTTATCACCCACGCGAACACCATCAGAGTATTCCACGTCGTACGCTGCTTCGTCATACACTAGCCATTCAGGAGCAGCCTCAATGTATCCAAAACACGGAGGCCAAAAACGCGGTTATTCTACAACCCAGGCGCCAATAATCCAACATTCTGATATTGCGGATGACAATCCTCCAGAACCTGTGGAACTGCCGCCGCAATATTCGGCAACTCGAGCACCGCTGCAAGGGTACTCAGATGAAACTGGGATGCTCTCGCCGTCGTTAGCACCGAGCGGAAGTTCCCATGCGAGTGGCTCGGCGTCGGGATCGTCATCGTTTGGAGCAGCGTCAGGTTCGAGTGGACCTGAGACACCTGGGAGATCATTATCAATGAGGAAAGGACCGCGATAATGTTTGAATTTTTTTAGGAGCAGACGGACTTCTGGGACGGTTTCTGAAAGATTTCTACTCTCCCTCCCCTTCACGACTGGACGATTTTGGTCCTGCACCTTATATTTTTCTCGGTGTATACTTTGACTGTGTGTTCTTTCCTTTCCTTATTCACGCTCTCGAGAACATAGTGCATCTTCTCGAACAGACTCGCTATTCGTATCATATCATCTCTCTCTACCTTTTTTTCCTCTTTTACTGGTTACTACAGCTTCACGGTAATGAACGAATGATTGTCCAACCCCAAAAGTACAGTACAGTACATTGATAACGAAGGAACTATAAACCGAAAGGTAGATGAATGACAGTGAGTAGTTGACCAGTTCAAGAAAAGGTTAAGGCAAGGATGGTAAGATTGAGATGTTTAAATTAAGTTAAGATGGAGGAGGGATGGATGGAAGAGTTCGTATACTTCGAGTAGGGGTAGGGGGAGGATTATTAGCCACGGTAAAAGGTGAGGCTGCTGGGGCTGGGTTTTGTTCTTGCTGCTGTTTGCCCGACATTGGAGGTCCGCCATTCTCAACACCCAAAGCATGTAAACGAAGGGGTGCACGAGCCTGTGAATAGCTAGGCGGTAATTCGATGGGTTCGTCTGGCGGTGGTAGCTGTAATTCATCATCGTTGATATCCCGATGTTGAATGTAGTTTGGCACACTGTCATTGTCTAGTCGATATGCAAGTTGGGACTTTGTCGGGTAAGCCGAATAAGTACTTTGCACGATGCTGGGTGCAGCAGAGGTGGTACCCATGGAGTAACGAGACGATGCGCCGTCTGCAGTTGCTGGTGGGGGTAGGTGGAAAGGATCTAGTTTGACGGGTGGCAAGTTTTCATCCATGACATACTTATCATCGCTGTTAACACCCCGAGTTCCACCAGAACGACGACGTCGGCGGTAGAAGAAAAGTGCGAGGGCGACAGCTGCAATAACGACAAGGACACCAATGACAATCCCTGCGATGGCAGCAGTGGAAACTCCGCCACTGTTATCATCGTTGGAGGGCGTCTCCGCAGACGGGTCTGTGGAGGTTGCCTTAGGCGCAGATTTGGATCCAGATTTGGATGGTGAACCTGGGGTGCTTGCTTGAGCGACGTTCGAATGGAGGGTGCAGGAGTTGGTGCCAGTTTGGACGTTAAGCAAGTTGCCAACACCACCTACAGAAATATTTACGAGCATGAGCGTGTTTGCTTCAAGTCTCAAATAAACACACTAACCTTGATTCCCTTGGCTATCAAACATATCCGGTACGAAACGCGTCCCAGCTTTCACATCCACCGTCCAAGCAAAAGACTCTGCTTTAGGCATTTCAATGGAATAACTCTGATTTCCATTGGGGATGAGAACAAGGAGATACGTAGGTCGAACGACCTTGGCGTTAGGAGTCGTTCCGATTTGCGTGAAAGGATATGGTCTTTTGGAAATCGTTAGTTCACAGAAGGTTGGCTATCGATGAGAAATGAGGCATACTGGCATTGCGCAATGGAGTCGGAGCCCGCAGACCAAAAGAAGTTTGGTGTTGCCAGGGTCGTGCTGCATGAGGTTGATGTGGCGGGCTTAAGAGTCGAGGTTAGTCACTAACAATCCTCCCCAAAAAAATAGGTGAACTCACCTGAGCGGACGCTGTCAACATAGCTGATGTCCCGCCCGACACTACACCATCTGCATCTCCCATCGTCACCAAGAATTTTTGGTCTTTCGCCAGCGGCAGTTGAATCCTAGGGGGCACACAACGGAGATCAATTTCCGCGATTTTTTTCCAATCAGGCTAGCAAAAGGACTCACTCGTATGATCCTTGACCACTCGAGATAGCACTATTCGGAATATCGTACTTAATAGTGGTACCGCCGATAGGATGAATGCGCGCAGTGAAAGGTTCTTTGCCGCCTAAAACACGGGGAGCAAATTGAGAACTTTCACACGGTAGATTTGAGCGTTGGCTTACCTGCCCAGGTCACTGTGAAGTATGTTAGTCGCCGTTTTCAGGTAAAAGGACAATGGGAGGCAGAAACTCACAGACAAGTGGCCCACACGACCCACCTTCCACCGCGACGAAAGACCATGCATAGACTTGTGTTGATACGAGCAAGCTCAAAACCAGGACGAGAACTTGCATCGTGATTTGGTTGTATGTGCTTTGCAGCGAAAAAAGAAGAAACGAATGGAAGTTAGAAGGAGAGGAAGGTAAGTCGCAGCAATAACGCTGGAGCTAGGAGCCTGAGACAGAGGTGACCGAGGAACAGCGAAGCGTTGCGATGACAGATTAGCTTCCCCAGCTATTATATTGGCTCTCGAGAAAAGAAAGGACAGGTTCAGAGTCACAGTGGTGTCAGTGCCTGAGGAATGTCAACACGAAGATACCATGGATGATGGTAAGAAAGAAGAAAGCTGTCTGTGAAACGCGACCAATTTAAATCCCCATGCGGCTCGTCATATCGACTTCATATTCCATACACCACCGCCCTCAACAGAGCATGCAAAAATGTTGTAGTTGATTATGTATCTATTTGAGCGGGAGGACGAGTCTTGGCGATAAACAAACAGCTCTCCGAGACTGCAGTCGTGCTGAAAGTAGTCTAGAGCTTCCCAAAGTAGTATGTCCTCCATAAACGTATAGGCAGAAACCCGTCCTTTTGTTGAACCGGCTTCTCGAAAACATTAAAGTTGACTTTCTCCAAAGTCTTCAAGAAGTGACCAACTGGAACCTAGGTAACAAAGAATAAGCTGATGCTGATTCAAATTGGAGAAGGACAGTTGTCATCACTTACCATGGACATAAAAACCGGTTTCGCGCGTTCTCGTATGGCTTTAGGAGCTTCACCCAGTCGCTCCCGGGCCGTAAGAAAATGGTCATTGGCGAGAGTAGCAAACTTGAATACAGCCTCTTCAAATCCTTCAGCCTGAGGCCCTCGTCTAAAGACATCCTCTTGAACAACTCTGCATTCTGCAGTGATATCTGCAGGGATGACCATTCTTCTTGCGCGGAGGTGGAAAGGCAATGCGCGAAGTAAAGTGACAATGGTTTGCGCTGCCCCCAGGTGAGACGCCGCATGATCAAGTTCAGAGGACTGAAGCTTGAGAAGGGAAAGGAGAAGATAGAGAATTGAACTCGAGGTTGCTTCTGAGTGTTTCAGGAATGAGTCTGTTGTAAGATGAGTCGAGTTGCGGATTTCAGCGTCCTAAGGAGCAATACATTAGAAATTAGGGAAAATGGGAAAAGTGAATGAATGCTAACGCGAGCTTCTATGATTCTTTTAAGGTGGTATGGATTGATATTGTACTTTTGAATGGCATGGGACAAGGCGACGGCTATGGGATGGTTTGGAGGCTAATGACGATGGTTTAAAGTGAGAGCTAGAGCTTTTAGTAAGAAATGACTTACTTTGTCGATAGAGTTGAGAGCGTCACGCCAAAATTGCATCCTCATGTTACCGAGGACGGGACTGGACACATTGTCTTGAACTGTAGCAAGTTCCACCTGCAATACGCGATATTCAGTACACCCAAGACGTGTAAAATGACGGAGTGTATACAGTGAATGCTTTTAAAGCAAAATACCCGCTGTACAGGTCGTTTGGGAACAGATGACCAATGAGGAAGGATTCATAGTCACGTTGTCGTAAGACATTCACGCAGTATTTCGTCGGGTTTTGGGCGTGAGACGAGTGGAGACGCTGGAATGAATTATGCAGCCTTTTTGGCAGCCGCTGGAGAGGTCGGAGCATCAAGTGAATGAAATCATTCACCAAGAAGGACAAGAAGATGATGGGAGTGCTCAAGCAAGCTCCAATTCAAATTCCTCCAAACATATCACCAGCCCTGGTACTGTAAACAATGTCTACGCACACTAAGAAAACTGGAGAAGCGAACAAATACTTTACCAATAGTCAGTCTGTTCGAGTAACGATGGAGTCATGGCCTGACGCGTCGAGGCGCTTAGAAAGCCTTTCTGATCTAAACCACCTCCCACTCCCAAACATCATGGCGTTTAGACCATCTGGCCCTCTTCGAATCGGCAGAATCGGCGATTGGAACAGCTCTGGAAAGTAAGTTGCACTATATTATGATTGTTTCTTTTCAGTTTAATTACTCTTTTTTACCAGCGATGGTGGTAACAGCAGTGGTGGCGGAAGACGAATCGCGACTCTGGGTGACATGGGTGGTGGCTCCTCTTTGGGCGGGGGTGTTCCTCCATCTAGGCACTCTAACGATGACGATGACGACGATGAGGAGGACGATGACCCTCAAGAAGGCGAGAGCTGGTTCGCTGGAGGTGAAAGGAGGTGAGTTTCAATACCTAGTCCTCATTGCATCTGATTATTCATTCATTATTAGTGGAATATCCGTTCAGAATCCCGACTCTGCTCGCCGTCCTGGCGGTGGTGCTGTGCCTGGTGGCGACGCTGTCCGCGAAGTGCTTCGACGTGCTGCTCAGTTAGTCATCTCATTTTCTATTCAATTATTGTTAAATTATATGTCTTATAACTAGGTCTGGACCTCCCCCCGAAGCTGAACAACACCGCGGAGGAGCATTCAGTGGGGGTGGTCACACCTTAGGCAGCGATGAAGTTGAAAGCACCTACGTTGCAGACCCTCATGCGCCTCCACCCGGCCAAGAAACTGCAATTCGCAACATCACCTTCTGGCAAGATGGTTTTACCATTGAGGATGGTGAACTCTTGCGTTATGATGACCCAGAAAACTCCCAGATCCTTGCTGAGCTCAACGCCGGTCGAGCTCCTCCTGCGATTCTCAATGTGCAGCCGAATCAGCCGGTCGAGCTTCGTATTTCCAAGAGGATTAACGAGAACTATGTTCCTCCCAAGAGGGCTGCTTTCTCTGGATCTGGAAATAGGTTGGGTGCTCCAGTTCCTGGGGAGGGAAGTTCCAGTGAACTACCTCCTTCCACGTCTTCCAGTGCTGCTGCGTCTTCTTCCAACAGTGCTTCGCAACCTGCAAGCATCCAAACTCGCTTTGAAGTTGACACCAGCAAACCAACAACCAGCGTTCAAGTTCGTTTGGCTGATGGAACAAGGTACAACCCCATCCTCTTGACCCCCTGATAAGTGCTCTAATGACCTTTAGGATGGTGGCACGGATGAACCACGATCACACCGTGCTCGACCTCCGCAATTTCATTAATGCGTCAGTTTCTCCGTTCAACCCCATACCTTTTTTTTAACCTCAGGCTCATCACAGTTCACGACCTGAAAACTTAACGAGACCGTACACCATTGGCACCACATTCCCCAATCGTACTCTGGAAGACGATGCTGCAACGATCAAGGATGCTGGTTTGATTAATAGTGTGGTTGTCCAACGTTGGCTTAGGGTTGTTGGACGTCCTTTGAAGTAGCACTGGAACGTGAACCAGTCGTGGTTTTGCACTGAGAGACACGTTTACATAATCATGTAAACCGCAATCGAGTTTGTTTGCGACTTCCTTTCGAAGACTCATTCCTTCTCATATCTGCAAATTTTCTCTCGATGGAGTTGGGGCTTGTATTGTTGACGGTATCAATGTCTGAGCGCTTCGCCCATCGACTTCAACCTCTCAAGTTCGAAATTCTCATGGTCGTGTTCCGTGCGTGTTCGGACCCGTTCATGGGAATATCGGGCAGGAACGTCCTACTCGTCGTTACCGAGAGAGTTTTAAACTTCTTTGGCTGGGATAATTCTCAGAGTAAGTGGACGAGACCTATCTGGAGCCTAACGTATCGTACTATGAGAATGTTTGAGTCGAATCGGAACTGCCCGGAATAACAGAAAGCCTCAAGGCGCCCGGCATCCCGCCACAATAGACGTACCTTAATCAATTGTGGGTAATCGACGGATGGAGAAGAAGAATATATAAAAAATAAATGTGAAACGAACACAGCTGCAACCGATGAACGGAGCAAAGGTCGCAACCGGTGCGAATTCCCGCTCTCTCACTTTTGTTTCAAAATGTTGAAGGTCCAACGACATCACGGATGAAGCTCCGAAAGAGAGGGAAGCTATGTGACAGTGTTGTTCTTTCGGCGTTCAAAGCCAAATTTGAACCCATCTTGGGCTTGGCTGCCTGTGCAGATCACCATCAACACTTCCCTTTTT